>JAESVK010000935.1:325234-335571 GCA_017140935.1 Hamamelis virginiana
AATAAGAGTGGGTTGATAGAAAGATTTTTACAAGGAAAGTCATAATCAATCATGTTTCATTTCCCGTTTCACTTCCCTCTCCCACTAAAATCCTCCTTTCTATCTCACTTCCAAGTCTTCCTGTCAATCACAACGAAGCTGCCTCCACCATCTGACTGATGACAAGCTTTTCCATTGAATCTGCCACCGCTATTGCTATTGCTGCTTCTTCTTCGAATCTACTGCTGCTGCTGGTGGTTCTTTTTCTTCCTTTTCTTTTAAACACAGGGAAATTTTTTTTAAAAAAAAAACCACAGGAAAAAAAAAAAGAAACGCAGTGAAAAAAAAGAAGTAAAAATGTAAAAACACAGCAAAAAAAAAAAGGGGGAATCAGCACGGCTCTTTTTAAAATCTTCGTGTATTACTTACAACTCAACCTTAGAAGGGAACCGAAAATCCAACCAAAAAAGGTCAAGGAGGGTCAGTTTTATGAGAAATATTCTAGTTAGGGGTACCTGAAGTCAGCTAAGAAAACAAGCCCTTGGATTCTCATTCACTTACTGGATGATTCATCTCAAGATTCCAATCCAAGAGCTTATGTTCTTAACTGACTTTAGTTAAAGTCAGGTACCCCTGACTAGAACATTTTTCCAGTTTTATACTATGTCCCAATCGGTTGATCTATGACCATGCCATTTGGCATCACCCTAATTAACCTTTAAATGATTGGCCACTAGCTTAGACCAATAATCCAAGCCATCCATTCTTCTTCAATTTTTTTCATTGGATTAATTCAATGGTTGTAATAGTTCGATTTTGTCTAATTAAGAGCTAGAGGATCCAGCGAGGAAGGTACAATAATTTGTGCTAACATCATAATGAGATAGTATTTCTCAAAAATAATAATAATAATAATAATGAGATTGCAGGAGAGTAATGCAAAGGTGGAGCAAGGCCACAATGGAGGAAAAGCCCATTCAATGGACCTACACTAAGCATGGCCTTTATTATATATCCTAACGCCAATAAACTTTTATTAAAATAAAGGCCTTAAGTCCAGATAAATTCCTATTAAAGAAAAGTGGTCCTGGGCCTAAATAAAGTAGGCCTATCGAATAAGAGTGAAGCCTTAGATTCAAAGGGGCTCCTATTGAACTTAAGATGCCAAATGTGGACCCATTATTCTATGTATAATATATAAAGAAAAATGTTAGATGGATCATATTTTAGACTAAATTTTTTAAATTAAATAGTGTGACAGTTAAATAGATTCTCTACTTTCATGCATTAATTGACAAACCTCTGATTGATATAAAGTGTACTGGCCACATGTTTGAAGATGGGATTTCTTCGAGCATTTTGGCAAATTAAACAAACATAAGAAGAGACATATACCCTTTTCCTTCCGTGTAATATTACAAACTGTGATATCTTTATCTTGTAGATCGATTTTATCGTATATAAATCGAATTGATGAAGTAAGCAACGAGGTATTCGAGCTGTCAAAACCTGACTAATTTGAGCTTTCCACGCTCCATATATAATTAACTTATAAATAGATCTTAATTACAACTATATAAAAACAAAAATATTAAACATTCATGGAGTAGCTAATAGTTGATTAACTCGAAATGCAACTTCATCCATCATTAACGCAATATCTAATAGCTTTCGCGTAAGCATGAGCATCACAATCCCATCGCGTACCATCTTGGAGTGAAAAACGGCACGCATCGTTTAAGCCCACAACGGTAACTACCTTAGTCTGCAATGAATTAAGTAGCATCTGAACGGATAGATTTAACCTTCGTATGTCGCAATCTGTCAAGTGTGGTACCAATATCACTCAAGCTTTCCGTTGAAACATCCACACAACTATCAAGCATTAGTGGGTTCATATTTTGCATGCTTTTAAGATTTGGAATTGAGTTGATGAATTTTTTGGCTCATCGAACCTCGCGAATGCTTAAGGTTATGGCATCGTGAGCTACGATAGTGGTGGAGGGAGAAGCTCGCGTCATTGTAGAGTTTGCAGCATGGACTGTGAGGTCTGTGAAGTCAAGTAATAGGATGAAAATAGTGAGTAGAGTGTGGGTTCTATAGGGAATTTGAGTTGTCATTGATGTATTGTTTGTAATGGAGAGGGGAGGTTATGAGATAGAGGAAGGCAATTGAAGCTGCGGCAATATATATATATATATATATATATAGAGAGAGAGAGAGAGAGAGAGAGAGTGGAGGGGGAGCTGAGGTTAATTATGAGGTACTTTTGGTGTGCTCTTGTATTTGTTGAGTATAGGAAAGATGATGATCCGAATATATAGAGAAACTTTCTTATAAGTACGAATACATATAAATTTATGTGAGGATTTGAATTTTTAGTCAATGTAGGATTGATACTTTGAAAAATCGACCATTGGATTGATCACTATAATTTTTGACATGTCTGACATACATAGGAAGAATATCTAATCTAACGGTAGGATTTTTAAAATACCAATCACATATTGACTAAAAGAAACTTAATATATATATATATATATATATATATGGATCTCCTACACCATCATTCACCATTTGCAGCGATGAGAGTGAAAAACCCAAATCTAAAAACTTGCATTATTATGGATTTTGCCTATTCTTCAAATAGATAAGCAAATCTAACAAGGAAAGACGAGAGAGACCTTTCGGAAAAAAAAAAAATGCCACCTCACTACGAAATAGTACATTCTTGTTCAAATTGAAAAATACTATACAACCAGAAACTTTAATCCGAAATTAAAAACCACATTGATGTGTTATGTTTTGAGTGGTGTGTAAAAAAAATAGTATCTATTTGAGAGAATGACTAAACCACTCAAAGCATGACACATCATGATGATTTTTAATTTCGAATTAAAGTTTCTGGTTGTATAGCATTTTTGGTTCAAATTATATCCAAAATAATACATATAAATAGCTAGCAAAAAGGGCTACGATGGTTGCCCTTCATAACTTTTTGGGTAAACAAAATAAAGAAGTAAAATAATATTTGAAGGTTTTGACTAGACATTTTACCTAATCGCTACCAAAAAAAAAAAATCAATTGCAACAGAATTTTCCGTGGCAAGTAGACTTTTTTTCCGTCGCAAAACCTTTTGTACAACAAAATTAACCCTCCCAATTCCGTCCCAAAAAAACAACTGTTACGACGGTTTTTTCCATTGCAAAAAATGTAGCAATGGATTTTTATATGAATTTTTGCAACGGAAACTGCCATTGCAAGTGTTCCATTCGATTTTATTATTATTTTATAATAATTGTTGCAAAGGAATTTGCCATTGTAAATGTTCAAAGACTATTCCTCCAACATTGTTTGCAAAGGAATTAACCACCGCGAAACGTCAAATTATTATTATTATTATACAAATCCTATTTCCATTTCTATTGAAACCATATCTCAATCATTTGGTTAATGACTTATTGAATAAAATAAATGAAGTTGACTATCCAAACAATTATATTTCATAATAAATGGATATGCACCCTTCACGTACACTTATTATTAATAAAATAAATTTCACTGCTCAAAGCAATCCCTTACTAGATGACTTATTGACTTATAAGAATATGAATGAAGCTAGACATGTACAAGTATAATTGATCTGTAGCAAACATGTTTTTTTGCTGCATGATTTTATTGAAGTAAAGACACTCACAATCAAACATTAGTAGCATACAAATAACATCCATCCATAATAATACGTTCGACAGAGTATGAATTTACTAGAGTGAACTGTGATAAAGAGAATTGGAGTAAATATAATAAATTTTAAATAAGTTAAAAAGACAAACATTTCCAATGCATCATCCTAAATCAACGAAAATGATGTCAACTTGAAAGTTGGCTTCTTGAAGTGCTCCAAGCTTTAAGAATATCTCGGCCCCTTCGGAGTAAGTGCTCCCAAAATATGGTCTGCCATGAACGAAAAATCAAACCAATTCAGTCCAAAATAAAATAGAAAAGACGAAGCTTGATGAACACCAGACCTGGGAGGTATATACCTTGTTAGAATTCGGAATTACATTCTGCAATCTTCATGTTCTTGTTAATCCTACTCCTCTGCCCAACAAATTCCACACCTCAATACCACCACAAAAATGAAAATCCCTAAGTAGAGATTTAGAATAGAACCCTAAACAATTCGAGATAATAATAGTAAAATTGTCAAAACAACTATAAAAGGACTAATCATACCATCTGTCAAGATAAAGGAAACATTCAAGAAATGACCAAGTGCATGTGAAAAGTATACAAGTTTTGGTTCTATCAGAACAAATTTGAGATTGAGAATAAGCTAGCAACTACTGGACAGGAAAAGTAGGAGAATTAGTAGCTACCTGATTACGAGCACGAGTAACATCAGCTTCTTAGACTCGATAAGATAATTTGCTTATCTCATGCATAATTGCCCGTGCCAAATCATCCAAACAATCAGGCTGAAAGTAAAATGTACTCTTTAGAATAGAATAATGAGAATTACAAAGAATAACTACTTGAGAATACATTGTCAATAAGAATCCAATTAATAAAAAAACATCAGAATGACATGGTATAAATAGGACATTCCTGGCAAGCATAAATTTGCCAATTGAAAACATATGGAATTTGACTGGCAAGACAATTCACTCTCTCTCTCTAAACCATAATTCAAAGGACCATATGAACGGGTGTAGATATTTATATATTTAAAGTAAAGCAGCCACCATAGGTTACAATGGTAGCTTCCCACAATTATACTCTTTTCTGATAAGCAAGCTTATGAAAGTGTTCCCGCTGAAGCAAATATATGAACCCAGGTCCCCAGTAAATGCTCAAATACACTTTACAAGTTACTTGCCATCTTTTTCCAACATGAGGGTACTCATACCGGTGTGTTCTAAAAGTTGTACAAGCGGTACTTGGGTGATTGGGGCACAAAATAGCAAGTTGTAATCATTCACGAAGTTCTAGCCTTTTAGATTTTAAAAAGAAAAAAAAAAAAGATAAAGATAAAGGATGATAGAAACAAGAAGGGGGGTTTATTCCCAGATTTGGAAAATGGAGGACACATGCCTCACCAAATTAAGGGAAAAAGAAAAAAGAGAAACCAAAGATGAGGGAAGCAAAAAACAATTTAATGGGACCTCTCGCCAAATGAGGAACAACTCATGGTGGGTTCCCAATTCAATTAAAAAACTGATAAGAAAGAAGGAATAGGAAAGAAGAAACAGGATAAGGGACTGAGATAGAGTCTCGCACTCACTCCTTTCTCCCTTAGCCCGTGAATGGAGTCTCGACACCCCAACAATCAAAGCCCGTGAATGGAGTCTCGACACCCCAACAATCAAAGGGTAAGTCTCACCAACAAGGTTGGGAAGAATCTAAAATTCCAATCGTTGCAAAGTCTCTTAGTAAAAAAAAGGAAAATTCCTTATTCATCCAGCAAAGGTGAGGGGTTATACTACCTCTTCTAGTAGATAGGAAGTGCTCATTACGTTCAAGGATGACTTTTATTTTATTTTATTTTGCTGGGGTCAAGTATGATTCAATAAAATCTCTGGGGAAAAAAGTACAAAAAAGTACAACCTGTTTTGATGAAGTACCAGAATGTTGAACCAGTCTGACACGTGACACCCTTCTTGAGCTTCCGGCCGCATCCATTGTACAGCATGTGGTGTCTGCCCAACCAAAAACAAACTTAAGAAATTCCTGAGGATCATGAAAGTCAATAGTCAAACAGCTTAAAAGCATCTGTTTCAGTAAAGTACCTGAAACATCCTATTGAGCCGTTCATCTCTAATGTTCCCAAAGGCCGTACAGAGCCACAGCTGTTGAACCCTGGGATTTGTACAGAGTTATGTCATGCCATAAAAAACTAATAAATTCTTCCAGTCCTGCCATTATTAAAATCTACCAGCTTACCTTCCTCATAAGAATAGGGTATAGAGTGATCTGGCCAACACCAGAGCCTCCAAGAACCATCTTCCCAAAATAGTTCACAAGATTGCATGCTGAAAGGATATCAACTGCATAAAGGTCGTCCTGTCACCACAATAAGGAACACAATGTATTTGGTATTAAGAACAGACAAAGAAATCAGTCTATAAAGATGGATGAATAACCAACCATTTAGATATATAAGTAAGAATTAAAAATAAAAAATAAAAAATAAAAAAAGAGGGAAAAGTCCAATTGCTTAAGTAATAAAATCTAGCTTTTAATTAAAATATTTAGATATTTTGCCATCTCCAAAATCAGCAACACAAACAGCTTGTGAACTTGTAAGAACCATGTAACTGCCATTTCAAACTAGCAACCAAACACAAAGTAAAATCCAACTCATCTATAGATCAACTATAAGATTCACGACTCAGGAGTTACGACAACAGCTTGTGATCTTGTAAGAATCATGTAACTGCTGCTCAGATCACAGCCCAGAAGCCAAAAAAAAAAAAAAAAAATGATGTTGAAAACTGTAGTTTAAAAAAAAAGAAAAAAAAGAGCAAGAGAATCTTAAAACCCGATGTCCTGCCACTCATAATGTCTTCTAAGATTAACAGCACTAAATTTATAAACACAAATTATCAATGCCAGCAACGTGTCTGGAATGCATGCACATCAATGTGTCTATGAAAAGAAAATGTGATGAGATAAGAGGGCCCTTGTCACATAGATATTGTAAACAGAGTCCCACAGATCAAAACAATAAAGCCCTGCATCCTAACTTCCAAAACTCAATTTAAGAAAGTCTTGTCCCTACTTCTCTAGGTTTCAATATTCCTTCATAAATGAGCTAACTCTCTAGTTAAGCCATAAGTTATCCAAATTGAAGTAAAATTCCTTTATTTAAATTAAAAAAATAAAAACACTTAAACACATAGATCATTTTAAGGAATCCTAAACTAATTCTGACATCTAAATAATGACCAAAATCCCACAGTTCATCATTAGTTTGTTGGGCTTTGCTTATGAGGATCATGCATGGCTGAAGCAAGACACCATGTTTCAACATACATCAGCATGAGATGGCATATAAAAATCTAATTAAAACCAAAATAGGATATAATATAACCGAGAAACAAGCAGGTTCACCATAAAGACTAAACAACTTGTGTGGTTAAGCTGTAGAACAAGAAAAATTGACAGCATTTTACAATAGAATCCATACCACTCCAGCA
Source organism: Hamamelis virginiana (assembly GCA_017140935.1). Taxonomy (NCBI): domain Eukaryota; kingdom Viridiplantae; phylum Streptophyta; class Magnoliopsida; order Saxifragales; family Hamamelidaceae; genus Hamamelis; species Hamamelis virginiana. Next base: position 332,414 of record JAESVK010000935.1, read on the forward strand.
GGATTGTCGTGGTTTCCATGAATGCTGAACACTGGCAAGCCAACATTGAAGTGAGGATCCTCATAATTTACATGACCGAATTAGTTAGAGTAAACCGCTGTCGCAAATTAAAGACTGCACCTAAAAGTCACTTGTTGACAGATATAAATGTAACAATAATGCTTCCAATACACAGCAACATATGTGCATGCACGCACACAAGCTTCAGATGAAACCAAAAACTATCTTAAGGTAATAAGAAATTAATTGAATCCTGTTAACATTGAAATGAAATGCCAAGTAAAAAGATACAAAAATTAAAAATAAATAAATAAGCACACAGAATTAAAATGCCACAGACAACAAGAGGCCTCAAGCTCTTCTCCAAGACTGCCTGAACATCCTACTTCAATATGATCAGGTCTTATTTTTAGCTATCAAGAAGCAGACATTATAGTGGACATTTTGGCAAAGTTTTCTTCAAACCATAAGGGCTACATTTATCACAGTTGCATAATTACTAATATGATCCTCCAGCTACTGGACAGGTCGCAGAGAATCATGTTTGTACTGCTACTACTACTATATTTCCACAATAAAATCTTCCTGTCTTAATGCAAAAAAGAAATGTCATCACAGGATGGCATCATTTCACAATGAAGAACCCAGGAAGTTTACTTTATCCAGGATAGATTAAGTTCTTACTCGAGTTGTGGAATGGACAGGGTAAAGAAGACAAAAATCAAGTGAAACATACAACTTTCAACCAAAAAAAGTAAAAAGATAAAATGTATAAAGTTTCTTGAGCATTAAGTCTATCAAAATGTGCAACAGAGGTAATTATAACAGCTGATCCCAAAACCAAATTGTAGCCAAATGCTTAATTTAACATCCTCTCGCTCCATTTCACGTGAGGTAAAGATGGACCTCCCATCCCAGACTAGGGCTTAAGATAGGAACCATTTTCAAGGTAGCACTATTCCCATGAAAAGCATTAGGTTCTAATTTTGGTGATTTGTGCACAAATGGTATCTGCAGTCTACTATGCTGAGACTAGAGAATTGTTTTATGAAAAAAAAAAAAAAAAACCCACTATCCACAGCAAAATAAGGATATTAGAGGACCTGTGCACAATTGATCGCCTCCCACGTACAGTAATTTGATGATGCAGCTCTGACTTAGCAGGATCAAGTCCTGGCTGTGATATCTCAAGCCCTTCATCTTTAACAATTGATAGATACCTACAAGTATTGAATAAGTTTGAATAATGTCAGTTTTGAGCATTTCTCAAATGAATTACCATATCCTGTACATTAGCTACTTTGGCTCATTTTGAATAAATGCAGCCTAAAAAATTGGTAAGTGGGGCTTGGATCAATCTCTCAGTTCCACGTGTCATAGCCAAATTTGTTTTTGTTTTCCTTGGAATTATTCTTTCTATGATCATAATATTGTAACATTTTATTTAAATTCAAATTCCAAGCATACAGAAACTAATAAGTGGGAGTTATATTTAGAAAGTTCAAACTTTTAGGTGTCTACTTTTCTTTTTTTGAAAGAATAGCAACTTCAGGATGAGATTGGAATGCTAAGACTACTTGCCATTTAGTTTGATTAACTGCAGACCATGAATGACACGATGAGACCATTCAAAATCCTTCCATTTATCAACAATTCCATCATAATGAAAAAGCATTACAACAAACCCATATGCTAGAAACTGCAATATGAGATAGAAATGGCAATTAACTACAGATATAAGCAGAAAAAAAAGTCATAAACAGAATAATCCACAAGTTTAGAAAATTAAGGCCTCAATCACAGAAAAATACACATCAATTGCAACCAGTACAGGCATCGACATTAGTAATCAAAATCAGAAACAAAAGTTCAATATTAAAATATGCAATCTCTTACCTGAGCTGAGTTTATCGATGTTGATGCTTCTATAAGGGCTTGAATGGTGGTATGTCAGAGTGGCCCCTAATCTCTAGTTTCCAGACAAACAAGCCAGAAAGAGACAACAAGAAAGCCTGTGTGTGTGTGTATAAAGCAAATGCAAACGGGATCTTAATCAATTAAAAATAAAAATAGAGATGAAAGATCAAACCTCTCAAAGAGGAGAGAAAAAGGAACAGTAGAAAGAGCAGCAAATATGCATCGGTAGGCAACGAGAATCTTCAAGTTCATTCCATCATTTGCTGCCAATTTGTAGAACACATTCACAGCAGCCAATGCAAACTCAACCACCACCATCATGGCTGGCTGCAACCCATTTAGAATATTGTATATATCCTTGTCATTTTGCATATAAATATATATAAATACAGAGTTTCCAAAATGACAAGGGATATAAACAATATTCTAAATGTGAGACGATATAGAGAGGACCGGAGAGGGCCGCCGGCGGCAGTCGTGCATTCTTTAACAGATGCAGCTAGGGTGAAGATAGAGAGAGAGAAAATGGTAGAAGAGAGGAGAGAAGAGAGAGAGAGAAAAAAGAAGGGAAGGGCATACGCCGACCACTGCAAAAGCCTGAGGGGGCGTTTGGTTGCGTGTAAAGAGCTATGTAATGTAATGTTAGATTACATTACATAGCTTAAATCATATTTGGTGCATCATGGTGTGGATGTAATCTACTTTACGGGTGTAATCTATCATGAAGAAAAGCTATAAAATGGATCGCGGTCTTCAACCAATGTACTCCGGGTAATGTAATGTAATCTACTTTACAGTCAATTAAATTACATGGCTATCCAAACGCATTTCTGGGTAATGTAATGTTATTCCAGGTAATGTAATGTAATCTAATTTACAGTTAATTAAATTACATGGTTATCCAAACGCATTTCTGGGTAATGTAATCTGACTTCACATTTCCTACTCATCCAAACAAGTGAGATGTAATTTGGAATGTAACTTAAATTACCAATGTAATCAAATTACACTGTAATCTACTTTACAGTCAACCAAACGCCCCCTGAGTGAGAGAAGGGAGAGAGAACTCGAAACCATTGTTTTAAAACTCGGACCGTTCATCGAACCGGAAAAGTTACCGGATTAAGGGTCAACCGGTTCAACCGTCGGGTCAACCGGGTTGAACCGTGACGTCATAAATATATTATTTATTTATTTATTAGAATAAAAGCTGTAAATGATTCAAAATATAATATTTTTTT
>JAESVK010000935.1:424544-445816 GCA_017140935.1 Hamamelis virginiana
CAAAAAGGCAAGGTATGTTTCATAGTTGCTAAAAAGCCTATTTGAATATGTGATGACACTGCAGTTGCCAGATTATATTTTGCAATGCCCCAACTAATGTATTGAAGGTTAGAACTGTATCCAGCTAACCCCTCCAAGGACCTATTCTTATGGGATTGACACTAGGTAATGGATTTCAATTGGTTGTTACACTGGTTATTGGTTATTGATTTCTAAGTAATAAGCATGTATATGAGTTCACTCACCAAACACAAGCAAAATAAGGGAAAAGAAACAAGAAAACAGCAACTCACTTTACATTAATTAAAAGATCAATTCACGTGATAGGGTAAATTCATTAGGTAGTGTATTGAAACATAGATCACAAAATAACGCCACGGAGAAAGAGACCTTCATATTTCTCAAAACTCTTTCCACTTTTGCACCAAGTTTATAACATATAATAAGATAAATTATATCTTAATTTCACTAATAAATCCTAAATAAGTAAATTGGTTTAGAGCTATCATTTACCTAACAAAGGTTAACCCCAAGGGAGAACATCTATTATTATAATATATGCCAAGCCCTCCCTCAATGGGATGAGTTGGCAAGCTCTCCATTTTTCTCTTCTATTATTGACTCAAATTCTCTTTCTTCATTAAAAGCTCCTAATGCTCTTTAAACAACGCACGCATCCTAAGTTTTTCTCTTTATCAAATTACTATCTCTCTCTTCTTACACTCATTTCAAATTGAACAAAAAATATTTTGTTCAATAATGTTAAACTTAAAACTGATCAAACTTTTTGCCAAATATCTATATTATTTAAAATTGATCAAAAATTTTCTAAATATTTATATTAATTAAAATTGATCAAATTTTTTGCTAAATATTTATATTTTTCAATAAGTTTCTTAATATTATACTATTATTTTCACACCCAAGCATTACCCGAGATTTAAAAAATATTTTATTAAATAATGTCAAAATTAAAATTGATCAAATCATTTATTAAATATTTATATTTTTTGATAAGTTTCTTAATGTAATAATGTTCCACTATTGTTTTCACATCCAGGCATCGCTGATGCTAGTAGCTTAATATTCCAAGGGGCCCAATCCCCAAACTCAGAAAATCAGTCTGGTGCTTAAGCGCACCCAAGCACTCACCTTGCGCTAATCTATTTTGAGGGGTTAGTTTACCTTCTTCACCTTTCTAACTTCTTATATTTAATTTACCTTTGTAAATTTACATATAAAACACAGATGGACCCGAGACTTCAAAAGATGAGTGAACTTCACAAGTAAGACGTAATTGTAAAAATGAAATTTTGCACCACTCACTGCATATTGGTTGGAGATATGTTTGAGTCGCTTGAAGCTGGCAAGTGTCCACATAGGCACAACATGAATGTGGCTCTCCCAATCATTTAACGTAAACCATTGCATATCTTCCTCAGGGAACCCCAAGCATTTTAGAAGACGCAGCTTTGCCGCATTGACATAGACCTTCTTACGGAGGACACGAGCAACTTCCAAGAACAGCCTTTCCTTTCCTGTAAAATAAAAATAAATGGAGTAGAGGAGAGGGAGATTTGGAGGAGAGAGAAAGATTAGTGGTACCTATAGTGTAGCTACCAATCAGAAAAAGAGTTTTGGGGTTGAAAGCTTCAGCTTGTATGGCCTCAATGACAAATTGTATTACAGCCTCCTGCTTTGGGAAGTCATACTGCAAGTAATTATGGTATGAGAATGTGAAGTTATTACAAAGAGAAACAAGAAGAAAACTATTTTGCTGGAACTACAAGGGAAAACTTATCATTTTGATATTCACTTGTCTCAAATTGCCAGTGACATATACATAGCCATGTTTATATGGATTTGGTAGCAGCCTATGTTTCATAACTTGGATGGGAATACACACTCAGGTGGTTATGGTTATATTTGAATTGTAATAACGATAAATTAATGAATCTATGACATTGTAATATATCTTACAGGGAAAAAAAATACAGGGTTTGTCAAGGTCAACGTGGTGAGCAATTGATGCCCATATCTCCAGCAGGGACATTTTCCAGTACATTGCAGAGTATTAGTAGGTATGCCAAGCTGCCAACAAGCCAATCCGGTCTAGCCTTCCATAGCCAAGCCCAAGCTCATTGAGTGGACGTAGCTCAGGAAAAGCTCAGTTCATTTATATATCCTATTAGACATGTGATATCGTAACTAATTGGTACACGCCTACATAATTTGTATATTAGAGCTACTTTATAAATTTTTGATTTTGACTTAGAATACTTGGGATTATGGACTTTGAGACTAGTTCTATCCAGTAACATTACTATGCTACTTGTTTAGTGAGCTTTGAACAAGCCAAAACAGGCAAGAACCTGGCAAATCTCTTATGAGCCAAGCCACAAATAGTTCAGCTTGGCTCAGCTCCTAGTCCTTCAATAAAAGGTAATGATGCTATGCACAAAGTATTACCTGGGGATTACAGTAGGTGGTATCAAGAACGAGAGTATGGATCGGACAAGTTTGCAAAACAGACATGCTTCCAATTTCCTCGCTAAAGCGAAAATCTCCAGTGTGTAGAACAGCCTAGATGCAAAAGTAATCCAAGGATTATATTCAGAAACAATGACAAGGCAAAAAACCAGAATTAAGATACAGTATGTTAAGGAGTCAATATGGACCACACCTTACCATTGGGTGGTTCAAAAAGTATTATTATGGAACCAGGGCAGTGGTTTGCATCCAAGCATGTCACTTCAATACCAGCAATACTAATCTTATGGTTGAGGGGTAAAACTTGTAATCTGTCCCACGGGATCCCAATCTTCATATTTACAAGCTTTGCCGTGATTGAGGAGCAATAAATCTTCCCGTGACAGAAGGACCTTGTAAGGCCTTGATAATCTGCAGGAACAAATGCAATACAGAACCTAGTTAGAAACATGAAGTAAACAGAGTTAGGGCAAAAGCAAAGGAAGGGTTATAAACTAAACAGACTTATCCTGTAATAGTCGCAATAACCCAGCCCAAGGTATTCATTTGACAATGAAATAGTATAGGACTCATAATTTGTGTGGTTACCCTAGACATTCACATTGTGCTTCAGGGCAGTACAAAACAAATTCTGCACAGCAGATAATAAATAATAGCATTCAATGGAAGACCACCATTTTTTGCTATGACTTACCATCAGTTGTCCCTGAACCAGATTCTCAATGTATAGAATCCACAAAGGTGGGCCCAAATTTTCAAGAGGTAATGGCAACATAGTATCGTACTCTTTGTGATGTTGAATGGTAAGTGCATCTAAGGTTGACTCGCAATTGAAAATTACCATAAAACTACATGGACACATCAGCATATTGGGTAATTAAAGTCAATGTAAACCCAAGAAGGTGATACTTGTTTGAATACAGTATACAGTGTCCATGTTCAATTTACACGCTAATTTCACAGGGTGCTCTTCTTCTCAGTGAAGAATTACATTGATTCAAAATTATGGTAGAAGGCATATGCCCAAATGCAACTGACTAAATGGAAACAATTTTTAACAAGATAATTCAACATAACATAATTTATACAGACGCCCACTCACAGCTTGTTTGGATTGAGAGAGTTGGAGAGAAGAGAAGAGAAACTTATCAAGTTTCTCTCCATTTCCTTCGTTTGGGTTGAGAGAGTTGGAGAGAAAGGGGAGGAGGGGGAGAGAAAAATGGCCCAGATCCTTTCTCTCCAAATCGGAGAGAATTGGAGAGAAGAGAAGAGAAAGGCTTTTAGTGTGGTGTATTTTTTCTATTTTGCCTTTCTCTTCCTTCTTTAGCTTTTATTTTCTTTTTATGTAAGTAAGGGCAATATTGGAATTTACACCTTAAAATCTAATCTAATCTTCTCCTCTTCTCTTATGAAGACCATCCAAACAGGGTGGAGAGAAAGTCATTTAACTTTCTCCCCTCTCTATCCAAACAAGGTAGAGAGAAAGTCATTTAACTTTCTCTTCTCTTCTCTTAATGAGTTTCTCTTCTCTTCTCTCCAACTCTCTCAATCCGAACATAGTGACAGAGAAATATTCCCTATCAGATTGACATTTTGGTTTGATAGTGCCACAGCCCATCTGGTGAAATACCTCTATCACAATATGAAATAAACCTATTACTGCGAATTAGGTATTTCCAACTTAATTTACACTATGGCTGGCCACTGTGAAGGACTGAAAGGAATATGTGAGGAAATAAATAATGCGAGCTAAGCCCCTGCCTCCCTTCATATATAGTACGAAAAATAACATTATAAACTTCTATAAATGATACAAACAAAGGAAACCACAGATGAAAGTAATCAAGAAACAATAACACCCAGGTACTCACCAGAAATGACATCCCATGTAGGCAAGATAAACAAATTTTATAAGCAGCTAACATAACAGGAAAAAATGTCAAAGTAGCAATTACCCCTACTTCCACTTAGATATCTTTCAATCTGACAAGAAAAATTGAAGTTGAACACTAAAGTGTATAAATGGACTTACGATCCAGATGAAAGTGAGTAAGAAACCAATGGGAACAATCTCTTCTGAGATATCGAAAAGCATCCTGAAAATATAGATCAAAATAAACTTAGCAACGAAACACGCGTCATAAAAGTTATAAAAGATGTGAAAAAAAAAAAAAAAAAAAAAAAAACAAAGCCTAGCAAAAATTATGTAATAGAAAAAAGTTCCAAAAAGTGAAATTTGTCCATCCTTTATTTGATTCATTGTCCACAAGGACAATAATGAGTTGGGTAAACTCAACAACAAAGCCTTTAAACTTGGGTAGACAGAATAATTAGTTAGATACATAACTAAAATCTAGCTGATGGAGAACTACTAAATACGGAGACAGGAAGAATCTACTTATTAAAGCAATGTCGGGGTAAAAAAAATCTAAGAAGGATCTACAAAAGATCTCTCTCTCTCTCTCTCTCTCTCTCTCTCTCTATATATATATATATATATATATATATTCAAACATTAACTTAATGTGAACCTCAAAAAATGCTGAAGACTAACAACTAGTCAGCTATGAATCTATGATTACCTTAAGTGCATACAGAGTTGCACGAACTTATGTTTAAAGCTCTGTTTTCCTTCTTTTTTCGGTTTTTATGTTATGGCTAGTGCATACAAAGAGCCCAGGGTCAGGCAACAGAGTCTGTGGATTTCCACCAATATTTATCACAGTTTTTCACTTCTCTCTCCAACAATTTTTATGGGCAGTGGGTTTTATCCTTAACCAACCCAATCCTTGTATTCTACCTTGACAGTGTATGCCTAAAATTTCCACTTGTGTCCAAATATGCATCTAAGTTTTTAAAGAAAAAAAGGCAAAAAAAATTTAGTTGACATCCTAAAAACGGGAAACTCTTCTCATAATTTATCAGATTCACTAGGGGATCAAAATTAATGCTGAGAGTAGCACCATGCTTAAGCCTGTGTAAGGCTTTATTATTAACAAGAGTGCTGGATATAAGTTGTTGTCCTAATGGCTAACTCAGAATTTTCTTGATCAGGATTCCCAATTCTCAATTGAACATGAAACACGCACCATGCTAATTGTGAAAGACAAAAATCATCAAATCAGAAAAAACAACCAAAAACACAACAGTGAGAAAATTAAATAAAAATACTTATTATCGTATGAAAGGCCATTTACCACTCGAAATGGTGTTCCCGGTATGCAACACCACAAGGGAATGTCCCTAACTTTTCCATTCATGCCATGACTTTTCAACACAACACGCTTCTGATGAGAATCTGATTGACTTTTTTCTGCCACATGCTGTCCTCTAGAGGCAGTGCTACCTTTGTTCCTATCAGTAATGGAGCCTGGAAAATAATCTGTAATCAACAAGTTTGCAGCTACTTTGCTGGTCTTATCAACTTGAACTTTAGAAGCATCTGCTTGTATTTCTTCTCCGTTGGTGCTTTGTTTTCTAGGATCACTAAGGGCATGCACATCTTCATGCATCTCTGCTGCATGGGTTGTCCCTTTTCTAAGGTCATTAAGAGCATGCACAATTTTCTTCCTGGGACCAAGTGCAGTAACCCCAATGCCAAATAGATCCTGCAAGAAGAGTATCAATTAGGTGAAATCTACTTTTAAGTAACACAAACAGTAATAAAATGGACAAGTACTCTCTACAGCACCACCACCAGATGCCTCAAATAGGTAGCAAGCACGAGCTTCTCTACACCACAATAGCAGGTGTGCAAACACACACAGGGACAGATGTGCTAATACTGAACACTATCCTCTGTTTTCAACAACTATAATATTCATAAATGTATAATTTCTTACAATTCTCAATGTTAGACATTCCTGAATTGTTTATTTTAATGAACTGAATTCTGTACAAAAATGAATACTTAAATATAACTTATTCGTGTGGTTTTGATTTTCCAAAACTGGCATATTCCAGGAGCTCACTGTGATTGAATCCTGAGCACATGTCCTTCTCTAAGTTGAATAGACAACTACTGGCCATATGGTCTACCATGACGCATACCTCATCTGTCAGCCATTGTAAGGTGTCCCAATCAATCTCTTCCCGAATAAAAGCTTCTTCATATTTTGCTAAACCCAGACCATGTAGCCAGTCAAGGACAGGAGAGACATCAACAACTTTCCTAAGAGATCGAACAGGAGAACCATCAACCTGCTGGGGACATTGAGCTCCTGGATCATCACTGGGTAGAACAACCTGCATGAAATGTCCTATAATTAGTACCCATGTGGAAAAATCACAATATTTGTCTAATAAAATTGTTACAGTAAATCCACTGGATCTTGTGATTATGAAAAATAAATAGACTACTTCACCAGAATCACTAATGTAAATTAAACTATAATATTATGCATGAAAGAAGAAAAAAGGAGCCAAAAATTATAATTTTGCATTCAATTTCAACTATACTAAGACAAACTTGATTTTATATAGAACACGTAATCGGACACATAACACTTGATAAGCTTGTGATATAGAATAGGTGTTTATCCCATTGCAATTTGACTATGTAAGCATTCAATAGGCATGATCATAAAGACACATGAGCCCAATTGAATTGCCTTTCTATCAAAGTCAAAAAATGTACACCCAGTTATTAACTAGTAATGAGTGTTAGTTGAAAGACTAGAGCCCCAATATCTCAAATACTCAAAAAAAAAAAAAAACTCTGTTTTGGTTTGCTGGGACATTGGTAAAAGGTGAGCAACTCCTTGGGCAGGAGAAAGTGCGAAAATATCCAGTTGACTTGATAAGCTTGTGCCTTTTGATCTCATGGCCGAGGTACTTGGAATGAAACAGGTTTTAATTGAATTATGGCATATGCTCCACTGTAGAGCATCTTGAATGATGAAAAAGAAGGGCTCTCGATGATCTTTCCTTCATTCTACCTAACATGTATTGATCATTATTTTTCACTATCCTATTTTTTTGCAAATCATAAAGCTTGATTACAGGAAAAATAAGATAATGGTGTTGGCATTCATCCAATTTATGTATAAAAACAGAACTCTCTAGCAGACCCAGGTCCTTCCGTTGTTCAAATATATTGCAATGAACAAGAATAACAAAGAAGGTGATCAGAAGACTTACATTAAGAGTGTCCCCTTTGTCGAGACAATCATTTGTATGAACCAGTCGTAATTCTTCACTCAAGCCTGAAATGTCAATCCCACAAAGAGGACAGCAAACTGAAACGTCATCATCCAAACCATTCCCTTCCTGTCTGCGAAACTCGGATGCATTGGAATTATCTTGATCTTGTCCTTCAGAGCATAGCTTGAGTAACACATCAAGCTGTGTGCCCGGCTCAAAATCGTCCAATGTATCCTCGTTGAAATCACTATCACTGACACTAAAATTGCAAACAGCTCTAGAATTTAGCAGCTTAGATTCTATCGAATTGCATAAATAACCCTCTTTCAACTTCAATCCCTTTTTGCCAATACCCTCATCAAAACAAACATTATCCCCATTGACACAATCATTCGAAATCCCATTGTCATGGGCCTTGAAACTACAATCAAGACTCGAATCTACCAAACTCAAACTGTAATCTTCATCTGACTTCATCTCCTTCTTCGGATTCAAACACTCATCAAAACAACTAACCCCATTAACACCCTCATTCAAAATCCCATTGTTATAATCCCCCCTGAAACTACAATCAATACTCGAATCTACCAAACTCAAGCTGTGATCTTCATCTGACTTGATCTCCTTTTTGGGATTCAAACCCTCATCAAAACAAAAACTAACGCCATTAACACCCTCATTCGAAATCCCATCGTTATAATACCCCCTGAAACTACAATCGATACTCGAATCTACCAAACTCAAACTGTAATATTCATCTGACTTCATCTCCTTCTTCGGGTCCAAACCCTCGCTCGAATCTGACAAAATGGGACCCAATTTGTGAATGGGCACAGGATGAATGAAAGGTGCTGCATTCTCCTTGCCGCGTGAGGGCTTGAGAGATCGCTTTGGTTTCTTGGATGGGCGGCGGAGAGTGGAGTTGGAGGGTTTGAGAGGTCGTTGTGAGCTGCTGTGTTTCTTGAGAGGAATAATATGTGGTGTTTTAGAGAGAGAAAGAGAGTGGGTAGGGTTCTGGAAATCGTCATCGTCGTCCGACATTGCGAATGTGAAGGAATCAAGCTGAGATTTGGGGAATGAGTAGAGGAAGGGGTTTGGAGTTTGGAAGGTTTTTGAATTTTTTTGGAGCAGATGAAATGGAGGGAAACGCTGATTTTAAAACGGACATGGCGCTTTTAGGTGTTGGAAGGTTGGCTGGAATTCCCAACTATTTTCAAATAATAAATGAATTTAATAAAAAAATTATGTGGACTCTTTTTTATTCTCCGAATTGGAGTGTTCGAAAAATCAACTAAATCGAAAATCAAACCAAACCAAAAGATTTATTTGGTCTGAATTTTGGTTTGGGTTTTTTTTTTGTTTTTTTCCCCATCGGGTTTAGTTTGGTTTGATATAATATATACATATATATATATATATATATATGATATAATATAATCATATATATATTTACAATCTTTAAAATTTAAACGATGTGTTTTAGATTTTTGGTGCACAACTAAATAATCTTAGCTGTATAAACTTTTCATATATTTGATATTTTTGTAAACTAAAGAGGTATATAATATAATTAATATTTTTATAAATTAAATAGAGACTTTCAATGAGTTTAGTGGCCAAAATTAAGCTCAAAAAAACATATCTTTTACATTTTGAAGATACAAAAATTTGGTTGTCTGCATTGTATAGGGCTGAAGACCCAAAATTGAAAACTAGAAGCCTATAAGTAGTGGGGAAAAAATATATAAAAATAAATAATTTCAAAATCAACCAAATTAAACCAATTTAATTATTTAATTGGTCTGGTCTGGTTTACGAAAAATACAAACATGAATTTTCCGATTTTGTGCCAAAATTAAATCGAAATCGCCCGAACCAGGCCAATGAACACCTCTACATATTAATATTTTTAAAAAAATTATCCAAAAGTCACTGAATTTGCAACTTTATACCACAAAGTCTAATTTTATACAATAATGTTTATGAAAATTATAAATTTCTTTAACTATGTATTATGTTTAAAAAAAAAAAATCTGAACTTAGTGGTATAAAACACTTATGCTGAAAATTTATAGGTATGTAACCCTTAATTTTATTGAAAATGCAATGCACAATACCAATCAATAGTGTTTCCCCACCCCACCACCACAAATGTAATGAAATGCACAAGCCATACTCATAATGTTGGGTATAGTAAGATTCAGTTTCACTTTATTAAATTTGTGAATGTGAATTTTGACTTAACATCTCTTTTTTCATGGGATGAAATAATGAGTTGCATTCACCGTGAATGAGATTTCGTTTATCGCATAAATTATTGGGGATGAATTGGTATATATCTTAATAAAATTTAGAGTTTAGATTATGTATTTTCTTCTGATTTATTAAACCAAGTTAATGACTGGGAGGTCCATATTAAGTAAAATGTTAGAGATGGAAATATGATTTTAAGACAATCAAAATTCTCCAATTTGACTCAAATTCACTTCGATAAAAATTCAGTTTAATTTCACTAATTATATAAACAAGCCAAGTATAAATTTTTTTTTAAAATTCGCTAATTTATAAAATCAAGATCAAATAGTGCAGTACTCATTTTAATAAATTAATTAATATTTTTAGATTTTTAAATAATTAAAGTTCAACATAAAATGGATTCTAATTTGCCAGCAAGATAAATGAGCTAAATTCAAATTTTATATTAATTAAGTTTATTAATTTATGGATATGAACATGTTACAAGATTTTTTTAGAAGATCCTAGTTTGAAATGTAATTTTTAAAAATAGACGGAAGTTTTTTGTATTTTCAACAAACTTGGGGAAGGTAGTGTAATTTACCATTAAATGAATCAAACGACAAACCCCATTCATTTTTATACCTTTTTCCAGCAGAAAAACACTGACACCGGCACACCGCAGTCCAGAGTCATAGGTACGTCTTTCTCTCTCTTCATTGCATCTCAGATTGGCACGAATCAGCCGTTTGTTTCTTCGAGATCTAATTTACTAGACAATGGACTTCAAGGCCTTAAGTTTTTTTTTTATACCATTTCAGGCGCTGTTTGTTTCGCGGGAAAATCGATTGGAAAGGTAAGGAATTGAGGAAGAAAAAGGTTTTGTGCTCCATTTGGTTGATCGTTGAGAAAATTGGGTAAAGAAAATAAAACTAAATTCTAAATCAGAGATTGAAAATGTATGTATGTATGTATATTTCCCTGCATTTTATGGGCTGCCAAAACGGGGCATTTGTTTTTTGTTTTTTAGGTCTTTATCTAATATTGATTCACTCTCATTGGTGTTTTATTTAATATTGGAACCAATATTATCGTCATTTCGCTTTTCTTAATTATGCATTTGTAGGTGTAGAAATTCCTGTTGGCATCCAATTCATTTACATTGCCAGTTTGCCACTGCATCTACTGCTGCACAAATCTCTTTATTTAGAACTGCTTTGGTATTTCCTATCATTATATTGATTAACAAAAGCAATGCTATACAGGATTTGCATGCTAGAATTAGTAATGCCAATTCATCGTCTATTCCTTTTATGTTGTCATTTTTTTCTTTGATTTTAAAGACTCATTCACGACAGGAATCACCGCGCGCGCACAATATGCAGTGGTATTTTATTTATTTGGATATGCATTTAAATTTCAGGGCATCATAAAGTATGGATGAGGAGGCGAGATGGTGTGTGGTGACTGGTGGAAGGGGTTTTGCCGCACGGCATTTGGTGGAAATGCTTATCCGATATGAGATGTTTTCGGTTCGGATTGCTGACTTGGCCCCCTCTATCAAGCTTGAACCCAACGAGGAGAAGGGAGCCCTTGGCGAAGCTCTACGGTCGGGTCATGCTCAATATGTATCTACTGATCTTCGTAACAAGGCCCAAGTACTTAAAGGTCATTTTCATTCTATCTGTACCTATATAATTTAGTCTTTTTTTTCCTCCATTTGTTTTTCATCAATCACAGTTAACAAATTCTAGTGAATTTGTGAACTTCTTCCTCAATTTGGATTGTTAAAATGTGGTTGAAATGCTCAAACTTACACTGGCAGGGTTTAGTTGAAATCCTCTCAAGTGCTCAGTTGAGCTGGCTATTATATTTGTTGATCTCGTCTTGCATCTTGGTCCCTTTCTGCAGCATGCCAAGGAGCCGAGGTTGTTTTCCACATGGCTGCTCCAGATTCATCGATTAACAATTACCAGCTCCATTATTCAGTCAACGTGGAAGGTGAAAAATGGTCACCATGAAGAGCACATCAGAAATTTATCTTTGATGTGATTTGGGACTTCTTCATCTCTTTGTTTTGGACCATCGAGTGTTTATTTTATGTTCTATTTCAACTATGATTTGCAGGAACAAAGAATGTTATTGATGCCTGTATTGAGCTAAAAGTAAAGAGACTTATCTATACTAGCTCTCCCAGTGTGGTATTTGATGGGGTTCATGGAATAATTAACGGGGATGAATCATTATCATATCCAGCTAAGGTATTGTTTGCTCCAAGTTTCTTCCTCAAGATTATTTTTTACGTCATTCATATCAACTAAAGATCAATTGTCGACTGCTATTTCCAGCGGCTGTAAAATTAATATCATCTTCGTTGATATTATTATTATTGTTATTGCTATTACTATTATTATTATTTCTTCAAAAACTTGTGATCTTGGTTCGACAGCATTTTACTTAATAAACCTATGTCCCTGAAAACTGATCTCCATTCCTTCGTAAATTCTCCTATTAACTTCCGGAGAGAGATATACAATCACATAGACAAATAGTTTTAGTATTTTTTTTTTTTTTTCCATATGTGTGTCTAACCTGGTAACCAGGCATATACCGATTTTATGTAAAACCATATCTCTCAAATTCCCTCATCACCACTGAGTTTGGCTTTATATATTTGGATAAACTGTTTCAGCACAATGATACTTATTCAGCAACTAAAGCTGAAGGAGAGGCATTGGTCATCAAGTCAAATGGCGTTAATGGGCTTCTAACATGCTGCATACGTCCTAGCAGTATTTTTGGACCTGGTGATAAGTTGCTGGTTCCATCTTTAGTAACTGCTGCAAGGGCAGGGAAATCCAAGGTGAATTTGTTCTTTGCGCCCATTACTATTTATTTTATCGCTGTTTCATCATATTAGTTTTCTTCATGATTAAAAAATTGAGTGTCAACCAATCAAAGATCCTTGATATCATGTATAAACAACACTATTTTAGACATTATAACATTAAGAAAATATGAGATTTCAATTATTTATGATCCATGCGATAGATCTTATGTCCCCAACAATGCAGCAATCACTTTGGACGCTAAAATTACATGTTGGCTGTTCCATTATTTGGGACAGGTGTGCTTCACCTTTTTTCTATGATGTCTCTAGAAATTGTTCTTCTTGTTGTTGGTTCACACTTTGTTCAATAAGTTCTAATGTTGATTTTAATATAATTTTTAAAATGATCAGTTCATTATTGGCGATGGCAATAACATGTATGATTTCACTTATGTTGAAAATGTTGCACATGCCCATATATGTGCTGAACGAGCTCTAGCATCAAATGAGATGGCTGCAGAACGAGCTGCAGGGCAGGTACTGTTTCAGTTGTTTTCAAGTCCTCTAAGCTTGAATTATTGCTTTGATTGATGAATCCATGATAACATGATGATTCTGCAGGCATACTTTGTAACTAATATGGAGCCGATCAAGTTTTGGGAATTTGTCTCACTTATTCTTGCAGGTCTCGGCTATGAAAGGTACTTCTTCTTCTTCTTCTCCTTTTATTTTGCATACTGTATCCAGTTTAAGCTCCCCCCCGCGGTTTTTCATTTTGAATAATTCTACATAGTTGTTGCTAGGTTGGCCTTTTCTTTTGATTCTTTTGAATGTTTCATTTCCAAGGTCCTCATTTTCACATTTTTGAGCCTGGAATAGGGCTGCTTCCTGGGTAATTTAAGCCTTTAAATTTTGTGCCGAACCTTTTATAAGATGATATGTGTGTTACCTTTGTGCCTATATATTCTTTTTCTTTCTTCCTAAACATCATTCTAAGTGGAACTTGACTTTTGAATCATCTAAAAGAGGATAATGACCTGGATCCAACTTATTACTTCGGAAACTTATCACCATTGTTTTGCATCTCCACTTGGATCAAGGGCTCTTATTTACATAAACTAGTAAAACCCATGGACTTTTTCATGTTTCTAGACGTATGCCATTGTAAGAAACTGTTTGTTTGTAATAAAATTTTCACCAATTATTAAGAAAGAGGAAGAACTAAAAGAAATTGAAAATAACATAATCTAAATATGTTCTGGCTGATAACCCAGTCAGTATTTTAACTGATATTTTCAACACAGTCAGTATTTGACTGCACTAGCATTCAACCGCTAGGTTGGACTTGTCTTCCATACTTGCCCTTGATTTTTTAAAATTACGTACCCACCATATGAATCATCATCTCATAAATAATCCAAACTATTTTGATAAGGTACTCTGGACCTTTGCATATTGTTTAGATACATACTGTTCGCTCTTCTGCCCCACGATTTGGTTACTTAGGTTATTGTGGGTTGGGCTGTTGGCACTACATAGCTTCTCATCCTTGATCATTTTCTCTGGAAGATGAAAAGAGTACTGCTTATGGTTCGTTCTTCTTCTTTTTGTTTGATTTGATCAGGTGGGCACTGCTTATTTGTTTATTTCTAGAGGAAACATATAACCTTTGTTTTTAGTTAATAGGAAAAACTTCATTTTCTGTTCTTTATATTTATTTTCTTTTCTCAAAGATGACTCAAGAAATAAACCATAAATAATTGTCAATGCACATTATCTTTCTGATTTCTTGTAGTTTGCAGGCCAAGAATAAAGATTCCTGCCTTTGTTATGATGCCGATCGCACATGTGGTGGAGCGGACATATAGGCTGTTAGCCCCATATGGGATGAAGGTTCCACAGTTGACACCTTCAAGAATTAGACTCCTCTCTTGCAGCAGAACTTTTAATTGTTCAAAAGCAAAGGATCGTCTTGGCTACACACCCATTGTATCTCTTCAGGTCAGGTCCTTATGTGTTTCTTGACGATGAGAAAATATACATTTGATTTCCCTAACATTGAATTACAATAACACGCTTACTATCTCTACTAATACTCATGCGTATTCCAAGTAAGTTGTAACATGTTCTACTAAACTTCCATTAGTTATGGAGCCTTGCAATATTGCGCTCTAGTTGCTCCCATTGATCGTAAACTCCAATTGGTGATTACCTCTAGGAGGGGTCACAGCTCCAGAATGTATTTGTCCACTAACTTTACCGTCCAATAATATATTTTATTTTTTGATGGTCAATATTACATTTTAAATGCCCATAAAAAGGTTTTTCCCTCAGATGCTTAGGATATTTTGATTAGTTCAATTTTGTGCTAGGAATCCTTTCACACCATGTAACCCTAAACTGGAGAACATTAATTGACGAACGCATTTGTTTGTGTAGAAACATATGTCCAAACACCTATGTTACACGAACTTTTTACTTCACCCTGAAGTACCTGCACTCGATACTTGGATAAGGATCAGGGTATTTTTGCCGGACACTTCAAAATAGTGAAAAATCTTCAAAAAAATAGACAAATTCGACACTTGAACACGTACCCACATCTGACACTTGTACCTGAGTCTATGTAACATAGCCAAACACTATGATGTGAATTTACGCTTAATAAATTACAAGATATTAGGTCAGTGATTTACTTCTAACAATGTTATTTTGATTTCTCTACAGGAGGGTCTAGAGAGAACAATCGAGTCATACTCACACCTGAGGGCAGAATGTCAATCTAAAAGGGATGGTCCATCTAAAGCTTCCATTTATCTTGGAAATGGAAGGAGTATGAATCCTCAATTCCTATTCTCACTACCTTTTCTAAATGCTGTTTCTCTACACTGTGTGTCTAAACACTAGCTTTATTCTTGGTGCATTCTTGCAGTTTCTTACAGAATGCAGATCCGTGTAACCATTCAATTAGTGGCAACCTCATGTACTGCCATATCCTCTATTATATTGATTGGTGGTTGTGTCAAAAGAATGTTAATGAACATGTTGATTAGGATCATGGGATCATCTATTTAGGTAAATCTGATTTAGATTTCCTGCAAAGGGATTTAACTGAGCTTTAACCAGTTGCAAACCTACACAGCCCTCATTTATCTAGGTTTTCATCGGGTGCTGTGACATGACATTGATAGAATTGATGGATTAAAGGAGGCCGAGGGATATGGATTGAGTAAGTAAGATTAGATTTAAGATTCTGTATTTTAACTAAAGACATGGATGTTGATGTGTTCGAAATTTGCTATAGTATTATTGTTAACAATTCTAGGTAGTTGGAACATGGTTGTCCAAATCACCATTATATGTTTAATAAGGCAGTCCTACGTAGTCTAGCTTCCATGTTGGATACACTCATACACCAGGACATATGCTTTTTGAACAGCATTTGAGTAACAACACCCTTCTTGCTGTTCTTTCTCCTTTTCTTTTTTCTTTTTTCACCTTAGGTTGCCATGCCAAACCCCTCATATCTGTCTCGAAAACTAGCCCATGTTGTTGCATAGATCATTATATTATATTTCGCTAAGTTACAACATTGTTATCCAAGAGGGAGCCGCCATTGAGTGATCTGGGTATTTGTAGGTGGGGTATTTGCTTGTCCCTGGATGGAAAAGTAAAAAAGATAACTAGAGATACAATGGTGCACACATGTAATTTGAACAAGGATATTATAATTGTTCAAGACAATGAAAATATGCTTATGACGTGATTAAAATGTGACTCAATGTTGTGACTTGTGAGGAATTGAGACAATATGATTAAAGTTCTAATATACATCCATTCATTTATTTATATTACTGAAGCGATCATTTTCTGCTTTTGTCTCTTGCAGTTGCTGACACGCTTCTCTGGAAGGATAAAAAGCAGACGCTCGCAGCAATGTTAGTTTTGATTGCATTTTACTACAACTTCATTGCTTCCGGATACACCATCATTACTGCAGTTTCGAAGCTTCTCTTGGTGGCATCAATCTTCCTGTTCATCCATGGCATTTTACCAGAAAAAATGTATGCGTGGCTATTCTCTTTTTGAAATGTCAGTGTGTCAATGTGCTCTTTCTTACACAATAGTGGGTGATCTTTCTAGAATACAAAATCCTCTATGTTAGGTTGTCCAATGATTTCTTGGATTGGCTGTATGACCCAAAAGGATATTGATTTGATGTTTTTAAGTCATTACGTCCATTGAATCAAATTATTTCATACAAATTGTCCGAAGAGCCAATTATTATAATAAACTTCCCGTTGTTGGTTCTCCTACTAAAGAATGTGATTTATGGATTGTCTGCATCATCCAATTTGTATATTTCATTGACAATAAATCCATTCTGAAATTGGCTGATCAGTTGTAAAGCCTTATTTACATGTGCTGATTGGATGGGTATCTAACAGAAGCACACAGTATCTACTTTGACAAATGCTAACTATGGCCGTAATTGGTTTCCCTATCTCTGCAGATTGGGATATACAATTGAGAAAATTCCTCAGTCAAATTTCCATTTCTCAGAAGAAATGTCGCACCGAGTTGCTCTGTCAGTGGCATCATCTTGGAATACTGCTGTCAATGTTTTAAAGTCTCTTTGCAAGGGGAATGACTGGATGCTCTTCCTCAAGGTATTTACCATTTTTTTGTAGGTTTTCTTCTCATTCTGTGTGCTTGTTGCTATGTTATTTTTAAGGGGTAGTTTATTTCTTATATTTTGCATTTATGCTTTAGTTTTTTATTTGCAAATAGACTTAGAGATGTGCCTTCAGGTTGGATCTGAACAGGGTTTTGAATACTCTTGAGTACTAGAAAAGAGTTTTTCTTAAATTGTGAGTCAATTAACTCATAGAGTTAAGATATATGCTATTTAGTATATAAAACTGGAAAGATAAGTATACATTTAAGTGTAGTTTATGCTCAATATATAAATAAAGTAGCAATGAAACCACCAGCTGATGATGCGTACCTAAGAGTTCAATGTTGGGAAGGACTTTGGTGTCAAATTATGTATAAAAATGGACTAGTAAGGCACTTCCGTTTTCTTTTTCTGCATGCTTCCCAGGTGGTTTTTTTTTTTTTTTTGGGGGGGGGGGGGGGGGGGGCGGGGCTTTACTCCCCCAGGAAATGGATTCTAGGTGTAACAAGGACATCTCACCTCAAAGTTTATAAATGTTGACTACGCATCAAAGTCCTCTACTCTTTCATTTTTTGGCATTACAGATTTCCAAAGTGAGTTTTACCAGATATCCAATCCATTTTCTGTTCATCCATTATCCATATTACCATTCTCCATGTAGATTGTAAGCTTCCTTAGAGGACCTTATATGTGCACCGAAATTAAGTACTGGTTGTATGCAGGAAAAATGCCAAATACAGTAGGTTTTCAATCTAGCAAGATTGCCTACATGAGTGCAGGTCCACGGCAGAACTCCATGTGGTACCAGAAGGACTGAAAATAGTTTGACCCTGCCAATCTGGTTCCTGCACTGTCAGCTTTTCTCTGTATTGTTCCAATTTTATCGGATGTCTCCGAATAGACCACTGTCAACTTCTATGAAACAATTCAGGACTTGATTAGCTGTCATTCATCTTTGTTGGTCATAGACTCATAGTCCACCTGATATTTAGGCCACGTATACTTTCAGCAGCAGTCTTATTAATGGAAGGCACCATGCTAGGAAAATGACATGGGTGGGAGGAGATGAGACATTGCTCTCCACTCTCTAATTATATTTTATGAAGTATGAAGGTTTCACCAAGCCTCTTTTACAAACCATTATTTTGTTTAAGCAGTATTGTTACTCTGCTAATCAAACCAAAATAAGCAAATAAATATATAAAATCACTGTTACTATGCAATTCCAGGCGTGCTTCCAACTAACAAATATTACAATGCTGTATACTGTTCATTTTTCTCATGTTAAATTGTTTGGGTTATGTATTCAATTTGCCAACACTTTTCTTTACTCCGTTAATGAAACAGGTTGTTCTCTGTCTATCAATTCTAAGCCTCCTTGGAGCCATTTCACTTCAGAACTTATTTTTCATTGGTCTGTACCTCTCTCTCTCTCTCTCTCTCTCTCTATATATATATATATATATATATATGGTCCAGTACATTGTGTTGGTCTTGAATACTGGTGAAATTTTTGAAAGATTTATGCATTGATTTCAATATTGAGCCAGTTCAAAACTTTTGACATTCTGAAATTTTGGTCTATCTTACCATTTCCAGTAAAATTATCTCAATGCAATTTTAAAGAAACTTTACATCTTTGGGATTCAATTTGAATTGACTGCAATTGACATCAATGTTGAAACCACAATTTCAAACCTTGAATTGAGAGTGTCTTGTAATGCTTGCGGGATGCCTACTTAGAGATTGGTTGTAGGACATTCAGTTGGGTCATGGACGGTATCCTAGGAGACCTTTGGACTTCAGAATACCGATAACTTGGATCATCAGCACTACTACATAAAAAATATGGATAATTTTTTAAAAATAAAAAAATACGCTGTTCAGATTACCCCACTGGATCGTTTAACTTGGATCTTTTTTTGTATCAGTAGTTGAGGCATGAAGACGAACTTCTTTGTATCCTGTCTTGACGCATTTTCTTATTACATTGATGCTTTGACTCGTTTTATTCTTCAGTCCTATGCTCTCAAAACTGATGGGGATTTGTGCTTTTCTTTTTTTCTTTTTTCTTTTTTTATTGCAGGACTTCCCATGGCCTTTGTAGCTTTCTCTATCTACGAGAAAAAGGAGGAAGAAATTGATGGTCTGGTTTTGGAAGCTCTCTCATTTGGACGCAAGGTGAAATATGATATTACCAGGAAATTAATTACCTCAAAGAGATCGTAATGGTCAGTAATTCGAAATTTCCCTGCTATGGAGTGGCTTTATCATTATCATGTTTACTCGATCGGTGCATTTCACCTGGTTCATCTGCATCGGTATTGCTTTTGTCATGTCTAAATTTGATTTGTGGGAATTCTTTTGTTTTTATTTTTTTAGCTGGTTGGGAGGTGTAGGTTACGAGCTATTCAATGTATTTTCCTGATCTAATTCTTGCGCAAACTGCAAGTATTTTGAACAAACGATTCTCATTTTAGTTTTGGGTGTAATGTACTATCTCCATTTGTTTCAATGAAAAATAGAACAAGGAAAATTTTTCCATGATTTGTTATTTCTATTTCTTTAAGGTTCCATTTATCTCGGACGAATTACATGAATGTTAGGGGTAATATTTATTGTGTCTCTTCTGTTAGTTTTAAGCTTTGAGCAAAGATATCATTTTCCCATATTTTCTTTCAGAACCTTTCCTAGCTTTAATCTTGCTAATGTCTTGTCTTGGGGGGCCTGCATACATTTTAGACTAGCCCAGCTTTAACTTGCTCGATCCCTTTAGCCTTGACACTATTTTGAGGGTCACGGTTTCGCCCAATTCGGGTTGACCCTAATTTGTTGTTGGGCTGGACGGGCCAACCATCCACATTCTAGTACTCTCTACTTGTCTAACTAAAAAAAAAAAAAAATTTCTTTAAGGGTATAGAGAATTTTAAAAACTAAATTAGATTAGATCCACTTGATCTTATTATTATTGGATTTTTAGATAAATTATCTCATAGCTGGTTTGAAATACAAAAATTATGTTTATTATGTCTTGTTATGTCTGTATAGGGTTGGACAGATTAACGAGAAAAAGAAACTTTACAAACTATGATCAAATAAAAATCAAATTCATTTTTAGTTGATCAAATTTTTATATTTTTTAAATAGCCCTTAAATTGACATGTAAAGTATCGAGGACCTTATAAAATCAAAATATGGGAAGCCTTTCCCAATTTCCTGTCCTATATATTAAATTATTAATCCACGTTTTACTGTCCCATATATTAATCAACCACCTTTTACCAGCGGTCAGAAGCCAAAGGAGTGAAAACCTTCTATCCCACTCGTGACCCATTTTTCTTTATTCTTACACAAAAGTCCACATTTAAAAATTTCTTATTTGTTTTTTTAAAAATTTGCAATATATAATTTCTTATAAAAATTTTAAAAAAACAAATAAGTACTTATAAAAAATAAATCCAAACGGTGCCTTAATAATCAATCATGGCTATTTTTTAAAAAGTGAGATTTTTGTAAGAGAGGGCAGAAAAGTAAGATAAAAAATAGGATAGATGATCTCGACTCCCTCTTCAAAGGTATTGAAGACTGCACTAATAACAAGTATCGCTAAAGGAGATGTATCGAATAACTACGGGTATCTAATAACGCCACTCGCTTACCAACTTTATCCTGAGCATGTCTGGAATTGATTTTCTTGTTGCATGAAAACGATGAGAAGTATCCTTTGAAAAATATTACTCTGAAATCCCTTACAATGACAAAGGAGACGAGATAAGTTTCCTTTGAAAAATATTACTCTGAAAAGTGAAATCCCTTGTTTGGCTTTTCCTTGCAATCACAAATGAGAGAGTTGACTTAGAAATCTACTCGGTAAATTTTTTTTTTTTTTTTTTTTTT
>JAESVK010000935.1:445916-486766 GCA_017140935.1 Hamamelis virginiana
TTGAAATAAATGCCAATGGATTTCAACCCTGTCATGGTTTTCATGAATTACCATTCTCTGATTCTTCCTTCCACATGCACAAGGGATCCGAAAAAAATCCCTTACAAGGGCAGCTCTGATTGCTTCCCTCAGACAAACTCTCCATACAACAGATTGCTCTTACTCTGTCTTACCTTCTTCAAGATCACCATTCAAGTTCACATTGCTGCTATGCATTAATTTCGCTTCTGGTGAGCTTTGATTATCCTTCGGAGAAGCCAGGGGTGAAGGTCTTATGAGCGTAAGAGCATCCTCCCTATCAAACTCTTCACTCGCATCACCTGAGTAAGCATATCTGCCAATTGAAAACATAAGCAGCATAAGCTTGGGAAGGGGAAAAAACATCATTGATACCTGCTTGGAAGGTTTTCTTATGCTAACTCCCAATTTATTTTTCTTATTCTCTCTTTCAACAGAATGGCTTGGCTGAAGCATAGTTCAAAGAGAGAATATGCAGCATTACAGGATGCAGTATTGGAGGTCACCATTAATATACAGGTCCTACAAGGAATTTTTCATGCAAAAGCCAGGCCTTACTTACCAATGTAACAATCTATTTAAGAGGGGCTGTAAAAAGGCATGCTCCAATTACATTGGAACATGGTGTTTTTGTTTTTTTGAGTGGGCTTCTTTTGCCACAGGAGTACTTCCCCATGTGGTTTGAAGTTGTCTTCTGAGGGGTCTAAAGGTCCTTGTGATTACTTTTTGTGAACATTAATGGTCTGTTTCTTTCACCCGTCATATATATTATCCCCAATCTCCGATAAGGATATGTCAGAGAGGCAGCTTCTAAATTCAAGCATTTATAGGTTATGGAAACATATAATGAAGGCCGGTTAAGTTTAACTGCACTGTCCTACGTATGTCGTGTGTCATCCAACACTCCATCCACACTTGTAAATTGTTCTTCGAGGTCTCTCAGAGTATGCAAACTTATGACACTTGAAGTAAAAACAGGAAATCAGGATGAATTCAAGGAGTTTTACCGAGTAGAATTCTGGGAGGGTGCCCAAAGAGCACATATAACGCATAGAAGAGAGAAAGATAGGACTTGCCATAAGGCAGGGATGCTCCAGGCACTCTGCCACAGTTCATTGTACACATCATTTGACTTGAAGTAAAGCTGCATGAGAAAAGAATTAGGTTATAGATTTCACTTTAGTGACTAATTTTCCAGAAACATGGTATTGAACAATAAGCCATAACAAAGACCAGATCGGGGAAAAGGCTGAAGGTTGAATCTCAAACTTTCTTAACATTAGAGAAAACAAATGGCAGTCATATGCGACAAATATTCAACTTTTGCCTGCCTAAGGTTTTTCAAGTAAAGATAATAAGTTGGCAACCTTTACCAAAAGAGAACCCAAACATTAACTAAACAAAACAATTGCCGAGTGTAAAGCACTTTCTTCGTGTGTTGACAGTGTACTCAAATAAAGTACTTTTCATTGTTCTTTGCTTTCTTCACATACTCTTGTAAATGCTTACAGGTGCAGCCAATAGTTTGACCAAAATTGAAGTTACATGCAAAAGATTCTCTTCACTAATTGTTTTGTCCTGTTCTTAACATAATTTCTTGTTAAAAATAGGAAAAAGAATAAAAAGAGAGGAAGCCACTGCTCCGGCACTGTATGACATAATCCACAATAATATGAAATATATATGTATATTATTACCTCATAGAAGATCCAACCAACAGACACGATGACAGCTACTGCCAATGCATTTGTAAATTTCCTATAAATGTCTAACTTGGCCATCATCCGTTTTGCCTGTCACCAAATACATCAGATCACTGTGATTATCACTCGAGACCTAAGTTCAAATCCTGGACATAATTTATATTGCATTTCTTTACAGACACGTAACAAGGAGGGATTCACAGGGCTCCCAATTGACCGTGACTTTGTGAGCCATTTGCAGGCTAAGAGTGCACATATGAATTGGGAAGCCCCTACATTCAATTGATGGGGCCCTGCCAAAAGTATCACTCCTTGTTGGATTTGGATATAAGTTGAATATAATACTTCACTATTTACTCTATGGACTTCTTCAAAAGATGTAGATTCAGTGGTGGTGATTTTCGCTCACTAGACTGGCATAGTTATTGAGGGCAAAGCCAAACTTTGTCATTAAATAGTAAAGATACATGACATGCTATCATTTCCCCTCGAAACCATTTTTACTAATTATCTCAGACACAGAGATAAACGCACACTTAAGCAGTGATATTCACCTACAGAATGTCGCAGATGATTTTCAACTGCAACACAAATCGTAGCCGTTGATCATACGCACATGATTGTCATAGTTGATATCATGTGCATAATCAACGGCTGTGACTTGATGCCTCGGTGGTGAAATTTTTTGTGAACTTAAAATTGCTTTAGGGAAAAAAGTAAAAATCCCAACAAAGTAAATACCTTTTAAGTCAGAACAAGTACCTGAAGCTTACTAATTGTTGTGGAAAGGGAAGTAAATATCCAAAGAATAAAGAATGCGTCTAAAACTGCAACAGGGAGAACCAAAAATAATCTTGCCTTTCCTGAAAGATCATTAATTGCACCAACATTCTCCACAAGTTCAAGTACCTCAGATGCCAGAAAAAAGGTACCTCCAAGCATAATCACTTTTGATGTTAAACCACCTAGGGTAGGCCTCACAACACCATAACCCATAGAAACCACTAGGATGATAACACGTGCTACTGTACGCTTAACGGTGCCAAAGGTGACTGCCCATACAGTAATCCCAGTTGGTCTAATTCCTGTCTCATTGAATTCAGCATAGTCGAAGTACCAAAATGCCATTTCAAACATTCCCAATGCAATCACCAGGGTTATGCAGTTCTGTAATTGAAGAACTTCTCTCCAGAATCTTGCATACTGTGAAAACCAGAAGACTCCAAGTGTCACAAAAGCAAGAGACATGTACCCATAGAAGTTCATAAGTGGTGCCATCCTTCCAGGTAAATATCCTGTAGGGTTTTTCCATATTGTCTTTCCCTCTATAACGAAGCCCTTAAGATTTGGATCACAATGAATGAAATACAGGTTATACATCCCAGTTTTTGTAATCTCTATAGATTTTGGGGGCAATGTTGCAATAAGATCATCTCCATTGAATGAAACACCAAAAACTTGGGGCCAATTTGGATTTCTGGTTGATTGACGGTGGATGACTTCCCCTTGTTTACATGCACCAAGTTTTGCCAGATCTGGAGTGCAACAAACAGCTCTTTGGCCCCCATAAGCTGAACCACCAATTGTCTCTCGATCTTCTACCTCAAAAACAATGGCTTGAATTGACCCAGAGCCTGATTGAGTGGCTTCCTTTGGCCTCCAGAAGGTAATCTTTTCAAAGCTGGTTTCAAATATGCAACTAGAAGGTCAGATAATAAAATCTAATAGCAGCAGCTGCTGCAAGATCGTGAAACACATTATTTGCCTTACTATCACTGAAATGAAGAAATAGGGAGACGCATAAAGACTTTCTTTAGTTCTTTGTTTTCTGGTGCTTAATTTTTTTCATTCTTTTTTGTTTATTTTATTTTTTATTTTTTTATTTTTTTTTTAAATTTGTGTGGGAGAGAGAGAGAGAGAGATCATTATGAAATATAAAATGTATGCTAATAAATTGCCTCTTTGTTGAAGTTAGTAAGACGTTGAGTCAAAATACTGATCTGAAATTAAAAACCTTACAAATTTGGACATGCAGCAACACATTATCAGCTATTCAGTTTAAAATCAATATTTTCTACTTGGCATTCCAAAGGATTGCAGTAAACAACAGAAATGTATCCTTTCTTATCTCATCTTCTTCCTTTTGGTTTTTGAGAAATTAGCATGGAAGAAAGGAAAATGCATCAAAATGCTTGAAAAAGGAAGCCGATTTTACGCAATTTCCTTTTCTTGCCCTTGTTCTTTCTATGAACCAGACATAACCTTAAGGGGCTGTTTGGGAACCATATGAACTGGTTCTAGGGGATACAAAGGCGGTCCAATTGTTGTGAACGGATGTTTGGTATATGCATTTATCGGTTTTTGTTTATTCCAAAAAAGAGCCCAAGCCCTGTTAGATATGTTTCATGTATTTGTTGGTTTTCATCAAAACCATATAAAGTCTTTATAGGAAAAGTTAAATGTCCCGACTCCCTGAAGACTCTCTCTTTTACTCCTTCCTTTTTCTTTCCTCAATTCTCATTCTGCAATGGTGGTTTTGGGGCAAAACAAACCCCTTTTCTTCTCCATCACTTAATGGAGATTGCTCAAATCTCCAATCTTCAACTTCATCACAAGGTTAAATCAAAAGAAAAGAAAAGCTAAAAAAGAAAAAAAAAATCATCAAGCATCATGGATCACTAGGTAGCCATGGCATTTTTGATTGATCACCACCATCAGTATAGTCGTCATCACCATCTTCTTCCTCTTCTTCTCTTCTGTTTGATATGTTTAGGGTAAATGTTTTATTCCCAAGTTCTCATTGTGGTGAGGAACCAATCAGCATAGAATGTAAATTTGTGAAATTATGGCTTTGATTTTGAAAATTTTCTACTGAAATAAAATAAGATTTTGTACAGATTAGGTTTATTATTTAGGATTTCTATATGCATCTCTCTATGTTTGACTCACTGCTTTTTTAGTTTCATTTTGCATTTGGGATTTTTTTAAGGTCTAAATTTTGGGAATGAAAAGTTTTTTGTGTAATTTTTATTTTGGTGGAATGAAAAAGTTTTTTTGCAAGCTTTGATTTTGTTCTAATCCGTGGGTTGCAGTACATGGTTGAAGTATTTGAATTTTTTACAAACAAGTTATGAATATGAACCAATTCTAGCTAAAATTGATTCTAATAAAAACTAGATAACTTAATGGGTTCTAAATCGGCCTGCTCCAAATCTCATATTTGCCAAACAGGCCCTAAAATTATAACAATGTACTTTCTTGTTTAATCAATTCATTTCAAAAGTGACCCCTGCCACGTCAGTCAAAATGGGGAGTAAAGACAATTCAATCGTAAAGTATAGCATTTTTCCTCATGCATATTTTGGTTAGCAATTCCAAAGTACCATCTTGCTTTTGAAAGAAAAATTTGAACCAATTTCTTCTCTTTAAAACGAGGAAGTACTTTCAAAATCCTAACCAAACAGTTCCTGAACTCAATTTTACTTTTGGGAAATCCCCTTTCACATCTCCTAAATTGGCTAAAACTTCTAACATTAATGTGTAAAAATTCCACATTTCATCCTTTCTTTTGACAAAATAATACTACATTAGGTCAGTTGTTCCTTGCACTGCCCTATACCCAATCATCTAATGTTGGTCATTAAGAGCACAACCATGCTGTTGCCACTTGCCACTGTAAAAAAACACCTTGGTATCATCGTTTTTCCTTCTTCTTCTTCTTCTGTTTTTTTGCCAATTTATAGAAACCTACCCCTGCCCCAAAATCCCCTTAATATTGACAAATGGGTATCCATGCCTTTAATGTGCTTGAATCAGAAACCTCTCCCCTGAAAGTTGAGATACATACCACTAGGCCAACAGGCCATCGTCTTTGGTATCTTCTATTTATACTCCTAAGTTTTACTTAGCCATTATCATCCCCCTTTAGAGCATCCAAAACTAGCCAGCTCCACCATTTTTTGCTCTCTCTCTCTCTCTCGCTCTCTCTCTCCAGCACTGATTGGGACAAAGCTGATATCAAATTATTCAAAATCTAGACACTAGAAGAATCACCACCTCATTCTCAATTTTCTCCAAGTTCTAGGCATACATAGTGTCAAATTTTTAGAAATCACGGTTCAATTACTGTGACACACGCACAGAAACGCAACAAAATGCATAAGAGAATTAGTAAAAGCTAAGGATCTGATTGCAGCGCCTAAAGTCAACCAAAATTTGATTTATATGATACGAAGAAGAGCCGAGGAGCGTTTACCGTATGTAAGAAATACCAGAAGTGGAAGTCTCGTTCTGATTGGGAAGAGAGGAGTAGAGACCCTCACTGCCTCCATGGAATACGAAGGCATTGCCCTTGCTAATGAAGCTTTCCCCGTTGTACTCGTGTACCGAAGCGTTAATGCAGCAAAACCATATGAATTGGAGAGTCAAGGCTGAGATTAACCTCGCCCGCACCATTGTTACAGAGGTTGAGCTATTGATGCACTCTGTAATGACCCTACTGAAGTCAAGAGAGAGAAATAGAGGAGAGAGAAATAGAGAGAGAGAGCTGTTTTGGGTTGCTGGCACAGGGAAGCGCAGGAAGTGGATGAGAGTGACAAATGACGAGTGAGGACAAGGAATTTTAACTCAAAGGCGGTGATCGGATGAGCCCAAGCTCATATGAGCTTGAAAACATGTTAAGACGGGATTGGTCAACATATGTAACGTTGTCCAAAATTTTGAAATCTGAATCGGAGTAAATTTAAATATTTATATTTATGTCTTTTTCAAATAAATTAATGAATTTTAAATATTTATATTTGTGTCTTCTTTTTTTTTTTTTTAACAATAATAAAGAGATTTATAATCAAAATAAATTTGTTAAACGGTGGTGAAATCAATATTGGTTAAACTTTGTTGTTATTGGAAATTTGCTCAACAGTAAATGCCCTTACTTCAGTTACTTGTAATAAAAAACCATTGGGGATGTATATGGGCAAAGAATTTGAGGATTAAAAAATAAAAAATAAAAAAATAGACAATTTAATTCTTGTGCATGTATAGATTAGTAGGGGTGTGCACAGATTGAGTTGGGGGCGGGTGGAGAGTAAAACAGTCAACCAACTCATTATTAGCTCGTGGCTAATCCTCTCACTCGGCAACCAACCTTCCCACTTCAATAACCAACGGATTTGTTGAATATATGGCAGATTTTAACCGGCAGGTTAGACGGATTGAGCGGGTGAAGTATTACCATTTATTTTTTTAAAATAAACATCTAAAGTTCCTAAAATCTTTTTAACAAGTAAAGACACCTCAAATTTGTATCTAACAATGCAGTACTGTGTTCTTTAGTAATTAAACTATAATCCAAATAATCCTTATAACAATAGAAGCAACTAACTAGATATATAATAATAAAGGTTCTTTGATATTAAAAAAATCTTACAAACTAACATATGGTTTCGCATTCAAAATTGAAAGCATATCCAACAAAATAAGTGCATCTTAAAATTATCACAATAAATATCTCTAAATAAATAAAAAATATTCAACTTGCAAGCATATCCAATTAAGGAAAAATATAAGGTAGTGATGAAATTTATTTTATTTATTTATCTATATATTGTTGGCGAGTGGGGTCGGGTCTAGGACGGATTATCACCTCTATACCCGTCAACTGAACCAACCTACCAAAATTTTATCAAATCCACCACTGCCTAATCATTATAATCGCAAATTGCGGGTGGGGTCGGGGTGGGTGGGATCGGGTCCAACGGGTTTTTGAACACCCCTAGTATAGAGCTCCTTATTCTCGTTCATAAATCGGGCTAATATATATTACCCATTTCAAACTTATTGAAAAAAATTTAATGGTTGTTAAATAGAAAGCAATACTGAGAAAGTTTCTCTTTGCTTTGTTCATAGTTTTTAATCAGAGATGATTGATCTTGTGCATGTATCCTTGTTATTATGGACTTATATCCATGTCTCGTTATCCATGTGTTTACATTTCTATGTATTTATGTGAATATAAATATATGTTTAAATCAACATGTCGGCGAGTTTGGATTTGCTATTGATCTGACAGGTGATAAACTGATCACCGTTGGATGGCCGACACATGTGCAAGAAAGGGGATCCGATAGCTCACATAATAAAGGCCCATAAATTTGACAGGTGATCCAAAGCACACCCGATTTGGATAGCAAATTTTTTAAGCCAAATGATGTGTAAGAATAATATAGTCTTGATTTTTGTGCATTTCAAAAATACACAACAATCAAAACAATGTGATTCTGACACATCATTTGGTTTTAAAAATTTAGTCCACTTAGCATTTTCCTTGCTTTTATTCATAATTTGCCGCATGTCAAATAATAAAAAATGATTGATCTTGTGCATCCATCCTTATTATTATGTCACTGTGGATTCATGCTGTCTCGATATCCGCATGTTCACATTTTATATGTTTATGTGAGAATAAATATATGTTCAAGTCAACATGTTTGCACCTCCATATCTATATATTTAGAATTTTTGAATTAATTATAACATAAGGTGGAATATAAATGAATGAAAACACCCATGACAATTGAAGTGGAGTATAAATGAATGAAAGGTATTAAGATTAGAGTCTAAAACTTTTGCTTCATGAATTGCGGTCCTTAACTATGTGAACCACCTTGATAGATTTGTGTTCACGAGCACTTTTCAGCTGAGCTCAAATTAGCTCTGAACAAGTCGGGCCCGAGCCTACGAATTTGAATTTGCTGTTGATCTGACAAATGATCAACAGGTGTTGATCCTTACTGGATGAGTGACACCTCATCATTTAATAGCATCCTATGGCTGAGGATAAAAACGACCATGAGAAGGTCATTTGGCTGGAAAAGCTGTCCTTAACGGCGTTAAGGCAACTTTCTCGGTGTTTCTCTCCTCTCCCTTTAATCTCTCTCATTCTTTCAACAACTCTCCCTGTATAATGGAGGCAGACTCACAGAATGAAGAAAAATAGGGAGTCCACAGGCTCATCATTCTGCAACTTCAATGGGTCTTCATCTCTTTCTCCATCTCGCTTCCACCTCATCCGTCATCGACTTTCTTCTTCTTTTTCTCATTCATAATTTTTTGGAAGTGTTCGTATCAGCTTGAGACCTTCCAAGCTCTCAACTTTACCGATCCAGAGAAAAAAGTTCCCCATCTTTATCATGGCCACTAAAGGTCTCTCTCTCTCTCTCTCTTTATATATATATATATTTCATTTCTTGGAGTAATTGGATGAATTTCAACTGTTTTAGATGGGTTTTTTGTCATTGAATTTGGTATTGTAAGCTGTCTAATAGTGATTCATCTATGCATTTTGAAATTCGGTAGCGGAGGTAATCCCTCTTTCTTGTTCTTACTCCATCCAATCCATCATTGTTTTTCTTTTAACGGCCATTTTTCTAAATCCCTCTCATTTTCCTCATTTCTCTCTCTACCCCTTTCTCTTTCTCTCTTGATTTACACTCTCCCTCACCAATCGACTTTGTTCGGCCCATCAATTTGCAGCTTCATAGAGCAGTAGAGAGAGAAAAAGGGAGAAAGCATGCAAACCTGTCAATGGTGGTGGTGGTTGGGTGTTTGTGTTGAAGTGTACATAATCAAATCTTCAAAGCTGAGATTGTATTTCTGTGGGGGATTTTGAGGTTGAATTTTGTGGGGAGTCACGGCCTCCATTACATACGGAGGTTAAGATAAAAATGAGAGAAATGAAAGGAGGTGTTTAATGCTGTTAACATCCTCATTTTTAGCCAAAACGACCCTCTCATGGTCGTTTTTATCCTCAGTCATAGGATGAGCATAAATGCTGAGGTGTCAATCATCTAAGAAATGATCAATAGCTGTTGATCATTTTTCAAATCAACAGCAAATCCAAACCCCGAGTTAGGGGTGGCAATTTGTGCAAACAGGTCGGGTTCGTGTTGTGTCGAGAGACATGTATTCGAGCATATGGGTCAACACGAACACGACCTGTTTATTAATTGGGTTATAAATTCAAACATGAACACAACTTATTTATAATTGGGTTGACACGAACCTAACCCAATTAACTCATTTAATAATTGGGTCGTGTTGAGGTCAACACGAGCACACGACCAACCCAACACGATTATAACCCAATTAACCTGAAATGAACCCGCTTACTTTTCTATTTATATTTAAACATCAAAAATTATTTAAATTACTTGCTTATCAAGCAGTTTAAGTAGGGGTGGCAAATGGGCAGGTTTAGGGTGGGTCTAAATGGGTTGGGCCACAAAATGTACATAACCCATTTAAGGTACCATGTTTTGACCCATTTAAACCCGCCAACCCAATATCATGACCCGACCCGACACGCGAACCCATATATATCATGGGTTGAACTTCTATTGATTTATTTATTTTTAATTTATTAAAAAAAAATTACTTTTTTTTTATTAAAATTTAACGCATATACATGCCAAAAAAAAAAACTTAAAATAAAATAAAATTGCCGCATTTAATAACAAAATTTAACATGTCATATATATTCAAATCTCGTTTGAGATATTTCTTCATGGGTCAAGCCGACCCAACCCGCCAACCCATAAATCATGGGTCGGCCCGTTTTTTTTTTTTTTTACCACATATACATGCCAACAAAATAAAATAAAATTGCCACATTTAACAACAAAATTTAACATGCCATATATATATATACAAATCTCGTTCGAGATCTTTATTCATGGATCGAGCCGACCCGATCCACCAACCCATATATCATGGGTCGACCCTTTTAAAATAATAATAATAATAATATTACCGCATATACATGCCAACAAAATAAAATAAAATTGTCACATTTAACAACAAAATTTAACATGTCATATTTAAATTGTCAACAAAAACTGCATTCTTACAGTTATTTAAAATGTCACAATACTGCAGTCATTTTTTTCAAAAAATAACCGTTGGATCATCCTGATTTTTGGTAGGCATGACATTCATAAGATGAGTATTTTATCAAACGGTCGATTTTTAAAAATATATTTTGCAACTAACCCTACAGAAGCGCAGGATATCAAAATATATAAAATTGAAGGTTTTTTGACATGTTAAATTTTGTTGTTAAATGCGGCAATTTTATTTTATTTTGTTGGCGTGTATATGAGTTATTAAAAAAAACGGGTCGACCCATGGGTTGGTGGGCGGGGTCGACCCATGAAGAGATATCTCGAACGAAATATATATATATATATGGCATGTTAAATGTGGCAATTTTATTTATTTTGTTGGCATGTATATGCATTATTAAAAAAAAAGGGTCAACCCATTATATATGGGTCGGGTCGGGTCGGGTCGGCACGTGAAGAGAGAGATCCCGAACAAGATTTGTATATATATGACAAGTTAAATTTTATTGTTAAATGTGGTACTTTTATTTTAAGTTTTTTTTTTTTTTTTTTGGCGTGTATATGCATTTAAAAAAAAAACAAAAAAAACAAAGGTTGACCCATGATATATGGGTTGGTGGGTCGGGTCGACCCATGATATATGGGCATGGCTCAAGACATGGTACTAATTAAATGGGTATATGTCACAAACCTAAGAACAAAAATCATATAAATGGATTTAATTAGTTAGGTACCCAATGAGTGCCCATGGGTTATCCATATCCAACCCAATTATAAATGGGTTTAATTGGGTGACCAAATTATGACCCGTTTATTAAATTGTACCAACCCAAACCCAATAACGTTGGGCGGGTTGATGGGTCTAGGCCAATTTTGCCAGCCATAAGTTTAAGTAAACATCCCAAAATGAAAATCATACTAAATAAATTAAAATCATCCCAAAATGAAATTATAAATTAAAATCATAAAACTTAAAAATAAGCATTCCAAAAATGTTCCTACAACAACAATCACCATAATCAAAATATAGTATTTCACTTGAAATCGACGTCAAATCTCAAAAAGTATAAATAAATGTCTACAAAAGGTATCTCATAGGCCACAACCAAAGAAAATAAGATCTTATACCAAAATGAGTAAATGAGCTATACAGGTCAAAAAGGGGTTATATGGATCGGGTTGACACAAACATGACCCATATATTAGATGGGTCACAACGAGTCAATTTCAGGTTACACGGGTTGATACGAAATCGACACGCCTAACTACATGTGTTAAACAGGTCGATCCGATTCTGACCCGAACACGATTAATAATAACCCAAATCCACTATCTTCGTGTACGGTTCGTGTCGTTTCGCATTTTGCCACCCCTACCCCGAGTGTACCCTTCCTCTTTTTTGAACCGTTCACGGTTTTTTTCAGAACCGGCCAGTTATTTTACTTTTAAAAGTGTTTAAAAAGAGTAAAAACCAAAAAATCTCCCAAATTTCAAGTTTAGGGCTTCCTCACCTCTCACTCTCAGATTCTCTCTCAGCTCAACTCTCAACTCTCTCAACTATGCCTCGGAACTGATTTCTCATAACCATCTTATTCAGCTAGAGGCAAACTACCAGGTATGTCTTTCTCTCTCCTCGCTCTCTCGTCCCAAGCGGCATCCATGATGCTCAGTTCCTCCCAAACTGTCAATGATGCGGTTCTGGACTTCTGGATTTCCTTCATGATTCTTTTATTTAGTTTTTGTTTTGGGTGTTTTGATTATTGGATTCATGAAAAGCTTTCCGTTTTGATTTAGTTGAATCCACCGTCACCACCACCACCCACCCATCGTTACCATAAGAGCTGAATCTCGATTCGGCCCGGTTTGATATAGGGCAAATGTGAAACTGAACTAATTTTTGTCGGTTTTTCTAAATCTACATTAGAACTGGATACCATTTTCTTCTGGGTGTTGCAGTTTTATAATATTTACCATTTTCTTTTTCATCTATTTTTTATGGAAGGAATTTTATTGAGTACAGTATCATCTTCAATTCATTGTCATTGTTATAAATACTGATACCAATAACATAATTCGACAATATTTTTTAGTGTGGAGCGTATCGAGTGTTTCCCATTTGTGCGCTTGAGTGTGTTTTCAGGAATTTATAAATTTTATTATTGATTTGTGTTTATGTAGAATGGTTGAGTTTGTTACCTACGAGCTTTATGAAGCCCAGTTGAGTGTGGGTTTAGTAAATGTTGGCTTATCAAGACATTTATGGGAAAACAAATCATTTATGTTTTATCGTATGTAGGTAAATTTTATGATGTTAATGTTGGATTTTTAGTTTCTTTAATTGTATAATATTAATGTTAAGTGCATCTTTCTTAAGATTAAAATTTTCGAACATAAGCTGAAGTGAAATGCTAACCCTTTTATTATTATTTATTATTTATTATTTACAATATGTAATTGCAACGTGCTTAATAAATGTTATCAAATATGGTTTTAGTGATTTCTAGGTTAGTTTTGGAACATAGATGTCTTTTTTTATTTCCTTTTATATTTTTGTTGTTGTTGTGGTTCGTTCTTTAGTTTTTCTGCCTGCCTTGGTCAAAACTTTTAATTCATGTTATAGTATTTATTTTTATCCTTTCCTTGATAATTGTTTCAAAGCCTTTTTTTTAGTGTTCGATCACTTCGATTTGAGTCTATTATGTTAGGTATGAGTTCGTGTGGATGTCAAAGTTAATAAAAAGATATTTTTAGATCATGGTATTTGTATGCCTTTCTAGGATTGCAAGGCAACTTCTCATCCTTTAACTCACTATATCAACTTGTTATCTAGCAAAATATGCTAGGGAAGTTTTATGTGCTTGTTGGAAGGTATGTGTTTAATCTCCCTTCAAAATACTGTTTCTTTTTTGGTATTGTACTTTAATATTTAGCCACCAGAGTCTGGCTGTTGTTTATGTTTCTATACCTACCGTCAAAATTCAAAACAGTCCAGAGTTTGATTTGGCAATTTCAAAGTAGGATTAGAGGAAACGGATGTGTTTTTATCTTGATATTTAAGAACACGGCTCTAGGAAAAGAAAAGTTCAGATTTTATAGTGTTGATATGTATAAGTTGCATCTCAAATTTGGAAAGTTTACATAGGTATTTATGTTGTATATACTCAATGTTAGATCATAACTAACAATATTCATATACAGAAGTTTAAAATAAGATTGTTGCAAAAGAGTTTGTAGAGTGTCGGAGTCCTACGTGGGTGATTCATTCATATTGAGTTGTTCATGTAACATTGATTTGCTTTCATTTTAGTAATTCACTTTTGTTTTCAATTCCTCATCTATCTTTTTAGATGCCCTTTTTTTTTTTTCCATCTTGTCTTCCTTTTCTTATTTTTGGTTATGAATTCTCCAAGTCTATAATTATTTGCATTGGGAGGCTTCTACTCTGTCTGTGCATAATTTCTCTAGTGTGATTTTTAGGATTGCTAAATGGAGAACTCCCAAGAAATAGAATACAATTCTTCTGAAGAAATTTCAGACAACTCACCTCAGAATAAACAGGAAACTCGTGATGAAGTGCTATCTAGGCACAGGTGATGTATCCATATTTAATTTATTATCTCTTCATTTTCTTGATGGATATGGTCTGGTTTCTTCATTATTTTGGATCAGTGAAGGGATCTTTTGGTCGTTCAATAAAAAATTGAAGCTGTTCATTGTATTTTATATAACATTTCAACACACAAGTTGGTAATGTAATAGAAATGCATAACAATAACTATCAATATGAAACAATTGTTAAGAAAAGAAAAGAAAATTATTCTTCAAGAAAACAATGGACTCACTTCATTACTTCAAACCCTGTTTAGAATGCAATGAAGTGATTTTAGTTTCCATGAAACATCCAAATGCCCCCAGATGTATTTACTGCTCATGGTTGTTTTAATCTTGTGTGTTGAGGGTCTACTTTTAGCAACAAAGCTAATTTTGATTATAAGATGCATGAAATGTTTGTTTTCCAAAGCAGTGGTTAAGATGGTAGAACTCAGATATATGAGAATGCACTATTCTTTTCTACAAATACTTAACTGAGCTTTGTATCTTTAGAACTGTGGAGGTTCATGTTTCAACATTTCCTTAAAGTTTTCATGTTATTCAACAATGTCTATAATGCATTTGCAGGAAAGAGATATCCCAGCTGCAGAGCAAGGAAGTTGCACTGAAAAAGGCAGCAGCTAAAGGCAGCAAGGCTGAACAGAAAGCTAAGAAGAAACAGGTGGAGGAGGAGATCTCTCAACTTTCCTCTAAGCTCAAAGAAAAACATGCTCAGGAACTTGCTTCGTTAGGCTATAGCAGTAGCAATGGAAAGGAGAAGAGCAATCTTGACAATTTGGTGAAGGCCATAGCTGGGGTGTCTGTTACCAATCAAGTTGACCATTCAAAGCCTAGCAAGAGTGTCAAGAGGCGTGAAAAAAGAGCTCAACAAGAAGCAGCAAGAGATCAAAGAATACAAGAAGAACAGAGCAGCATTATAAGTGATAGAATGATTGAAAACGAAAAATTGGAAAGAAAACTCGAACCCCTTGGGTTGTCAGTTAATGAAATAAAGCCAGATGGGCACTGCCTGTATCGTGCTGTTGAGGATCAACTGTCCCTCATCTCTGGAGGTTCTTCTCCCTACACTTACCAAGAGCTTCGAGAAATGGTGGCTGCTTATATGAGGAAACATGCATCTGATTTCCTCCCATTTTTCCTGTCAGAGAATGTGGCAGCAGGAGATACCGAAGATTCTCTCACTGTGTCAGAGAATGTGGCAGCAGGAGATACCGAAGATTCTCTCACTGTGAAATTTGAGAATTACTGCAGGGAAGTGGAGTCAACAGCCGCGTGGGGAGGACAACTAGAACTTGGCGCTTTAACTCATTGCCTGCAAAAACATATCATGATATTTTCAGGATCCTTCCCTGATGTGGAGATGGGGAAGGAGTACAAATCTGATGGTGGGACTGGCTCATCTAATCTGACTATTATGCTATCATACCATAGGCATGCATTTGGACTCGGCGAGCACTATAATTCCTTGGTCCCCACTTTGATCAGATAGGTACTACTTCAATATCCATGACAAATATGCTTTCTGCATGCAAATTTATTATCTATTATGTATTGTCTTTGTGAGTGTAAACCCATATGGAGCTTCAATGTAAAACTTAAATCATACATCTTTGCTTTCTCCTTCACCAACCAACAATGCAAACGGAAAAAGAAAACTTTATTAACCAGTGCAAAACACAGTACCCCTCTTATTTTGCTCTCTCTCTCTCTCTCTCTCTCTCTCTCTCTTATTTTTGCTCGACAACATGAATGTGAATGTTTTGCACTATTTGATGGTGGTATGCAAAAAAGTGATTCGAAACCTAACAAACACGCTAGCTAGTTGATAAAAATCCAAGAAGGGTTTAATGTTTGCAAGTCATAGCCATGAATTAAATAGAAAATTATATAAATTTAATATTCCATGATCTTTGATGTGCCGCTATATATATATATATATATAGGCTCATGGTTGACTGAGGATCAAAAAAGAGTTTTAGTCCCAACACATATTGTCATGATATTAGGGCGTGACAAGGACCTGTCTAGAATTGAAGGAGTCGTCTTCATTCTTCACTCTGAACGATAAGGCCTTACACTCCTCACCTTCTTTTAATTGCTAAAACTTTTACTTTAATTTTTTATAGAGGTTGACAGCTTCATTGACTTCCTCTTTGCTTTATTCTCCATTCATGCCTTTATTTATTTAATGGTTAGCGGATTATTGACTGTTCCTATCTTTAAATTTCTTAATTGTTTTAAGAAATAAAAGAAAATTTTCTAATTATTCAAATACTTCGATACTAACAAATTGATATCAATGTATTTTTATGTGTTTCGGTCCGAAAACTCTTCATATTAGGTAAGAATAATGAATATATATACTACTAGATTAAAAAATAATAGACATATTAAAATCATATTGACACTAGTTCATGGCCTGTGGCCTAGAGAAGAATGCTGGTCAAGTTATACTAAAGGGAAAATGCCAACTGGGCATTTTGAGGATTCCTAACATTCTAATCCTGATTTTCACCTCCTATGGTGAAGTGCCACTTCAGATGTTATTCTTTGTAAATTGACAATTAATAAAACATAAAAAAGCAAAATAAAATATAGAAAATGATTTTTGTCTCACTTTAAAAAAGTAACTAACTGGACCGTCAGTTCACATCAATCGGCCAAATAAGTAAAGATTATGGTGGTAGGACTCGTAGCAGTGTATATCACTCTTTTTAAAAAATAATTGCGGCAAATGAGTTGAAGAACAAATAGTCCAGAAGGTACAAGCTGGATGATGAAATCATTCATCATGACCCACCACCTCCTAATAATTCGCCACTGCCACTATTTTTTTCATTTGTTAGAGTGAAATGCATTGCGGTTGGATCAAAATGGTGTACTATTCATTTTTTGGCTCTTTTCTTTCTCCTAACCAAACACAATTTTCCATGGGAAAAAAATTGAATCCATCCAAATTTGGATCAAATTTTTGAATCTAATGCATTTTGCTTCTAAATTCAAAAGATGAATTTGCATTCCATTTAAATTCACCATCGGACGTGAGGACTGTATTTGGAATGGTCAATTTTTTCACCACTCATTGTACCAGCATTTTCCTGTTTAGTGTGTACTAGTTCAAAATTTTCTGGCTCTTTGCCTCGTCTAATCCTACAAGGCACAGAATAATACACTGGGGATTAGACTCCAAATCACGTGAGATTCACGTGGGTACTTTCTCTTGTATATGAGATGATAAGAAGGGCAGTGAAATGCACAAACATTTTCCACTCATTGCCATCCAATCCATCAATTATCAATACTCTTTGAAATAAA
The DNA here is from genome assembly GCA_017140935.1 of Hamamelis virginiana. NCBI lineage: Eukaryota > Viridiplantae > Streptophyta > Magnoliopsida > Saxifragales > Hamamelidaceae > Hamamelis > Hamamelis virginiana. The sequence goes on from JAESVK010000935.1 coordinate 463,465, forward strand.
ATGGACAATTCAAAAAAAATAAAAAATAAATAAAAGAAAAATACAATGGGCAAATATTGTTTAGTCATTCTTCCAAATCACGCTTTATAAATGGCTTTTGGATTTCTAGAAATAATTAGGTTATAGAAAGTTTTTAGTTTTTTAATTAGATCAATATAAAGTCTCTAGACTTTTAGCCAATTAATTTCCAGGCATAAATAAATTCAATGTACATTTTTTTAATCTTTTTAGCCGACCAATCCCCGAAATAGTTAGCTTTGCCAAACAATAAAAACCTCCCTCTATCTTATCATTCTATCAATGAACTATAGTCTTTTTTTTTTTTTTTCTTTCCAAATCACACAACATAAATGGCTTTTGGCTTATATATATATAAAACAAAATATTTAAAATTTTTTATTCAACTAATTTTTAAATACAGATAAGAGTATTGTCCACTTATTAATTAATATCTAGAAAAAAAAAAAAAAAAACTTAAGCACCGTTTGGATTTGTTTTTCATAAGTACTTATTTATTTTTTAAAAAATTTGCAATACATTATTTTTTAGAAATTTTTTTTTTTAGAAAAATGAGTACTTATGAAAAACAAATCCAAACAGTGCCTTAGGTCTTTAAAATCACATAATTAAACAACAAAACAGGCGACTTTGATTAACGGGGCCATATATCCTTCCCAAGTTATTAGCTCACAAAAAAAAAATAAAAAAATCATTTTGCATGCTGAGCTTTGGTATGATATAAATTACAATTTTAAGAAGGTACAGTCAACTTAGGCATCACTTTCTTGGAGGCTAGCTAGTGCAGCTGCCACTGCTACGGCCACGGATCTCCTTTGTAGTTTGTATTTAATAGCTAGTCAACTATCTCGAGATTAAGAAAGGTTGTGTATGTGTGTTGGAAAATGACTGCAATCCGTGAATAAATTGAATCAATTGCACTTGCAATGACCATCGTGCCCTGCTTCTTTCATATATATTTCACAATTGATTGATGGTGAATTGAATGTATGGAAGCTCCAACAATGGGCCTTTAATACCCCCAACCGACATATAATATAATAATATTTATTATTATTATTAAGTTATAACTAATGAATAAATCAAGCAAAATGGACCCACCCTTATGATTTGAGAAAAAAATCTTAATTTTTCGGGATCCTAAATTCCTAATTCTCTTAACTTGTCAATAATTTATTGGTTTAATTTTGACAAGTATTTTTATTTTTAGGGTAGAAGTCCCGAATTTAAAGTACTCCGTATATAAAAGAGCATCAATATATATTAACAAGAGGGTTGGGTTAAATGTATGTCTCTGTTATTTGAAAATAAATAAATAAATTACTCGAATAGAGTGGGATCTACATCCGTTTGACATCCATATAATTGAGCATAGGTCCTATTTTACAAGAGTGATTTACAAGTGCCTCTAAAGGAGATGATCTGATGCAGACATGACAAATATAAAAACTGACCGTTTGACATCTGTTTGACAATCTTGAGATCCGTTCGACATCTATATTAAAACTGACCGTTGGATCATTATAAATTTTTGGCAGACATGCTAAATATAAGAGGAATATCTAATCCAACGATCAATTTTTCGAAATATGATCTGCAAGTGCCTCTAAAGCAGATGATCTGATGCAACTTGAATAAGCCGACCTGATAATAGTATTCCTATATCAAAAAACATATATAATATACACTAAATGAGTGAAAGTCGCCCCCCTACCTCCGCCTGACCCTTTCCAAACCTTATAACTCTTACACATATCAATTGAAAAATGAAAAGTCAAGGGCGGCCATGCCCCCCCTCCCCTCCTTATGCTCTAGTTTCGCCACTGTTCACGATTGGCCAATTGGGGGGCAGAGGTGTCCTTGTTGAGTGAGAAGGAAGGGAAAGCAACCAATGCACCATGAAATGCGTGGGGAAGGGGTACGGGCCTTTGGAGTGGGGTGGGGGCGACCTACAAGGCCCATGTTTAGATCTAAACTCGAATTAAAGAATAAGGTGGGCCTTCAGTTTCCATCTATGTGGACCACGTCTAATAAAGAGACCCAAATCATGATATGTCACAATCGTAATTCTATGGAATTATACGTCCATTTTTTATGTACTCTCTTGCATCACTTGTAAAAAGTTCAAAAAATTTATCGTGCTTAAGTGCTTTGGCTCTGCAAATTGAACGGTGCGATTCCTCCTTTTCTTGAACCCCAAACAGTAAAAAGCAAAAGAAAAGGAAAGAAATCACAAACAACGCAACTTCTCAGAGAGGCAGCTCGTATTTCGAAAACATTCGCTTTTTTTCTTGCCTTTTCTCTGTGATTTATGTTCAAAAATACTCAATTTGTCTCTAGATTTATGAAATTCTTTCCTTTCTCTGTACTTTCAATCACTTCATTTGATATCTCTGCGGCTCTGCTTCAGAATAGATTCGAGTTTATCATCTGTTTTCATTTTAAAACTCGTTCCGTGAAGTCTCAATGATCGAATTTCACTTGTTTGTCGATCGTTTTCGCAACACTTTTGCGGTTTGAATCCTCTGTTTTCCATGTTACGAATTCGTTTCTATGATTTTTGTTCTCCTTTTATTGTTTTCTTTTGTTTCTGAACATTTTTAACAGTTTGGCTCTCATTTTTATCTCTTCTTCGTGTTAGGTTTCATCCCTCATTCATTCTGTTCGAAAAACGCTTTCCCGCTAATTTGTTTTTTGTCTTTTCCAATTCATATATATATATATTTTTACTAAATATTCCTAAGATTCTAGGCTACAATTGAAAAACCTGTTATGTTTCAGGTGTATTGAGATGTTAACTGATTCGGAAACCTTTCTTTCTTTTTTGTGTGGAATTGTGTTCGAAAATGTTTTATGAAAATATTTTCAAAATTTCGGAAGTGATTTTGAGAAGTGATAATGGGAGGTGGTAGAGTGGAGGTGATTAGCAGCAAGGGCTGTTCGAGGCTGTTGGTGGGGATTTCATCTTTTAGAGGCCTGCAATCTTTCGAGCCAATGACTCCTTCTTCCTCGTCTGTTGCGTCTGAGCCGGCGGCTCGGTCCAGCGGTCCGTTTTCCGGTCTAGTTATTTGTGTTACTGGTCTATCCAAAGGTATATACTATTAATATTTTGCAATTCATACACACACATTAATATAATTGAATTTTGAAGTGTTGTTTCTTCCCCTAAATGGCGTTCCCTATATATATATATATATATATATATATATATATATATATCTTACTATCGTGTTCCGGCCATGTTGAATCTTAGATAAGTTAGGATTTGCTGTGCCGGTGTGTCCGTGTCCTGTCGCAACTGTGTCGCATGACCGTATCCGTGCTTCTTGGATGCTCTTTAATGGAGTCCCTTTAATAGATTATACGTGCATAATATACTTTTTTTTTCCTTCTTGATTCTATTATTACTTTAGATTGCAAGCTAACAAGAAGAACTGAAGTAAGGGAATATTAGTCTCTATAGGTCAGACAATCTGAATTAGGCGATCCCATTTTCACTGATTCCCTGTATATAAGCCACAGGATGAAGAGGAGATAAGAGAATTGATTCCTGAGTTCTAGTTTTGAGATTTCTGTTCTACATCCTTGTTACATTTATATATTGCTATCTACTGGCTATTGAAGTAAAATTATCTGGTTTTTGCATTTCACTATTTATATGGCTATTCATGTTTGTGCTTCATGGTTTGACAGAGGCAAGGAAGCAAGTCATGGATGCAACAGAGAGATTAGGTGGTCAATACAGTCCTAATTTGCATCCTCAATGTACCCATTTGGTGGTCCAGATATCCTCTATTTTTTTTTCAATTAAATTGATCATTTCATATTTTATAATAATCTAATATTCTAGAGGGAAGATGGTATTTATTCTAGCTGTTTCTGGATTCTACTTTGGATATCTATTAGGACAGAATTTTCCTGATCATTCTTTGTTGGGTTAACAAAAGAAAACAAACAGTCCTCAAACTTTAAAACAAAAAAATAAAAATGAAAAAGGCCTCAGTTTGGTTGGTCATGTTATCTAAGCTTGTTGAATTCATCATGGATGACCTGCCTTCGTTGGGCATACTTCATGCGTACCAAGCTTATGTCATGGAGGGCTTCTCATCTTCCGTCAATCATAGCATTAGCATAATAGCATTTCTATAACAATTGGTTCTAGTACTAATGTGATGTTGTAGAAACATGCTCCTGTGAACTCTTTAACACTTTTTACAGCTTTGGTGGACGTAAGCTTGAGCATGCTCTGAAGCATGGATCGAGAAATGGTCTCTTTGTTGTTACACTTGGATGGTTTGTGGATAGTGTCAGGAGGAATGGTAAGAGTTGACTACTTGTTGATTGGGACAGACTAGTTATAATTTGCTATCGAAGAGTTTTCTCATTTCTTCTATCAGTTTTGTGCAACATGCTAAAAACTAATGGTTAAAATCCACTGAAAACTCCTGCATTACATCCCACTACTCTTTTATGGAAATGGAATACTAAATTCGCTAAACTATTTATCTTGAATAATAATCAACGCGAAGAAACTATTAGCTTGGTTTATGTTACTCATTTAGAATCTGAGATCCAGTTGCTTCATCTGTTGCAGTGAGGTTGAGTGAATCACTTTACAGTGTTAAGAATGTTGGAGAAAATGGTATGCATTTGGATGAGTTTAACCGGCTTGTTGGGTCTGCTGGTCCTGAGAATTCTTGTCTTCCTGTTGGTATGCGTGAAAATACCAAGCAATCTGACAACATGCTTCAAGAACCACATAAATGGTTTTCTGGAAGAGAGGCTAAAAGAAGTATGGATTCAACTCTATCCAGTCACTCTATGTATGTTGATTTAGACATATCATCAGAACTTCGGAGTAAGGTATACTCGAATTTATTTTATTTTATGAGTAGTATCTTGCTTTTTTTGAAATATTAATGTGGAATATATATGCTGTATTCCTTGCCGATGGTTTTACTTGTTCTCGAGTTATACTTGTTCATGTTGCTGTTAGACTAGCGAGTACCTATCAGATGAAACAGCGTATGTAAAGGCGTCTTGACCAAGTCTCTGAGACAGTGGGATGTGTTTGGTACTTTGGTAGGTTGTTGAGGCAGCTGCAAGAGAAGGTGCCACTCTTGTAGATCAGTGGTTTGTTGGTTGTCAGGCAAGTCATGTAGTATGTGAAGGGCCTTCTATCCAAAAATATCTTGGCCACTCCAATAACCTTGTTACAGTAAGTGCTTCTGTACCATATTTTTATATCAGCACTTGATAATCAATAGAACTGTCGAGAGCAGATTGACGTGGAGACACAAAACAGTTCAGAATATTTTAGCTGTTAATGTTGAGTTGCATATATTTTTAATAGTCCATATCAATGGCATCATGTTATGTGAAAGACACTCGTGCATTCTATAGAGATCAAAGAGTGCTCCATTTTTTTTTTTCTTTCCTTTTGCTTTCATCACCATGAAATTCATTTGATATTTGATGTACCTCAGCCACTGTGGGTCCTGAAAACGGCAAAGGAGAAATATGTACAAAGGCTCGTTCACATGTCAGCTGATTTGGCTAGGCAGGTCGGGCTGATGCTTGAAAATTTCCAACATGGCATTTCAGGGGAGGTATCTTCTGATCCTCCACTTTCTGACGTTTGAGATGCTGCATTATTTTTGTACTTTCTGGTATTAAAGCATAATTCTTGTAAGTTAGGTTATGATTGAATTGGTTTTTCACCAATTTAAGAAACAAACTAGTACTTTGGTTGCTTTCGTATTATAAAGCACAACAGGTCTATAGCATGCCATGTGTAAATTTCTTATAGAGTTGATCATCACTCTTGTAGATGATAATTAAGCAATAATTACTGAAATTCTTAGCTAGATGTCTGAAGATATTAATATATTATGGTAACTAATTTCACATATGTAGTCCTCCAATTTGTGCGCGCGTGTGTTTTCAGATGAACTGGATATAATATTCACTCAGCCAGTTTTTGTTCTCAATGTCACATGTCACTATTAGGAGGTAGGATTAAAACTAAAATAAAAATCTAAGAAGCACTAACCCAGTGGGTGAAAGGAATAATAAAGCCAGAATGGTGAAGTGATAGGATTAATGTGTCCTCTGCCACATGCTGAAATAGTGTGTGGATGGTACGATCTGAGGAGCATTAAGAGTAAGGTGGGAAGTTTTGAAATGATTGCATGTACACTGTTCTGGGAAAGCAAATTGATTGAACCAATTATCTACTGTGCTTAGGATTTGTGGAGGACCAGTAGTGAAATAAGATGTAAAAGTAGATGTTAAATGGTTGAGCTAGGATAGATGACTCTTTAGTCAATTGGTGTTTGAATAATTGAATTACAGTGTTCCAGAAACGGGACATTGCATATCAACATAGCTCAGCTATCAACCTTTTAAAACTTTCAAATTTTGGTGAAAAGTTTTTGCTTCCCCCCCACTACTCTGTGATCAAAGACTACCGGCGTTCTCTGAACAGTGCCCATTTGATTATCTATTGGCTACATTAGTATTCTCCCATATGTTAATTGTATTTTTTTTTTTTGTCTCCTTTTTACTTTTGAAGATATGATATTGTTGATTCTGACATTTTTCAGGGATTAAATGGGGCAAATGTCCCTCAAGATGCTCCGAGTTCTAGAGGTATGGCAAGCCATGAAGAGAGGCAACAAATTGTGAATTTGGCAAAAAATGGGGTTAGAAGCCGACGTGGTCGCCGAATGCAGGTAAGCAATTAGTGTAGTGCCTTTAAAAAAGAAATTCGAGAGTTTGTTTGTCGCGGTCTTATTTGATCAGGAAAATACACAATGTAGGTCCTCTGTTTCCTTTTCCCAGTCCCATGGCCCCACCTATACTCAAAGTCTCAGACACTATAGTTTCACTTGATAAAATATGGAAAAATTACAGTTACATCAATTCAAGTTGGACTTTATCATAAAGATTGCGGAAAGTACAGAAATACAAATTACTCATGTAAGGGAGAGATCTTGTTAAGTAGGATGGGATATGGAGAGCTCATACATTATGACAGAACAGTGGGAAGATCCATGCTTTGGTTTGCTTTTCACCCACAGGCTTAAGGGTGAGAGTGTGCAATTGGAGAACTTCCAACAGCATTTCAACTCAATCAACTGATCCTAGCTATTTGATCTGTTGCCTCCTTGTCGGTGATTTTAAAGAAAATAATGGGTGATGGCAGGATATTTGAATATTGAACATGTTTGACTGGTTGAATTTTATCTTGAATTTTATTATTGATTCGTAATTTTAACCTGGGAGATTATCTTTAGTCGTTGTGTATGGATTGCAAAGGGTGGGTCCTAGCTTGCTGCATGCTTGTCATGTATAAACCAACTCGGAACATACAAGCCTCATCCCAATTATTCAGGGTTGGATGTTTGGATAGGCTATGATCCTTAAAGGCTTGAGATTATCTTTGTGATTGGCTCTTAGCCTGACATGAACTTGTATGAATTGATGTCAAATTCCTGTGAGGCCAATAGGTAGCAGTAGAGGGCCCTGCCCTCAACCTTAGCCAAATGTAGGTGGTAGGTAGGAAACTTACTTTTTGATTATGCAATTTAAACTCATGCAACCAAGGGCCAACCCTTCACAATTCTAATAAATTGTACAATAGGGTGTAGATGGGGAGGGTAGAACCACAGAAGACACATTTTGATATATCAGGAACTGCATTCATCTCTTGGGTATTTTGCAACGTAAAAGAGGCAAATGTGATTCCCGTACAAGACTGCCACACAATTACATGGGGCAATTTTTATTGCGTCTTGCAATTTTGACTATTTTGTATTTTTGGTTTTATTTTTTTGGTCATTTGATTTAGTATGACTTGAATTTTCGTATGATGCAAAACATGGGATTTGTTTGTCCATTATGTTGTTCTTACAGACATGTCAAAACCCAATACGTCCAATAACTCCTGGCAGCCTTCTAGATTCGATCTGCTGGTCAATATCTGAGCCAACTTCAACAGCTTCTCTATACACGGACTCTTTCAGTGCAGAAGATGCTAGTGAACACCATACATCTGTATTCTTTGATGCTAAAGGGGACGGAAAGGAATCTGAAGCTTCATTTGCAAACTTCTCTAGGCCGCTTACTGAAAGGTTAATGAACTCCCTCTCTCCTTCCTGTAATTTAAGTATATTTTTGCCCTAAATTATGGAGAGTAGTCCAACAACAGTTTATAATTTGATGTAGGGTTCTAATTTATTTATTTTTTACTGTTCATTTAACTCACTTATTTGAATTATGAACCACATGTACATTAGTACGCTACTATGCTGTTTTATAATATACTGAAACATAACCCGAAATTATTGTCTGATAGTTTTTCTGATTTTATGGCAAGTGCAATATGCTTTTTCTCTTAACTGTGTTTCTTTGTTAATGTGGTATTGTATGCAGTGAGAAAACTGAGGTGATTTTTAAAAACCACTTTCTTACTGTACTGTTTCCCATTGATCGATTTGCTGAGATGGGCCCTTCTTCCAGAACATTCTTCAGTGATAAAGGCTTTACATGCTTGCAGGTGTTAGAGCATATATACGCTTTTTATCAGGTATGAACTGAAAATCTTTCCTTCCCTGGACATATGCATGGGTGCATGCATTGGATGCCTTTAATTTTTTAATGGTTATATCAACTATTGCAACATTTGCTGCTGTGTTACTTCTATAATATTGTACTGTTGTTTTTAGTAGTTGATCTGATAAGAAAAAGGAGGGTTGTGATCTGGACACGGCCGACATGAAACCTATAGTCAGAAACTCACACCTGGATTCATGTAGCTGTTAGGATTAAGGCTTTATATTGTCAAGTTCCATTGGGTACCTGATACGAACTATGTAATGTTAAAGTGCAAACTGTCAATTTCTTCTACCAACAAGTGATGGTAGGCTGGTAGCACTGATGAACCATGTTTCCAGTGGTCTAGGTTAACTGTAATATTTGTAATTAAGTAGCTATTGCATTGATCTAGGGGATTTTGTGGTCATTGCTTCATCATCTTTTTTAACTATTGCATTTATCATACAGTAGAGGCAAAGTCAAATGACTGTTTTATGGTCTTTTGCAGGAGAACATGTCAGTTCATGAAATAGAGGCTGCAATTCACACAGACTCGAGGCATGCTGACCGGCTTCGATCAGAGTATTCCGGTAAAGAAACAGCAGAGCGTGGTTATGTGATGTTGAAACGGATTGATTTCTTAGGGAGTCGTAAAAGTTTTGAATTGTTAAAGCGTGTCAGCGGTGATAACAATAGTAATGTATACGAGCTCTTGATCCGAGCATGATGATCATCTTTAATCAGTAACAAGGATGGCTTCCCCATTTCCTTGCTTCAAGTCAGCGGAGATGGTGGCAACCTGTGAGGCTGCTTGACAGCCATGCTGAACCCTTGGATACCCCTCCCCAAGCTTGATAGACAATGTGGATTGAAAGAGTTCACTTGCATTATTGATATTCGGACAAAAGATGTTTATACTCTGTATAGTTTGTTCGAGGTGCCCCAGTTTTAGGTATACGAAATTGTGTTTGGTTTGAATCCATAATTAGAGAGCAAAAATGAATGAAATGCCCTCAAATCCATTGAGGGTTTTTGTTATTTTGTAATTTGTTTCATTGTTTTTCCAAATGTTACACACCTACTCTTACCTCAAATTCCCAATTCTAATTGATGAATACGGATGTACTTAAATGTGCTCGAACTCGAGATCTTTTCTTTAAATAATTTTTTTTACACAATTATAATTCATGAATTATAGTGTGGAGAAGACTTGATTGCTCGAAAAATATTAAAAAAGGAAAAAAAATTTGAGGAAAGGCTAAGGGGACATGCCATATCAACACACTGATAAATAATAATAATATAACCATATATACCTCAAGGTTGCAAAGCTTCACTCAGATTATGTGTATATATACATATAATTAAAATTTCACATGTACAGTTTTCCCAACACATAAGCTTACACTCTTAAAATTAGTCACTAGTCACCATTACTGCCACCCTACAGAACCATACATGAGATTTTCACCACATATGGCTCCTCATTCAATTCTTTCGAAGTCATTGGATCCTTTTCCTCGTTCAGTCAGACGATTGCCGGAGCATCCTGATTTTCCTTCCTGTTCCATTTGCAGAAAGTTGAATAGGAGAGTGGAGACTAGAAAAATAAAAAGAAAAAAGTAAAAAAAAATAAATAAAAAGGACCCTTATCCTGTTATTTTTAGAATTAGAGATCAACTGTTCGATACCCGGAAACAAATTATGAGTCACCAATAATGAGTTTTCCTTGTCGTTGAAGCTCGTAAAGCATGACGAGTGCCGCAGAGTCGAATGAACTCTTCTTATCAGCTCTATGGTCTCCTGTTAGAACAATATCACCATGGTTGGGTATGTGCAAGGTGATTTTTGATACAAAACTGTTAAACCCTTTCCTTTTTTCAGAGCCTTCACCAAATGTAATTGGAGACCTGTGTAAATAGATATGCCAAAAGTTTTCTAAGTATGGAGAAATTATGAACATTAAAGAAGGAATGATTTCAAAATTAAAGAAAATGAGGGTGGCTAAATAGTACAACTTGGTTAGACAAACCTTGATTTCTCTTCTGTTGATTCAAAATCAGGCATTGGCCACTGCAATTTTTTACACAGATCATAAAGAGCGGTTCGCGGTCCTCCTTTCTTCATGTTAATGGATGCAATAACTGCAAACAGGAAGATGCCATAGCATGCTTAACCACAGTACTTCCCCGATAAATTTTGAAAGGTAAGTTGACTTCATGCAGAGAAGCAGCCAGATCTTATTTAAATGAAAATAAAATTTGTACCCTCATTTTCTTTTAAAATTAAACAGAAACTGAAGTAAGAACTATTCATCGGTTAACATGGTCTGTCCTTACTCAATGAGTATACAGCAAGGATGCAGTTCCAGTAAGTTCTATTTTTAAAATGGTATTTTTTTTCTATATGTAAATATATTTAAAAAAAAAAAGAAAGAAAATAATAAAAATTTACTTCAGAAGAATTATACAAAGAACTAAGAATTGCAACAGTTTTCAATAGCTATTTGAATCACTCGATTTGACTAAACGAAGAAGTTACAAGCCTTCAAAATGAGAACAATAACACAGGTGCTGTGTACCTGGGGTGGCAAGCTTGGTGCTGCAAACTTTCTCAGAAGAGTCATTGGCAAGGGCAGGCTCTGCAGGCGACTGAGATTTGATTGTCTTTTGCTTTTTATGATATTTCGGCTGTGGAGATTTTTCATCATTTTTCTGGCTGCAAATACTAGAATCCAAGTCCATGGGAAATGAATCACCGACATTGCCTGGACCCTGTTTTCTCCTCTTGTATGAAATTCCTCTTTTCTGTTTTAAATTACATGTATTACAATGTTAGCATTTGTGACTCAATTCATAGCTATATGTTCCAAAATCTGTGGAAGCATAACGGACAGAGATATATTAAGAAAGTAGAGTAATTCATTTTTTGGTGGTCTTACCTCACTAATGAATTCAGAATATGAAATACTTCTGTATGAATTAGGAAATCATCTTAGTATTTCCTTTGATTTATTTATTTTTTTCTTTTATAAAAGTTTATTTTTGATTGATTGTCTCCGCAAAACTTCAGGCATTTCCTCGCCAAAAGAATCATACGGAAACAGAGTAAACAAGAACATAGGCCAACGTTTTAGACAAAAAGTTTGCAAGTAACCCAGAAAAAAGAAAGGCAAAACATTCCATGAGCAACTCAATTACTCAATTCAACAAAGACTGAATCCCAGTTACTTGGGGTCAGCTTGCGTGCAGTACTCTGAAATATCTTTTTAAAAAAAGAAAAAAAGAAAAAAGAAGAAATGAAAATGGAAGTTTTAAAAGAGAAGTTGTAGCAGCCTGTCCAATGATGTGGCTGTGAAATCGATCCCAGAATAAACGCTAAGTGGTCTATGGCAGTAGTTATGCTATTTTTGGGAAAAATAAAAACAATATCAAATTGAGTAATCTCTCAGCAGTTGCTATTATATAAAATAAGAATTGTTTACTGATCTTCAATAATGATGGTTCGATTTCTAAAGAAAAAACCTTATGAAACATACAATGTGAGCATTTAGAGGAGAGCACTAACAAACCTCTAGGTCCATTAGCAAATGCAAAGCTGCTTGTCCTTTTGCAGATTTTTTGTTCCGCCCGCATCCCTGTCCGATCAATAAGACATCTTTCAGCTGTAACCTAAGCTCAGCTTGCACAATTTCGCCCTTATTTGTACACTTCTCTTTTATAAAATACCCAAGAGAGTCACATAATTCATTCAGTTCACGCAATGGAGGCAGTTCAAGTTTATCTGGGGTCACAATTGGAGATAACAGTGGTTTAAAGATCCTCCAAACTTCATCTAGATTAAGCTTGGTATCAATTAAAACTGCCCCGACAATACTTTCCACCAAGTCTCCAAGAGCCTGTAGTAGAAGAAGAAATAGTCAGAGGAAACTATTATTTATTAGAAACAAAATGATGAACAACTAAAACAAGAAAGTAGCAAACCCCAGGAAAGTTAATTTTGACCAGCTTAAGAACTCACCTTAGGACCTTTTGAGCCTTGGAGGGTCCTAGTGGTGTTTTCAGAAGTAGCAAGGTACTTCACATACTCTGTTATTTGACTTAATAGTAATCCAGAGCAATGTTGAAGATGCTGTTGAAGATTATGTCTCACAGCAACTTGAGCAAAATTTTCATTATTAACGGAAGCTGAACGCAAGTCCGTCAACTCCCCCGGATCAATATCTGTGTGGCTCTGATAGAGATGCCATGTAATAAGCACGTCTAGCACGGAGTCACCGAGAAATTCAAGCCTCTGTAAAAAAGTTCAAGAAGTTAGAAAGCAAGATCACATGGTTTTCTTGCCTATAGAATAGCATGTGGTCACAAATTAATTGTGTGTTCAATGATACTGTCATTCAATTAGAAATCCAGAACCAATAAACTTCAACTTTCTAGAGAAAATTAAATATCTACGATATAGCCAGAAATTATTTTTCCCTCTTTTGGAGAAGAACAAGAGATTTTTTTTTGCTTTTCATTATAATAAAAAACTCTCTTATGTCTAAAACGTTACGATATACCAAGATATTTTGTTTAAAATTCTATTAGGTCAACTGCTAGCTTTAAAATTAAAAAAAAGTTTCATTTTCCGTGATCAAGACCCATGAAAGGAAAAGATAAATAATTAGGTACCAAATCTGCAGAAAAGTTTGATTTTTACCTGGTAACAGTAGCTAACACCGAATTCTTGCTCGGATGCATGTGTTATCGCCTCTAGCAAGAGACCCTTGACAGAAAATTCATACCCGAGCTTTGACTCCAGGGTTTTGATCTCATTGGGTTTGGGGACATATGATCTAAGAGATGCACTGTTTATAGCTTCAACTACTAATGACGGTTCAAGTTCAGCGTCAATATTAAACCACTTCATCAAATGAAGGGCCGCAATCAATCCACCACCAACATAGTATGCTCCTATAAGGGCTTCAACACAATCTGATATAGTTTTGGAACCCATCCACCTGTGACCCTTATCACAATGTTTTCCAACCACAATTTTTGGATCATCGGATAAGAATTTGCTGTCCAAAGGCACTTCTAAAGTATCCACTCCGCATGCACAAGGAACAGGGCGTATAGAACGTTGCCCTGGAGCAACCCAACGACGGGGATCAAATGCAGTGTCTCGTATATACCCCTGCAAATAAGAAATGCATAAACACAATAAATCACAAACTAATTGCAATATTTTATGAAATAATTCATAACAGATGACCCAAAAAAAAATCAAAATCAAAATGCATTTAAATGATGCATAGACGGAGGTCTCGGCTAGATTAGTAGCTGGTGAAAACTTAGCAAAATCCTCTCGCACCATTTATGATCTCCTGTTTCGAGTAAAGGTTAGCATCCACAGCACAGCAAGAGTCTCATCTTTGACATGTTTATCAAGCACAATAATGTCACTTTCCTGAAGTAGGCAATTCAACTACCAACATGCTGCCAGTCATTTGGACACAGGAATAATGAAGTCATATTGAAAGGTTTTCATAACATAAAATAGGTAATTGCAATATCGCATCTACTGAGGTCGATCACGTACGTTTATACACAGCTCAAAATCATTTAAAACAAAATATCAAATAATGAAGAAAAAAAAATTGAAATAAGTCGCCAGTATCGGGGTGTAAACTGCATAGTTTTTCTTAAAAAGCTAGAAGAGAATGATTAGCCATTCGTATCTTATAAATTATATTATTACATTGCTTAAGTGAAGATGGGTTTTGCTTATAGGGTGTGTCTGTAATAGGTATACCATTAATGCTATGGACATAAAAGTAGAAATAAGTTTATACAATTGATAGTAGATAGAAGGTCAAATACCTGTAACTTGCGATCAGTTCCTATTTTATGCAAAGTTAAGTTACAAACAGCCCACGAACGCCGAGCAGATAGTTGCCCTTCATGTTTCTTGGGGTATTTAAGAAAGAGGTGGCAACTCACAGCATACTTCAGAACTGAATCCCCAAGCAACTCCAACCGCTCCATAGAAAAGCTTTCACAACATCTAAGAGTTGTAAGTGCTTCAAGAATCTAATCATGAAAATTTTGAATTAGAAAAATACAGAGCGATTCATTAAAAAATAGCCGCAATTAAGTGAACAATTTAACTCAAAAAATTGACAAACCAATGTGCTTGATATATGAAAGTTGCTAGAATGATGAGCAATCTCTTCTCTGAGCTGGCTGGCCAACATCAGGGATTCCAGTCGGTGCATCAATGAAGGTAGCAAGTAAAATGATTTCAAAACGCTTATAGGTACATCAATAGTGACTAAAAGCTCAGGTGGCATGCGAACATGATTTAGTGGCTTGTCAGTGACCCTTTTACGATCAGCTTGCAACGTCTTTCCATGTGAGGAACTGCCTGCTAATTTAGAAGAAAATATTAGCAATTATATATACAAAAAGTGCAACTGTAATGTTAAATCACATTTAACAATTGTATTGAGTAGATTGAAATTGAAATTCCTCGAGTCATCAGACAATGCAAAATAAAAGTTCAAAACTTCAAGAAAAGATCGTAGTCCTCACTGGAAAACTACAGATTAAGTTCTCAAGATACTAAAAAAATTGTTATAATAAATTTCAAACGCGCAGTATAACAAACCTTCCTCATTGAAGTCCGTAAGTAGATTGTGTGGGTTATGACTTTGCTTTAACAGCAACAAAGGCTGTCTCGGATACAACAGCACAATCCCGTACCTGATCAGGGCTTATGTTATTTCAAATTTAAATTATAAGCAGCAAGGCAAGGGTAAAATATTAAGCAATGAACAAAAAGCATCATTCAATGACACAAATCACTTACTTCTTTTCAAAATAGTTGGCAAAGGTCGAATAACCTGAAGGGATAGGATCAGTATTTCCATCAAAAGGACTCTCAGCAGATGTATCAATCAATACATCAAGAACTGAGTAAATCCGCCCCGTATGAGTAGCCAAAACCACCACGCCTTTAAGGTTCTCCATATGAACTGAATTATTGGCCAAGTTAATAATATTTGTACTTTTGAAGTCTGTCCCAATAGAGTTGGTCCTGTGAGGTGATGAATTTCCTCCATTAGAATGCTCCCTACTTAACTGTGACTTATTCTTCAAAAATTCTACCAAAGTAGCACAAGAACTGATTCCTGCCCAATTAAGTCTCAAAGACTCATTACTTGAAATATTTGATGGCTCCAGAGGTAAAATCAAATACATATTTGAGGGGCTCCATAATGATTTCCTCTCTGTCTGAAGTAAAAATTCTCTTGATGATTTAGATCCGATAAATAATTTCCCAAACAACCCATTAAAGAAGAGTTCTTGAAAGCACTTTGCTTTAGTAATCTGTGTTGAAAAGAACGCCAATAGATATCACTGTTGAAATTACTTCCCATAAAACAAAGCCAGCATTCAAATTACAAACTTATGCTCATACCTGTTCAGCATCCAGATGTACTTGCCCACATAGAGAAACTGAAGACTTGACCAACTTGTTTGCGAGCAAATAGAGTTCCACTTCAGTATTTCCCACATCATCATCTAACTTCGACTCAATCAGAAGAACAAATCCACAATAAAGGTCACCAACATTACAGGAGAAGTCTATTTTATAGGCTTGAAAAATGATGCCATCAAGTTTGTCTCCCCAACTTCCCGATAATGCACGAATGCAGGTCATCCCATGTAATTCTTTCCTCTTTGTTGTCCCTTCAAACACAACATGAAACACAGAAGCATCAACATATTATGGATGAAGAAAGTAAGCAAAGACCAGAATTCACCAACCCAGGCCAGCCCAAAATATAAATATTGGCAGAGATGCAACAACTACAACACCATTAACCACACAATGCCAAATAAGTTCCCTTTTTATGTTTCACTCCATAAGTCGTATGGACTAAACAATTGATCATCTAAAGTATTACATAAAGTATTAATCTATAAATCTTTATAAGCAAACTATATTTTCCAACATTCTTGAATACAGAAATTCCAGAGTTTTTTTTTGGTTTGCAGCCATGCAATCTCTTTTAATCAATGTAAATGGGAATTCAATAGAAGGTTTTATAGGCACCACACATCCAGAGAGTAATTATTGACAAACAGTAGGTTCATACATATACATACCTGCACCAGAAGTTGATTCTTTGCGTTTTGTAATTACATCGTTTTCTGAAGGCTCTTCAATGAAAGGGAGAAGATGGTCATCAAGAGCCCCCATTTTATGCAGTTTCTTGCATGCTTCCAAGCATACAAGCTGCTTTGACAAATGAGAATTCCTGCTTACGGGACCAACTATTGTTTGAAAAGCAGCATTAGGAGGTAACGTCAGTTTACACTGGTATAACCCTCCTTGCAGTGAGAACTGAAAAATTGGCTTTGGAGTGAAGTATCTAAGGAAAATATCAACCAATTAGGACTTGATACTGATAAACTACTCGAATGCACAATTATTTTTATAACATGAAAGGACTGTAAAGGCATATAAAACATAACTGCTACTGAATAACTAACAAAGGAAAAATATCCATACTTGTCTCCAGGGAGCTTTTCACAATATCGATGAACGAGGCTCACACTAGAATCTGCAGTAACTGATGCTCCAGTCGCACCCACAAAATATGCATCTGTTTCATCAATGGTACATGCTTTCAAAATGCATGCATCAGGGCCTCTATTTATAGATGTATCCGTCATAGAACGCTCACTCCTGATGATATCAAATAATTGATCCCTTTGCTTTATGTTTCCTCTGCAGACATGAATAGTTAAAACTTGCACTGTAAGAGTATACACTTAAAACTCACATAAAGAATGCCCATATCAAGAAACCATTGACAACTCAAAGGAATTATGGTGTCTCTTCAATAAGGAAATTACAAGGTTGGTAATAAAAAGATGCCTTCACCTCTCAAGCATCATGACATATTGGGAGTCATTTTGCCGAGCTCGTCCTCGAGATTGGACATAACTACGAACGGTCTTTGGCAGGTCAAACCGTATCACACATGAGCAGTTTGGCACATGAATTCCCTCCTCAACAACATCTGTAGTAAATAATAGGTTGACCTAAAAGATTGTCTTATTTTTAGTTACTAGGGTCAAATATCAAAACTTCTTGCAAGACAATTCTTATGAAATAAACTCAGGTACCTTTCCAGAGCGAAACGATTCCAAGGTTTCCTTTTGCACTTTTGGCGCCAGAGAACCAATAGATGAATTACTTCCAGTCAAATATGAAACCGCGAAATGTGATAGACATTTAATTTTCTTCATGAAACTTTCAATCACTTTAGCTGTTATTATTCTATCTACAAAAATAAGACACAGTACTAGCCTAGCTCCCCTGCAAGCCCCAAAAAAAAAGAGATAGTAAATATACATTTTTATGATATTAAAAGGGGGATGAACCAGTGAAGTAATTCTATTACCTAAATGACTGAAAAATTTGAATGAGTTCATGTAACTTTGGGGATAAATAGCCCATTTTAACTGCCTTTAAATAGTCAGATCCACTATCAAAAAGAACTTCATTGCCTGAGAAGATGGCAAGGAGTGAAGAAATCATATTTAAAGCAAAGAATTTGATTTATATGGAAATATTATCATCACAAGGGCATAGCTGTATAATATTGTCTCAGACAGATAGAACTATATCAACAGTATTTCCACTATATTTTCATCCACAAATTACACTGATACAGTATTTCCACTATATCAACACTTCATTTCTCATGGCATAAAACAGAAATACAGAATAAACTGTAAATAAAATAATTTTAGAATATAACTTTTGGCATTGACTAGTATATGACATATTACAGTGTTAATAATAAAACCCAGGACTTTAATAGAGCTGCAAGAATTGTGTAAAAGACACATAAACAAGAGGCATAAACATTACAAAGGTAGAAAAGCTGCATTAATTCAAAAATTACATTGCCATATCTTTTCATATGACAAGTCAAAATTTCACTCCGTAAGTTTTATCATTTTGCAAAAGAGAGATCTATTTTTTTAATCCAATATGAGGTTCCATGGTGCATGATGTTGGCAAATGACAGGATGTAGGTAATGAAACATCTGAAGTAATGCCTTGGGCAAACAAGGATATTATAACCACTTTGCAACAAGACAATATATACGAAACACAGTATATATTTTAGTGGACTAGTGCCCAGTGGTCATGGTTGACAAATATTAGATACTTCAAACTGTTCATTTTGGCTTCATTGGCTTATTCATCGATAAAATGGGTGTGATTGAGGAGCAAGTAGCACGTGGGAAAAAAAAAAAGGATGGCCAAACTGGATGTGTCAGGCGCATGTTTCAAAACAACGAATCAGCCATGATTAATAAATGTAAAAACTAACATGATAATGTTAAATCGGAATGTTGAAAGACTAAGAAAGTTATACAAAGGCGCATGTTTCAAAAGTTAAGCAAGTAGCTCTCAGAGAAAATAAGTCGTACTGACAGAAATGGTTTGTACTAGTCAAAGGAAACTAGTAGAAACATACCTGATGAAATGTAAATCAATGCAAACTGAAGGCAAAAAGAGAAAGGAGGAGGGCAATAAGATGATTCGTTGAGATGCCACAATGTGGATTATCAGTCTGTCTGTCTTATTCCAAACCAAATCCATCTTATCATTATGAAATGGAACCTCTCTTAGGTTAGCAAGGGAGTAAACTATATTAAAAAAGGAATTCAATGATAATGTATTGTACCAGAATCTAACAAAACAATTATGAGATAGTGAGATACATCGTACAGGGCAATAAGATGAACTTTCCAGGAGTTTAGAAGATTTAATAAATAATAAATTTAAGTTCTTTAACCTAAAAAATGAGAGAAAATGATTCTGAAACAAGAGATTGCTGATTACCATCAACATGGTAGCAGTGCATATTGCTATTTACTAACAAATCAACAACCACTGATGGCAGATAGGGAGCATAGAAATGGTAGCAAAGAGTAGCAACATCAAAGCAATGATTAGGTAGAGAAAGAGAAAACAATCTGGACTTGAAATATCAACAACCATAAGCATAGGAACAAAGAAAACAAAAGAAAATTTGCATCAGACTATACCATAGATCATAAATCCCGACATAAAGATACAATAAGCAACAAATGGTTAAGATTTTTAATAATTTGTGTAAATACAGATAAAGATAGAAAGCTACCAAACAGAATACCAAGTGGCAAAGATTCCCCAATTATACATAACACTTCCTCAAGATAACATTTACACTGCAAATAACTTTCTCTGTACAAGTCACACTCCTCTTTGGAGTTAGGGGCATTCTCTATACAAACTTTAGCTGCCTACAAACAAGCAATACTAAATCAGAATTAAAAGGTAACACCATAAATAAAATAAATAAATATTGATGGAGCCCAGTGGGCCTTTCACCCATCATCTTTCTATGGTTGTATGAAAATTTCCAAATCGGGGAAAATTAGAACTAAAAGTCAACGAAACAAAACAAGGTGCAAACAAAAGTTCAAATTTTCTTGTTCTCTTCAACTTTTTAATTGAATGTATAATCATACCTCATAAGCACATATGAGGCCAAGATCATCAAGGCAATACAAAATCTTTGCATGGTCATTGGACAACCGCTTTCGCAATGCCTTAAATTTATCATCCATGTCTTTGTAATTACTTGGTAGTGACTCTTGCAACTTAATCAACAAAGCATCAAACTGCCCATACAAATACACACTTTGATATCACTACAAGTTCACTACACAAAGGTAAAGGCTAAAAAGAAATGCACGTTTGTGTGACAGTGTGAGCAAATACATTCATGCATATATGTATATGTGCATATAGGAATACCTTGGACCACGAAGAATCCAACTTTTCTTTCAAATCTGAATTGATAAGTAGAGTTGAATCATAAAATTTATTGATTTCCTTTGCAGAGGGAACAAATACTTCCAGTTCTGTCCTGTCCTCAATAGTGTAGATCTGTAGGAGCACATAACAAAGATATTTATGTGTCACAACTAGATTCAATCCACACAATCAATGAAGACATAGTAATGTAGCATTATATTATATATACATATATAATAATTTAAAAATCTGTAAGTGACCTGGGAATCCAAGATGCTTTCAAGTTCTGATAGTTGGCCCTCACAATCCATGCTGGAGGAAACACCTGATGTGCAAAGGCACATTAACTATAATACCTTATAATATAACACTAGGAATGGATAACTCAAATTAGAAAATAAGCATGTAGCAAATTAGCTATTAAGAATTAGAGGAAAGATGTGCCGTACACGAAAGAAATAGAGAGAGGATGAAGCAAAATAGTTAAACAATAAGAGACTGCTCAATGGGAAAGAATTTACTTATGATAAGCAATTTCTCAGAAATTAGTGATCCTATGATAACACAGATACTTAGCAAAATACAAGAGGAGTTGCCTAGGTCAGAACGATTAGACAACCAAAAAATGTGAAAAGAACAAATAACGGAAACAATAATAACCATGGGAGAAGCAAAATTCAGTCCACTAAATTTCTTTTTGTAAAAATAAAAAATAAAAATTACCTTTTCTTATTACAGGTGATGCTGTCATTCCAAAAATCTTTGGTTTGTTTCTACATTTGTGATGAAATTCCTTAGCCAAAACAAAACAGTAAGCATCGACATATTCAATCAACACAAAAATTGAAACTAAATAAATATTAAATAGGATTTTGTTAACATATACCCTTAGGGCACACGTTAACAAGACCCTATCAAAAATAAAAATATAAAGGATAAGTGAAATAAGATAAAATATGACATAGAAAGTGAAAAACTTTTTAGCCACATAAGATTTTCACCTTCATTATTCTTGTATAGGGATGATTCCCAGTAGCCCGATGGCACTCATCAACTATCATCAAGCATACCGTTTCTAGAGTCAAGAATGCCTTCCTCAAGGCATCCAATAGAATCTGGGGTGTCATAACGAGCACCTGTAAGATAAGAAGAGAGAATATACATCAGGCATCAGTACAATATGTTGCATCTAAAAACTAATAAGAGCAAATTACATACTGAACATGTTCCGAGAAAGATTGCTTCTTTCATTAATAAACCATTAAAAATGCATAGAGAAATATTCATAGATTATCATCAAAGAACTTCTCTAATTATCTTCTCAAGAATATAAAAAAAAAAAAAAAAAAAAAGGGAACCAAATAACTTAAGTAGCGAAGGTCCTTATCCAAAGTCTCCATGATTTTGACCTGACTTCCACATTTGAAAACAAGTGAAGTAGCCATGGGCTATTCTTCAATCATCTTGGCTTGATTACCAGATTTCAACTTTTCTTAGTCTAATACCAAAATTAATCTCGAATTTGGAGCCAATTAACACCATAAAGTATATAAATAAGACTCCAACAATAGGTCAAGAGACCAAACATATGATATCACAAGTGGCTTTGGGGCACCTTCTCGAATCTGTGCTTGACTTTTGTTTACCGCATTTTTTTTTTAGTTTAAATGAAGCTCCTCCATGCCTTCTCTGCAATGGGTCATTTCAATCTCTTCTAAAAGTGCTGAAGTTGAGCTGTTTTGGGTTACTTGGGTTTTGCATTTTTGGTGTTATTTTTGTTGAGAAGTCTTTCTCTCTGGGTCCATGATGGCATTGAAACGGCATTTTCATGAGCTGGAGGGTACGAGATGAATTAGTTTGTGCATTTATTTTTGTGGTTTCAGGTGTTTTGATGTGTTTTTGAATGTGGATTTTGCACTGGTTGTGCAGTACTGTGAGAGATGTGATGAAAGGACTTTCCCTTGATGAAATTGTGTTGAGGATTGAACCTTTTCTTCGAAAAGTGGTAGGCTGAGTCTCTCTGGTTTTATAGTCAAAATGAATGAATGAATCAAATCATAGTTACCTTTAAGAAGCCTAAAACACAATTAAACAAACAAACTATACACACACACACACACACAGACATAATTATTAACCAAGAGGAAGCTAAATTATTACAAGAATACATCAAAAGGAAATAAAGAATGACAAAGAATAGAAATGCCAAAACTCCAGTATAGTTAATTTAATTAAAACACTTGAGCTGTCAAAGGAGCAAACTTACATCGTGCCCATTAATTTCCTTTTCCCAGGACTCAGCATTCCATTCATCAACCCCCTTTGCTCCATAGTATTCTTCCACTTCAAAATTTGTATGAATCTTTATAACTTCAAATTGCTGCAATGCAAAACCCACTTCCTTTCAACAATCATGAAACCACATAGCAGATAATTACTCTTTTTTCTACACCATGACTTCAACACAAATAAATAATCTTTTCAAAAACAAATCCATGCAAACAAATAAAGTTTGAAACCATGGAAAATTCAGAACAAAAAAGAACGTAAATAAAGAAAGAAGAAAACTAGCCTGATTAACAAGATGAACAGTAGGAGCCAAAAAGATAATTAATTTTTTATCACCAGCCAACTTCATAGCTTGACCAATTTCCTTTATAAGCATCACTGCTATCATTGTCTTCCCAGCCCCTGTCTCCAATACTGCAATTGTATTTCGCTTCATTGCAACTTCATATACCTTCCATTGATAACTAAAAATAACACACAACATTCACATTAAAACCCATTTCAAAAAAAAAAAAAAAAA
>JAESVK010000935.1:492635-506194 GCA_017140935.1 Hamamelis virginiana
TATATATATATATATATATATATATATATATATATATATATATATATATATATAATTCTTCAGTCACTAAAAATATGGTTTAAGAATCATGCAAAATTCCAATCATATCGTTAATTTTATCTGTTATAAAGTACGAGTAACATTAGTTCTCAATTCGACTCAACAGAGCCTTTGTCCCAAATTCCAGATACATATAGTCCTTCCTAATCAATGTATTAGAAATTCCTTTGCTTTATGTAAAGTCTAGACAATGGAAAGGATTCAAAAGAGTGACTCAATCTGTAACAAGATGATTGAAGTAATGGGAAAAAAATGCGAAAAAAGAAAGAAAGAAGTTTGAGCAGTAATTTCATCTTTTACCAGTAATCACCACAAGAGCAAATTCCATCCCTGAAACGATGGAAGCGATTTGCATCTCTCAGCACAATTTCCCGTTCAGAAACCTTTGATATATATTTGATTGCATTATGACAATCCCCACAAACTCGAAGGTTTTTTATTATCCGGATTGTTGTGGATGGAGGAGTGCTTATAAGTCCAAAAGCTATCGCTAGCTTTTCACTATGGTAATAAAGAGCACGTTCTTTTTCCTCTTCTTCTACATCTAGCAGCACAAAATCAGTATCAGGGGCATATCCCAAGTCTCTTATCTTCTTTATCAATTCCTCCACCTTATCATATATCATATCAGCTTGTGGATGGGATCTATCATCCACAACAAACAAATGTACTTTGTTCTTCACATCTATCCAACTAAACCCTGGATCCTTCTTTACATTCTTCCTCTTCATCAATTTTCTAGCATCAGTCACATCATCCCATCGGTTGGAAGCAGCATAAATATTAGATAAAAGAACATGAGCTGCCGAGTCAAATGGCTCTGAAGCCAAGAGCTGCTCTGCCACTCGTTTTCCAGTTTCTGCATCCCCTTGAACCCTACAAGCACCAAGCAGAGCTCTGTACATTGAAGCAGACGCTTCAAAGGGCATTGATACAATCAGCTTTTCAGCCTCTCGAACGAGCCCTGCACGGCCAAGGGCATCAACGAGACAAGAATAATGCTCAATCTCAGGCTCAATACCATAATTATTGTACATTGAATGGAAATATCCGTAAGCTTCAGAAACCAAACCAGCATGGCTGCAAGAAGAAAGGACTCCGATAAAGGTAACCTTATCAGGTTCAATACCATAAAATTTCATACTTTTGAAAAGGTTGAGGGCTTCTTCTCCATTTCCATGTTGAGCCAAACCCACCAGCATAGCATTCCACAGAGCAATGTTTCTCACATCCATTTTCTTAAACAATTGATATGAATCCTCAATGATCCCACACTTGGCATACATGTCAACAAGTGCAGTCCCAACAAAAGGGTCAGAAACACAATCCAACTTGACCACATTTGCATGAATTTGTCTTCCCTGTTCCAACGCAGTTAGGCAAGAGCTAGCTTTGATGAGGGTTGCAAATGTATATTCGTCAGGCAGGACCCCTGATTGCCTCATCTCATGGTATATACAAAGAGCACGGTCTTCATCCCCATTTTCCACACATCCTGAGATCATGGCTGTCCATGCAACATCATCAGGAGCAGAGATAGCATTAAAAACTTTGTGCGCATCCTCCATGACTCCACATTTAATATAAATATCTAGAATACCACTACTTACACATAAATCTGAATCAAACCCAACTTTTATCACGTGAGCATGGATTTGCTTCCCTAGTTCCAGCCCCACCAAGCAACCACAGGCTTTAGCAGCTGTTGCTAATGAGATCTGATCTGATTTCTCTCCACCTTTGTGCATTAGAGTGAAGAGCTTCAATGCTTTATGACTATCATTACTCATTATGTAACCAAACATCATTGCATTACAAGACGCCAAATCAAAGTTGTCTTTATTTTGAAAAAGCAACTCTGCCTCCTCAATTATTCCATTCTTAGAATAAACATCAATAAGTGCAGTTGAGACAAAATTGTCAGCAATGCTGCCAGTTTTAAGTGCATGCACATGAATTTGTTTACTGAGATGCAAGCCTTCTGCAAGAGAGGAGCAAGCCCTTAAAACACTTGCCAATGTAAAATGATCTGGTCTCAGGCCATCACGCAACAGGCCTATAAATAGGTCAACTGATTCCACCTCCAAACTATTCTGAGCACAACTTGATATCATTGAATTCCATGAAACTAAATCCAATTCTTCTATGTTGGTAAATATTTCTCGTGCAAAATAAATGCAACCCACCTTTGTATACATGTTGATAAGACTATTTGCAACAAAAACAGCCGACACAAAACCGGATTTCACAGCCATGCCATGAATTTGTTGCCCCAACACTAAATCATTCGTGCTCGCGACCACAGAAAGAATAACAACTAATGTCACACCATCATAGTCTACATTTGATCTTTTCATATTAATAAAGCATTTAACAGCAGCCCAATTTTCACCAGCTTGGAGATACTCGGACAAGGTTTTATTCCACAAGATTACATCTGAATTATCATCATATAAATATAATTTACTTGCATAGGCTTGAACCTGCTCCACGTGCCTCTTGCCTTCATCAGAAACAACATCAGAAATCCCACTAAGAACGCAACGCACACTAGCACTATCGGGACGTAAGCCACTCTGATGAAATGCTGAGAAGAGACGAAGCGCTTCTTTCTCAAGGCCCATTTGCACGTACGCCTTAAGCATCACATTCCACAACACAATATCTCTTTCCAGCATCCCATCAAACAAAAGCCGTGCATCCCTAATTTTCCCGAATTTTGAATATATATTCACAAGGGCTCCGGATACAAATCCATCCCATTCCAAACCAATTTTAATGGCATAACCATGAACGGCCTCTGAAGCCCAGATATATCCTGAAAGCAAACACAGTTTCAGGACTGGAGCTAAAGTGAGTCGACTAGTCGAAGCAACAGACCCACGAAGAAGACGGAAAAGGTAGAAACCCTCTTTAACTTTATCAACTTCAACCTCTGCAGAGAGTGCATAGGCTGTCAGAATGGAGTTCCAGGTGACGAGGTCTCGGTCAGGAGTTTTATCGAACAGGTGGCGAGCGTAAAAGAGAGACCCACATTTTGAATACATATTGATGAGATTGTTGGTCAAAAAACGATCGAAATTTTGCCCGGAGGTTATAATGCGAGAGTGTGCAGACTTGCCTAGAAGCAAGTTGTTGGTGGTTATGGCGGTACGGAGGACAGAGAACCATGGAGAAGAGGAAGATGATGAAGATGATATGGATGAGGAAGTGTGAGAGATGGTGTAGGAGAGAGAAGAGAAAAGGAAGCGAAGGAGATGGGTACATGGGTATGGACTTTTGGAAGATGAGGCGGTGGTTACTCGTAGGTTGGCTTGAAACTGCATTTCCTGGGTTCATTGTTTGATTTCCCTCCAAATTTTAAAATTCAGTTGGTCTAATAGGCATGCTGGAATGTTCTAGCAAAATGTCGAATTAAAGCTTCGTATGGGATTTCTTGAACAGTCTGTCGAATTAAAGTCTTTAGGTCGGATAATCTCTTAAAATAGTCTGAATCCGTAACAATGGTTTTAGAATAGTCCTTCCTTGTATATTATATTTTTATAAGCTATGTGGATCCCTCGTTACTTTTCTATGAATTGAACAATAGGGTAAAAAAATTTGTTAACATTAAAAAATATTTACGATAAGAGCATGTTTCTATTATTTGACAAATAAAAAAATTTAAAACTTTGGTAGTTTGCCCTACTTGTAAAAGAAAGCTCACGAGAGTTGCTCTATTGCTATGTTTGGTTGGATGGATAGATTTAAGATTGAGGAGGGAAAAATGGAAGGATGGAGAGTTGTGTGTGTTTGGTGTGGATGGAAGGGAAGAAAGGAAGGAATAATGAAGAGAAAATGGGAGGCTTTAGCCCCCCAAAAGTGGGCGGAAGAGTGGAGGGAGGAGGAGATTTTGAGGAAAATTGACCACTTTACCCTCTAAGCATTTATGATTTCATGACATGAGTATAAGGGTAAATTTGTAAATTAATTTTCCTGCACTTTCTCTTCTTCTTCCATACCAAACAAAATGAAAAAAGTAAAAAAGACAGTCTTCCATCTATCCTACCAAACACATATAAAAGAAAGGAAATCTCCCTTCCTAAGAAGAAAAGTTAATTTTTCCTACTTTTCTATCATTTCTACCAAATAGAGCATAAAAGCATGTTTGAAAATTTTGAAAATTAGGTTAAGTTAATTCTACTCTCTCAAGTCTCAACTCATAGCTAGTTTGAAATAATTTTTCTAACTCTTTAACTTTTTTACCAAGTAATTGTGAAATTAAAATTAGTTAAACTCTTATCCGATTGACACAATTTTTATGTTTTCCAAACAATTCATAAAGGTAAGGATTTGTTTTGATTCACAAGCCATGATGGGTATATTGATGCAAAGCTTTTTCCTTTTGACCTAGACTTCGCTAGTATTTTTTTTCTGGTTCCGCCACAAGAAAACAATTTACCCCCACTCCATACTCACCTCAAATTAACAATTGAGTAGAATGTGCTTCCATAAGCTCGAATTCAAAACCTCAATCGAACAGAACATTTTGGCACATTGATTAAAATAAAAACCTACCCCTACCCAAGACCCTTTCTAATATTATCAAGTGGGTACGTGCTTTCATGTACTAAAATTTGAGATTTCTCTTCAAAAATAAAAATACATATTCCACTGGAACAACCAATGACATCTACTACATATCAAACGTGCAAAAAATTCTGAACTAGCCTTGCTCCTTTCAACAGTGCTGCTTACACTTACCTTGGAAATCTGTTAATTAAGCACGGGAGTTTTCACAATGCATCGAATTCAACTTTCCTGCAATTACCTTCTTTACCAAAATGAACACTAGTGTTGGTAAGCCATTGAGTGGCGTCTAGTAATTTTCATAACAAAAAAAAAATTCGTCATTCAGTCAGTAATTTTCATATGAATCGTCTTTCAATCAGAAGTTTTTCAGGACTAGCAAATGGATTTTGGAATATTGCAGTGCCCTTTCAGCTGGGACGGTTCAATTGAGATACACCTGCTTTCTAAGCAGCTATATATATATATGTGTGTGTGTGTGTGCAATAAGAATTTCTGAACCTCTCCAGTCCTATGCCCGAGACAGTCATATGTTTAGTGAATTGAGCTATCATGTAAAATGAATTCTATCAGTTACATCTGAGGGAAAATAGAAAGAAAAAAGGAATGTAACAAAAAAACCTAAGAATTTAAGGTACAAAATAACAAAAAAGAAAGGTGTTCAAAACATCGGCTGATGATGTAGAGAGTTCCTGATGCTACCAAAATGCAATTCCGCTATTCACCTGTTACACCTTACTGATACACATTTCTCCTTCCTTTCTTTTCATTTTCTCTTTTCCTTCTTTTTTTGTTTTTTTAACTTCATGAAATTTTCTTTTTCTTTTCTTTTCTTTTTTTTTTTTCCTTTTTGGACTTCACCTCTTCTCTCTCTCCTCCAAATCTTCCCATATACAGATACAAGAATTGATTATGATGACTATGACTTGATGGGTCAGGCCGTGTTAAAAAAAACTCCTAATACTTCACATTCTCACGTCCCTGTGGCTCAGTATATCACAACCCTAAGCAGCCCTGCCTGCGGTTCAGTGTACTCCAGGCCCTCCTCTTCAAGCAGGTAGCGCTGTACAGCGACCGGAAGCCTCGCCGGAGTGCGGGAACCCCTAGTGTGGTGGCCTGTCCCAACACATATATAAACCTGTAGACGCTGCTCTGCTGACCTGGCCGTGCTCCTCAACACACTCAGCTCGTGTTTCAGCACATGAATGGCTTCACTCACATGCAGTCCATGCAGGTCTATCATCCTTTCCTGTCCTCTCCCATTGCCCTGCATCTCGGGAGCAATTGGGTTCCTAGACAAAAATAATAAAACACAATAAAAAGCAGTAATGCCTCAATAATCAAGGTTCCTGGTGCTAATGTGAATATAGATTAAGCTCATCTACACAGTAGTTGCAATTGTCAGCCTGTTTTTCACAACAACTCCGTTGGGTAGTTCTTTAATATGTCAGGGTGTCTCTGTAATTCACTAATTGCCTTTTTTTTTACAGTGATATGGCACTGATGTGCCTCTGCTGCACAACAGGTGGCTCATTGTAATGCTTTTACAGAGATAAGAGAGAGAGATTAAAAAACTTCCAAGATTAATCAAGGTTATTTAAAGCTTTAGGGTTAAAAGAATATCATCAGAACTAGAATAGAGAGAGACATTAATCAATCACCAGACAGGTGTCCTCTCACCCCTTTAAAAAATGAAGGCATTTTTTTCTGGGAAAAATGGAAAGAAAATTGATCAAATCCTACTTGGCGGATTTCAGGGAGAAATCTCTATCCCCTCTCTTCGGATCAATTGGTATCAGAGTTCTCTGGGTTATTCCTCGCTGGAATAACCTGGTGTATGGTCCTAACTCCAATCTAAGCAGTAACTCAAACATATCAGCTCATCAGGTAGAGGACTATGTAAGAGCAGCAGGCTAGGAAAATCCAATTTCAACTATTAACTCGCACACATAAGCTTGTCATAAAAAGCATGAGAGCAGACAGGTGTCCTCTCCAACCCTTTCAAGATAAACTGATATTTTAAGAAGACAAGGTAAGGAAATCCAATCTAACCATTAAATAATGCATTACGTAAAATAAGCTTCTAATGGCCAAGATTAAGTGAGCTGCATTGGACAACAAACCTCTGACGATAAATAGATTCTTGAGCTTTTCCATGAGCTGCCTTCATGTGCATGTTGTGCAGCTGTCCTTTCACACTCAATTCCTTTGCTAAAGCCTTATTGCCAATGAGGTATGCTTGTCTTGCCTATTTTTACATATAAAATTATTTATTAGAATACCATGGTGCAATAGAAGATTGTAATATTACTGGCCTACTATGTAAAAGATACTGATGAAGATTGGAGTGGACTCAAATGTATAATTGGGCCCAGATTTGCTGCATAGTGACCTAAAGGTGACAGATTACATATGCACCCTGGCATCATATTTGAGAAAGAAGCCTATGAACACTGGTTGGTCAAATCCATAGCACTAAGCATGTTTTTTAAGCTGATGGATGCATTAGAGATAAGCCCGGCACATTTGTTGGGCTCTTAAACAAAAAACTATCAATAAGCAAGAAATACAGCTTTATTAGCATAAACTATTCAGATAAACATACCTGCAAAAGTAATTTAAAGATCTCAAGAGTCTTTAACTGATGACATCCTTCATTTATAATATTTGCTTCCATTGCATGAAAGGGCAGGTGATATACATTATAAATATCATTTAAAAGCCTACTCTACCAATCATGACAACTAGAACTTTATCACTAAAATAATATCATTAAATAAATCAATCATCACTCTACTAAAAGGATATAGTGCCGCTATTTTTTTTTATTTTTTTAAAAATCTTAATTCTTACACCACCTAAAGTAGCAACTATAAGAAGAGCTAATGGAAAAGATGCATCCACAGACCTGCATTAGAAGTTGCTTTCTTCTTCCATGGATGTGGAAAAGTTAACTTCTAGTGGATAAATTCCACTTTTGCGAATTGTAAGGCACCAAAACAACCTTAAACATTGTCTACATAAAGTGAGTGGCATAGGTTTAAGCAGAACCTAACCTAATAACAAATTCTTTCTTGTTATGTTTAGTATCTTTGCACCACCAAACAATTTTCAGAATCCAAGCCATCAGTTCACCTTGAACCTAGAATATTACATGAAATAATCATGCATCTTTGGCTCCCCTCACAAGCCACAAAGCACGGTCAATCCCACCTTGTATCCAACTTACAAAAAGTAGAACAAAAAAGGACAAGAAGCTCTAGTTACAGTGTCCATACGTCTTGTCAGATTCTACCCTACTAATTTAGAAGCAAATTTCCAAAAGTATCCTATTTCAAGACCTACCATGTATTACACAAAAACAAACAATACCTTCTGCTCAGCAAAGAGGGAGGCAATAAAGGGCAATATTTTAAGTAGCAAATACTGTGCATCAAATTTCTAGGACATGCCTGTTCAAAGTATGCATTGCGTAGGCGTGCGTGGTCACGGGCCTCTTCCCTCAGCTCAGAATACATATTCGCTGCCATCTCAAGAGTGTTAAAGAAAATATATAAGCAGAAGCTAATTGCCCACAATTAAAGCTTTGGGGCCTGTTTGGGAACTTTGAAAACTGGTTCTGGCCAGTTCTGATCTCTTTCTGCTGTATGGTTTTTATGTAAACCAGCTTCCAGCTGGTTTGAAAAAAACTGTGTTTATGCCTTATTTTCTGGACAGGATTGAACTAATTTGCAGAAAAAATGCACTTACCAAACAGTACTGAATAAAAACCAGGCAGACGTATTCTCAGCTGGCCAGGTTTTTAAGTTTGCCAAACAGCCCCTTATAAACATAAATCATTTTGTTGACACAGGAATTACCCACTGCTTCTCCAGTTTCAAGCCAAACCGGAGCTGCCCGAACTGAACCACGGTTTTGCAACCTCTCACCATAAACAGCTCTCCCATTCCCACTATTGTAAGAGCTAGCTAAAACCTGGGAACTCCTACTTGAGCCAACACTAGCATCAGCAGAAACATTTTTATCATACTTCCACATACCAGAATCCTGAGATGCCAATTTCCTAACAGCTGAAGCGAAATCTATGGTGCCTCTAGATGGAATGGATGAGCTCGATTTGAACAAAAGCATATTATCCTTGTCAGAAGATCGAAATGGATTGACACTTTGTTGAATATCGTCTCCAGCATATTTTTGCAGACCATTCTGACCATCTGGTACAGGAAGCGCAGGAAAGTCCATAGCACTGAGATTTGGAGCCGACAAGGTCTTTGAGTTAAGATTCTGATCGAAACCACCATCAACTTGAAGCTACAATTAAAAATAAATTGTAACATGAAATGTCCCAGTATGATGAGCTGCTCACAAAGATATAGATACTAAGATCTGCAGAATCAGTCACAAAAACTAGCTATATATTTTTGTTACTGCCACAAATATGAGAAACAACTTAGCTTACCAAAACTAAGTGTCACTGCCCTATCAAAACTACGAAGCATACAACTGAAATGGCATAGATCACAGACCAAGAAAATACAATAATCAAATAAAGTGCAAACCAACGAAAAGGAATCTTCCATATAGAATCACTAAACCCAGTGTCAAGCCACAACAATGCAGCTAGCTCATATTCTACAGAAACATATTTTTGTCACTTTTGATTTCTACCATCTCATTCTCTTGGTCTGGGTCACCTCATCTGTCTAAGAATCTGGAAGCAACACATAAGACTACAGTTGCATTGAATCACCTCAATCTTCTATGGGGAGCGAGCTCTTCCTGCCAAAAGAAGGCATAAGAGGGATTGCTCTCCACAGTTAGCATCCAACTTGTTAGAAGTATTCATTAAGTCTATTGAATATTCTAGGATGTGTAGCAATATCACTGCCTTCCTGTGCATAAGCCAGGATTGAGATAAAACATTAAAGGGGGTGGGGGGGGGGACAACCGATCAACCCAATTGCAAATCGCAAAATAAGGTGTCTTTTTCCCTTGGAAGATAATCATGAATTTGAATTCATCCTAAAAAATCGTAAGTATTGATTGAAGAAAATATATTATCTTTGACTCAATACTCTCTAATAACAAAAAAAATCTGGCAAGAATCAAAGACTTGCAGATTTAAACAGCAGATGCAGTTGAAAAGTGGTTATTTCCTGAACTTCATGATTCCTGCAACTAAGTTGTCATTAAAACAACAAACAAAACCAAAAGTAAATCATGTGAATAGTTGTTGAAAGGCAACCTCATGCTATTTACCGTGTTGAAAAGTCATTAATCAATAAATGGTGCTTCAAAAAATCTTTACATTTCAAGAAGGATTGCAAGCCACCTTTTCTTCACTGAAGGTAGATTGAGTGCGAAGAAATAAGCATACCTCAAGTTGTGTAAGCATCTCAATAGTTAGGCTCAAGTTGCACTGATTTGCAAAGTACACCTCTGCGAGGCTTTCAGCAGCAAAACCAGGAAATTGTGCAGCCAAAAACTCCAAAGGGTTCATTTCATTATCGTCCACTATAGCATGCTCACTTAACATTTCATTCAGGAATCCATGTCTAGAATTTCCATTATAAGGAGGCACCTCCCTACCATTGCTAAGAAGCTGGTCACTATTCACAATTTGCTTGTCCCAAGGTTTAGTTGGCAAATGTAGGAAACTAGCAGAAGATGGATCTTCGCCATATGACGAAACAGAATATCTCATCTTTTCAGTGAAGCTATTACCATTAATATGATGAGGTGATAAATCTTGCTGCTCATTCAGAACATATCTACTAGCCGTAGGAGCACTGAACCTTGACAGTTCACTACCATCATGTAAGGATAATCCTGCTAAAGAGAGGCTCCCAAATCCTTGAGACTCATCTTCTCCCATGACCTTAAAGTCAGGAGTAATATCATCAGGGAGCTGGCGACTCCAGTACTGGCGGGCCTCTTCATCAGAATTATTTGAAACAGACGACTCTGATCGATCTAATACTGCTTTTCCTAATGTCCCAGAAGCAGTAAACCTTGCTGTCGCATCTGCAGTGCTGGTGCTTCCAGATGGCGACCTGAGGGAAAATGGAACGAATTCTGCTGCATTTGGATTCAAAGCTGTTATCTTGCTTGTGGTATTTAGCTTTGTGTCGTTGGTTTGGAACCCTTTCTTGGACAAGCTCATTCTTTTCTGAAATGGAAACAAAAGGACTCTACATGCATAAAAAGACCACGACAGATGGAAAAATAGAATAACAGAAGTTCCAGCAAGCTTTATCCAAAACCTGCAAAAAATATTCATTTTAGTACACCAATCAGTCAACCCAGCAAAAAACTTTCATTTCGCTGCATACCACACAAACACGCAGTTAATATGCTTCTCGCAACTCAACCGAGCAAGCTTTTATCAAGCACAA
This sequence comes from Hamamelis virginiana, assembly GCA_017140935.1. Taxonomy (NCBI): domain Eukaryota; kingdom Viridiplantae; phylum Streptophyta; class Magnoliopsida; order Saxifragales; family Hamamelidaceae; genus Hamamelis; species Hamamelis virginiana. Next base: position 503,660 of record JAESVK010000935.1, read on the forward strand.
TACCAAACACAACTTAAACTACCCCAATTTTAACAGAGTTCATTTACAAAAATTTCAGTCATACCCATTTTGCCAATCTGATATTACAGCACCAAAAGAAATAAGCTAATATTAGCCATAGCCATAGTCAATTAACAGAGTGCAAGAGACCTGCACATTAAATTAATAAGCATAGACAATACTCAAACTGCAGAAATTGGTGGAAACATTAGCCATAGCCATAGTCAATTAACAGAGTGCAAGAGACCTGCACATTAAAATAATAAGCATAGACAATACACAAACTGCAGAAATTGATGGGTTTCCACGTAACAAGGATAACCCGATACACAAACTGTTCAATTGAACTATTGCTACTCATTTCCTATAGAGAATTTTGCGATCGATCGAGACTATCAATATGGATGGAACTCAAGCTTAATTCGCTTTTACAAGTTACAAGAACCAAAAATTTCAACAAATCATGCATAAAACACTGAACCAATCACATTGAGATGACCAAAATCATATAACAAAGCTTAAAAACCCTAGATTTCACATAGCAATACCATAGTCAAACAACTCACAATTCCATCAATAATCAACACAATAATTAATAAAATAACTCAAAATCCTCATCCAATAACGCAAGATGAAGCTCATTAAACTAAATCTAACCAAATAATCAAATACCAATACTAATTACCAAAAATCCAAGGAAATCCAGTATAATAAATGAACAAACAAGCCAAAATACACCAACAAATGAAGCAAGTACATACCAAAACCATAACCTCACTTTTTTTTTCAAACAATAATGTTCAAGAGATCTCAAGTAATCTAACCCGTATAAAAAAAAATCAAGAAAAAAGATTTAAATGAAAAATATACAATAAATTAGAAGATCTGGAGGTAGCAGATAACATTCTTCCTGTACCTTTGCGAAGTATGATGGAAGAAACCAAATCAAACGGATCCATCGGCGAAGATGAGACGGGATGATATACAAGAAAGAAATAGATAAGAGTGTGTATGTGTAAATATATAAATTTATCCGTATATATGAATATGTAGAAGAAAGAGACGATTTTTCTTAGGGATGTGAGCTTGGCCTGCAGTATCTCAGCTGCTGCTCCTCTCTCTCTCTCTCTCCCCTCTTTCTCTCTCTTCTGGTGTAGTTTCTTTTTCTCATACAAACCCTCTCGGCTGACACCACCACCACAAAATATAAAGAAGAAAACCCAACCCTTCGCCACTCGATTTGACGACTCTCCTTCTCTCTCTAGAGTCTTTCTTTCTCTCTCCTCCCCTATATCTCTTTCTCTCTCTATATCCTGACCCTCTAATTGGAGAGAAATTATTATTATTATATATAATAATTGAATATATGTAGTTGGGAGAAAAGGATAAGCACCACCTTCGTTACAATATTAGAATTTCCATCCCACTCGCCTATTGGGAGAGTGAATAATGACTCGTAGAATTTGGAAAGTTTCAATTTTTTTTTCTTTCTTGCCAAACAGTACTAGGCCTTTCTTTGGATTGGAATAAGGAAAAAAAATGAAAATGTTTTAGAGAATAATTTATTTCAATAAAAATGTATTTATTAATTGACATTTTGATTGTTATAATCAGTGCAATTTATTAATTAAATAGATCAAGGTGGTCTCCTCCTTTAATCTTCTTTACCTGTAAAAGAGCGAATAAGTGGATTGGAAAGTTACTGTTTAATTCGTCCAAAACGCAGCAATCTGTCGTGGTTTGCTCTCGAAACGGCGCTCAATTCGGGAGAGTTACTGTTCAATCGTCCAAAACGCAGCAATCTGCCGTCATTTGCTCTCGAAACGGCGCTCCAATTGCCGAATCTCTTCAATTGCGAATTTGACGTGTTACTGTTCAACCGTCCAAAACGATAACAATCCGCATGATTTTGCTCTCAAAACGACAGCCAATTGTGTCAATTGCGCGATTTAGATTTCTCACGTTTCATTCACACGCGTGGGTCAATTCGTCAAATGCGAAATAAAATCTCTATTGTTCAGACTCAATCGAGTGTGAAACCGACAATGCCGTCTGTCGCGCAGCCTGCGGACTGGACTGTGGCAGGTTGCCGCCTTATCGATCTTCGCTTCCTCTCTCTCGCAGACTCACTCTTAGTTTCTCTTCTGCTCTGCTGCATAGCATTCTCCATACGGGTATGCTTTATTCTCTCTCTATCTCGTCATTTTTGGCTCGATGCGTCATAGTTTCTGTGCTTTTTGTCTGCCTGTATGATCTTCTTCCCTTTTGTAAGGTTTCTCCGGCGTTGGTGTCTTGTTGTCCGGCGGTGGTGAGGTAATGTCTTCCTGCTGTTTCTCCTTTAAAAAACATTTTTTTTCCCCTGGATTTCTCTTCTCGCATAGTTTCTGTTCTTTATGTCTGACTGTTGGCTGTGAAAAGGACCATTTATGGTATCTTATATCAGTATGGACTGGAATGGATACTGATTTGGACTCCCTGTTCGATTTCATTTTTTTTCCTATAAGTTTCTGTTTGTCATTTGGACTTTTTGATGTT
>JAESVK010000935.1:506204-516890 GCA_017140935.1 Hamamelis virginiana
GATATTTGTTATATGTTCGACTTATTTTAATCCATTACACTTTATTTTTCCCTGCATCTGTATCTACACAATGGTGATTTTGCCGTCAGGTCTCCGATCAGGTGAGCTCTTTCTTTCTTAGCTTTATCGTCAATTTATTTGGTGTTACATAATTCAGTTTTTAGAGAAATAGAGAGAGAAAGAGCATTGTAGTTAGAGAATTTTGTAGACCAATGTTTTTTTTCCCAATGGGTAAAGAACATATTTGGGATGTTGTACACATCCTTGTGCATTCTAACCATTTTCAATCCTACTAACAAAGCCAGAGAATAATATTGCTTAACCTACGTTTTATTTCCTTGTGTCGATTTTCATTTTCGTATTTTGATTTGATATATTTCTATGCTTGATGTGATGTTATCTGGTATTATTCTTCTCAGCTATGGCACAATCAGAAGAAAGTGAAAGAAAATTATGCTCCACTTGGTTTTTCAAAGTTATGGTGAATAATTTTGTTGAACAAATGGTAATATTGTTTCTTTATTTTTTTAGATTTGCTATTATATGTTGTATAGGATGATTTTTCTTTTTTGTGCTTCATGTTAGATGAAGCAACAGTGTTTATGATTGAAATATCTGTTGTCTTTTGCTGCAGCTGATACCTAAAGCTTTCTCAAAACGATCACGCTTGATCGAGACCATATTTAAAGATTACTTGTTGACAAGTTACAAAGGAAGTTGGCGAATACAGTTGCGCGTGGAGAATGAAATAGAAATCTACTTTGCAGATGGTTGGGCTACCTTTGTTGCTCACCATAAAATAAGATTTGGAGAAATTCTTGTTTTTGAACAATTAGGCAAGTCCAGTTTTTTTGTCTATGTATTTGGCCATAGTGGTTGCATGAAGGATTTTGATAGGTGTACACGGATGCCAATCAAAGAGGAAGTAATAGATGAACCTTTATGTCAGACTACAAATCAACAAAATATGAAAAATAATTCTTTCTACTTTTTCATATGAACATTTTTTCTCTACTTCTTCTTATATGTTTATTAAATTACTATTAGTTTTGGCTCTATTTTGTAGGTCAGAAAATGGTTCAGCAAGCAGAGCTGCGTTCAAATTCAGGCCCTAATTTTGTTGTTGTTTTGAATGCATCAAACTGTCATCCCAAAAAATCCTACATGGTCTATGCATACTTTGTTTTATTTTAATAATCCTTTATTTAATTGTTGTTTATTATAATCCTTTATTTCATCTATTTATACTGTTACGTTTGTGAGTTATATTGAATCACTAATTCTTTTTATTGATTTCTATGTTTCAGCATATTCCAATAGAATTTGTTCGTTCAGCTGGTCTTCATACAGTGGATACAATTTTAATAGAAGATATATCTAAGAAAGTGTGGACATTTCAGCTGGACAGGGGAACAAAGTATACAAATGGTAACAGGAGAGTCAAACTCAGAAAAGATTGGGCAAATTTCCGAAAAGCAAACAATCTCTACTTTGGTGATAGATACATATTTGAACTCTCGCCCACTTCTGGGAAACGTCATATTCCTTTCGTTAAATTTCGTGTGCTACCTCATTAGTATCAAACAGTTGGAGTGTTAAAGTGGTTTCCTTTTTGTTCTGACTATCTTCTATTTTTCTTTTTTTTGTGTACATCTTTTAATAGTTCATGCTGTATTATAAATCCTGTAATATATATAGACTAAAATTCTCTGTCTTTTATTTTGTTGTAGATAGATTGTACAAGTTTCATTTGCTGTGGTAATTTTATTTCGCTTAATTATTAAAAATACTGGTATAAAGAGCAATTCTTATTAAAAATAGTAATTGAATTGATCAACTACTCCACACATCTGAATATAAATGAGTGTATATATATAGTATATATAAATGTGTATAGTACTGATAGTGATGAATACATTCTTCTAATTGGCTTCAAGTTTCTCAAAATCTATGTTCATAAGCAAATGATACAGGCCTTCATCTTCTCTCTATATCAGATCTATCTTTTGAGGTTTGATTCTTGATCTTCCTCTTATTATTAATTATAATTGTTTAAATGAATGGATCTTCTCATTTTCATGCCAATTGATTGTTATTATTATTTTATCCCTTAGGATCCTTTAACATTCCTTGAAGGCCTAGAAGGACCAATATGCTACTCTTTTGCAAACTCATCTATGTTTTGAGGTTCGATTCTTGTTCTTCCTCTTATTATTAATTAATTAATTGTTTAAATGAATGGATCTTCTCTTTCTCATGACAATTGATTGTTATTAGTATTTTATTCCTTAGGATCCTTAAACATTCTTTGAAGGCCTACAAGGACCAGTATGCTGCTCTTTTGCTAACTCAGCCAACAGGTGAATAATATATGATGTTTTTATAGTTGCTACAATACACTAAATACTGAAAAAGTATTTGCGCTTCTTCAGTAGCAAAAAAGTAGTTCCCTTTTGTAAAGTATGTTTCAAATTTTTTATAATTAGCGTGATTGTTGGTCTTTTTGATGGTTTTTTCTTTCATACTATTTCATACAATTTCTTTTTTTATTAATGATTTTAAAACGCTATAAGATTGTCGCAACATTAAAGTCTAACGTGTATAATTGGAAAATGGAATCCTTATGTGTATGTACACATACAGGTTTATGTGAGGACTTGTATTTTTAGTCAATGTGAGATAGGTACTGTGAAAAAACAACCATTCGATTATATATTAATCCTATACATGTTATGTATGACAAAAATTACAATGATCCAACGGTTGCTTTGTAAAATACAAATTATGAAAAATTATGACCACTTCTCTCTGGAATTTTTTGATCCATGGTATGTCCAGCAATTTTGAGGTGACACACATTGTTGAACCATAAATTTTATTAAAAAATTAATAATAAATAAATAAGCATTCTTATTTATTTATTATTAAAAAAAAATAAAAAAAAAATAAAATCTCTATGTTTTGAATTTGACCATTTGGCATTTAATCATTTACGGATTAGCATCCATTAAATTGATATTTTTATTGATGGGTTAAAATCCATTAAATAATTTGTTTTATCCATGGGTTAATATCCATTAAGTTATTGGTTTTATCCATGGATTAATATCCATTAAGTTATTGGGTATATCCATGGATTAATACCCATAACCCAAATTATGATGGTTATTGCTTAGTGGGTAAAGGGAGTTATTTAATCCAATGGTTATTATTCAAGGTGGGAGAAGTTATTTTATCCAAGGGTTATGATTCAAAGTTAAAGTGACCAACGGTTATAGGTTGGTTTCTTCTACTTTTTGGAATATAAAAAAAAGAAAATAAAAAAAAAGTGAAAGGAAGAAGTTAAAAAAAAGCATTCGGTGGAAAAGAGTTAGAGAGAGAAAAGGAATCTTGTAAAGGAGAAGAGAAGAAGACAAAGAACCCAAGGTAAGGTACATCAAAGGTGTTCATACACCCTAGATATGGATAACTCTTATGTTCATCTTCTTTGATTTATCTATATATATATATATATATATATATATTACAGAAAATTTTGATGTTCAAGAACATCAAAATAAATGTAATATTTCAATTTTATTGATATATATATATGTGTGTGTGTGTGTGTGTATATATATATATATATATTATAAAAAAATTGATGTTCTAGAACATCAAGAAAATCATTTTCAATTAAACTTAAAGTTTAATCTCCTTCAAGTATTCACCCAAGTTCATGATGTTCTTGAACATCAAAAATTATGAAAAGATGATCAAGATCATCAATTTCGTGATGTTCATGAACATCAAAAAAAAAAAAATAAAAAAATAATGGTGTGAAAGTTAATTAATGATGATCGAGATCATCAAAAAAGTAAAAAAAAAAAATGGAAATAAAATTAAAATCTAACCTTTTCTCAAGTCTCTGTTTCACATAAATTTTTCTCTCAAATGTTTGTCTTGAAATTACACTGACAAAGTGTTGTTTAAATAGGATTTCTAATAAGAAGAGTCCTAATTTGATTTTTTAAAAGTTATCCAATTCAATTATTCATTTATTTGATTGGATATTTTCTACATGATATCAATTCTTTTAAATTTCGAATTCAAATCAAATAGGAAGTTCTTATCAGTTGGACTCATAAAATTGTTAGAAGCCTAATTTGAATAATGACTTTCAGGAAGTATTTAAAATAAATAAATAAATACTTTTTAATAAAAACAAAATCCTCAATTAGTTTTTAATAAGAGGATATTATCCTTTTGTTAAATTCAAAATTTTATATTTGTTGGATAACTTCCAATAGAATAAATTTAAATTTGATTAATTTATCCCACTAATTCATGGCACCGTCCCACTAAGCCTTCAATATTTAGTGGATTTCAATTGCTCAATTTGTGTGTGATACAAATGATTAAATGCCAATTCGATTGTACAAAAGCAAAATTCAAGAAAAATCTAAAATTAGTGTTCGGCGCATTTAAATTGCATAAAGCAATTTGGGACATATTAAATTCGGTATAATTGAAGTCGGTGGATATAATTGAATTCACAAGGTTTTCAATCAAATTGTAAAGTATATGTAATTCCACATGTGAAGTTCAAATAAATTAATATAATTTGGGTTTACATGATTTTTATATGCGATTTAAATCACCGATTAGCGCATTCAAATTGTGCAATTCCAAATATATGCAATTTCGGCATGTGTCATTAAATTTAATCAATTTTAATTAAATTGACACATGAGAAATCAATATTTGCGAAATTGGTATAGACAAAGGAATTAAAAATTTTAATCAAAATTAAAATTTTTGGCAAGTACAATTTGTCACAATTTTAATCTAATTGAAAATTTCGGCATAAAATTGAAAGTCCAATTTGACACAAATATAATTAAATTTAAATTTAATTATATTTACAAATTCTTAATTGAAATGTTAATTTGGTTCATCAATGCCGTAGCAAAGTTATAAAATCCAAATTATAAAGTTCACTTGAAAATTTGGACAAATAATTTAATTCTTATTTCCTATGGAAATAGAATTATAATTATTTATTAAATTGGAATTTCTGGACTATTGGAACCCATATAAATTTATGTCAAATGATTATGGGTTACAAATTAAAATAATAAATTAGTCCATATTAGATTAACAAATATCCAATTTAAAATGATCCATATATCTAGTGGGCTAATAAATGTCCAACTAATATTATTCAAATTGGACAAACCAAAAATACAAGATCAAATCATTGGATCTCATTTAAGTCCAATTAATCTTAAATTTTGATTTGGTATTCCAATAATGAGTTTCCTAAGTGATTTGACTTTAAAAGGATCTTTAATTTAAATTTCTAAAGATTTAGTTCATTCTTGATAATTGAGTTTTGTTAACCCATTATCTTTTTAGTTCAATTTTATTTTGAACTTGTAAATGAACTTTTCCTTAAATAATTAAATTCATGAAAGCCTATTAGTTTGACTTATTAGTTTAATAATTGAGCGGATCTTGAATCCACTATATTGGCTAATAAAGTCTAACTTTAAATTAATCTTGGGCTTTTTATCATTTCAAATATTCCGAACTACGATCGACTTGATTCCACTTTGGGATACGTAGGTAGTCCAGCAGCTACACTGGATGCAGTCACAATCCCGATAAATTCCTAAATTTATCCAAAATAAATCAAATTAATTTTAATAGTTCAATTCACTATTAAAATTATCAATCGCTAAAACTAAATATTTAAATAGTGGGTCATATACTCATTATTTAATTTATTTCAATTAATTGAACTACGGTTGGCTTGATCCCTACAAGGGGTACGTAAGCAACTTAGGACTTGTGCTTAAGTGCAGCCACAATTATAAATAAATATAAATTTTCATGTAATTGATATTAATCATGGTTGGAATCAAAGGGTGTTCTCTTGTAACAAGAGATTATAATTAATAGATATTTATTATCTTGAATGAGTCCTACTCACACTAATAAAAGCTTATATACTCTTAGTATATAGGTGAAATTATGTTTTGTAAAAAGTTAAATTTTTGCTCAACATGATTTTTGGCACGCCCGGTGGGACCCATTTTCCTTTTCATCTCTAATTATGATTAAATCTGACATTTTCTTGTGTTGCTTTACAGGTTTTGAAATGGCACCACAAGTTAGTGTTCATTTTCATGATTTCCCAAGTGTTCACTTGAAGGGAAAAGATGCGAAGAAACGAGGTTGCTATGCCTCATTCTCAATTGGTCAAACACCAATTCATACTGAAATCCTGAAGTTGCCTAAGGGTGCTAAGCCCATCAAGGTGAGGGTCAACAAGGCTGCCGAGGCCATTGAGACCCAAGTTGCAATGACTTCAAGAAAGAAAGCTGTTAAAGCTATTAAAAAAAGGGCTTCAAGGTCTTTGAAAAGGAAGGCTGCTAAAGTCACTTCTAATGTGGTTGTTAAGACTGCATCAGCTGTAAGTGAAGTAGTTAAGCCTACTGATTCCAAAGTCACTAAGACTAGCCCATGTGCACCTGCTTCAATTACACAGATTATGATTGGGTCCATTCCAATCAATTTGGTTACCCATGAATCTGTCATGGTGACTTTTACAGAAATTGAAGACGAGATTGCAAAGAAAACTCCTAAGGTTAAAATCCTTCGATTCCCTGAGCAATCTTCAATGGGGTCAACATCAAGGACTGAAGGGTCAGCTAAACAAGTCTCATCGATAACTGACTTTCGACCACGTGTGGTCGATCTTGGCTCTCCCTCTGAGGTTCATTCGAAAGGAAAAGGAAAGAATGTAAAAAAATCACAGCTAAAGGATCAAGTGTCGGTCTTTAAATCTGACAATTTTTCTAAAAAGAAATTTCAAGTAAGAAGGGGTTCTAAGGAGAAAGGAAAAGCGCCTAAAATTAATATTCCAGAAGAGGCATCCTTCTGTCCATTGGCCGCTTTAAGTGCTGAACGATCAAAGAAAGCTAAGTCTGATATGGAGGCAAAAAAATGGTCTTTCATTTCTGGCTACATGTTTGCTAGAGAAGCAAGATGTGCTTTTGGACCGGGGGCAACTTCTATGTCCTCTGACAATGAAAGATCTTATACAGGTCCCATTACTCGTTCAAGGTCGCAATTACTTTCTCAAACAATTCAAGAAGAATCATCAGATTCAAGTGTGTCATCAGAAGTTGATCAGTCAGTGAGTTCAATTATAAGCTCAAATAACCCACTTTATGGTTATCCAAAGTCTCTTTTTGATGAAGAAGATTTTCCTCAAGAAATAACAACTAAATTCCAAAAAGAATTAAAAATAAGTGATGAAAGTAAATCAAAAAATATGTCAGTTTTAGTCACTGGCACAACAAATATCGAAGAGCAGCTCCAAGAAATGCAAAGGAGGCTAGCTGAAAAAGACGCTGAGATAGCAACCCTTGCTGCTCAAGTGGCTAATCAAGCTAGTACATCTGCTCGTGAACATGTTGAAGAAGGGCAAAATCCCACAATACCAGTCACACAGGTTGATATAAAAACTTTAATTGCAGAAGGAATTCGAGAATTCCAAGCATCTTTAACTCCTCCTGTGCTTGGGTATCGGAAACCATATCCGACCCATTATGACATTTTTTCATTCCCCAAAGGTTATCAAAAGCCAAATTTTGAAAAATTTAATGGGATAAATGGTTCTCCACATGAACATTTAGCTCATTTTTATTCAGCTTGTGGGGAATCTACTCAATTAGATGCTTTGTTGATAAGACAATTTGTTCAATCCCTTAAGGGATCTGCTTTCACTTGGTATACTCAGTTGCAACCTGGATCAATCCTTACATGGGATGATATGCAAAGGGCATTCCTAGCACAATTTGTTAGTTCAAAGAAAAAGGTCTCAATTATTGATCTTGCAGATACTAGGCAAAAGCCAAATGAAAGTGCAAATGATTTCATTACAAGATGGAGAAGTCTTAACCTCCAGTGTTCAGAAAAGTTATCTGAGCAATCCGCAGTACAAATGTGCTCAAATAATCTCCTTCCAGAGATAGCAACATTTGTTGGCACTGCGGAGCCTCAAACTTTTGATGCACTTGTTTCTAAGGCAAGTAATGTGGAAAGACAAATTGCTCGCCAGAAAAGTGTACGCACAGAGGAAAAGAAAAATGATAATAAAAAGCCATTAAAGAAAGAAACAATGGCTACTTTTGTTAAAAATGATCGAAAGAATGATAAGGGTAAAGGAAAAGAAGGTCCAAAAAAGTTAACTCTTAAAGAAAAAAAGGAAGCTAAATATACTTTTGATGATGATGATGTAGAGGCCATTTTTGATGAACTTCTTAAAGCTAAAGCTATTCAGCTTCCTGAACCCAAGAGACCTTCTGAAGTCAACAAAACTGATGATCCTAAATACTGTCGGTATCATAGGATTGTTAGTCATCCAATAAAAGAATGCTATGTTCTCAAAAATGCCATTCAAGCAATGATTAACAATCATGAAATAGAGGTAGATTCATCCTCTTCAAAAGAACATGCTGCTGCAACAAATAATGTTTCTTTAATTGAAGATGATTTAATGCCCACTGTTTCACTTCCACCTGGGGCAATACCTGTTGAGTTTAAAGTGGATAATGAAGTTTCCATTGTCTATGCTTACCCAAATATGCCTCGATTTGGAAATCCTAATATTCCAACACTTTATGAGCTCATGACAGAGCCAAATTTGGAATTATGGGATGATTCATCAGCATCGGAAGATGAGTCTGAAGATGAATGGCAAACAGTTGTTAACAAGAAAGCTAAGAGGATAGCTAATATTCCGCCTTCTAGTGTGGAATCCTCTAAACGCCCTGGAATTAAGTTTCGTGGACGAAAAGCTTTAAATAAAATTAAGAAAAAGAAGAAGTCTCAAAAGAAAGTTCAAGTCCCACAAGAGGATGATTATGAACAACCTCAAAGAGTGCCAATTACTTTTGCAGAGTATTTTCCAATTGAATTACTCGAGGATGAAACTGAAGAAGATGAAAAAAATTTATTTTGTTGTATGACTTCTTGTGATGAGTGTGGTGAATCAGAATTAGAAGTAGATGAGATTACTTTGTGTTCTGGATGACGCTTGTCTTCTCCTAAGAAAAAGCAACAAAATAAAGAATCGATTGGACCGTCAAGTTCAGGCGGTGTTCATGAGGATGTTCCTATTTCTCTTCCTTCACAAAATGAGGTTAGAGATAATCCTTAAACTGATCCTCCAATTCGACTTAGGCCACATCTTAAGGATCTTCCACATCCTCAGAGGATCAAGTATGATATTCTGGCTCATTTGAAGCGCATCCCAGCCCTTCTAAGTGTATATGATGCTTTACAGTTATCAAAAGAACTTAGGAGAGCACTAGTTATGGCTTTGATGAGTCCAGATTTTTATAAAACTGAAATTGATCAAGTAGAAGTGCAACCGCCATCACCAAAAGTTTGTGAATCTTGTATGGCATGTATCACTTTCGATGATGAAGATCTCCAACTTGGTTTTGAGTTTCACAATCGACCTCTTTATGTATCAGGCATAATTGGTGATACTTTTGTTACTCGAATTATGCTTGATTGTGGTTCGGCTGTAAATCTTCTTCCTTCGAAAACAATTAAAGCTATGGGGATGAAAATTCAACAATTGTCACCATCTATGTTGACAATTCAAGGATTTAATCAAGTTGGGCAAAAGGCCCTAGGTACTATTGCATTGAAGGTGGAGATTGGAGAGCTTTACTCAGATGCTCTCTTTCATGTTATTGATGCTGATACTTCTTACAATGCCTTACTTGGGCGTCCATGGCTCCATACATATGGTGTCATTCCTTCCACACTCCATCAATGCTTTAAATTTAGCAAAGATGGGGAGATAAAGAAAGTCTTTGCAGACTCTAATCCATTTAGAGGCGATGAAGTAAATTATGCTGATGCAAAGTTTTACAAGACAGCAAATGTCACTACCTCTCAAGATGTGGATGATATGAAAACAGATAAAAAGGGGAAAGCCTGTGAAGATTCAAAGCCACAAAGTTTTAAAACTTTGAAGTCATTAAAAACAATTCAAGTTAAATTGGCTTCCCATCCTTCTTTTCAAAAGGCAGAAGAAGCTTCAAGTTCAAAAGCTTTCAAACCAAAAGCAATTTTTAGGTACTTACCTAAAAACCAAAGAAATCCTGATCAGAAAGCATTGGTACCACTCCAAGATACAATGGCAACGCTTATGACAAGTTACACTTGTCCTCTTCGAAGGATAAATCAGTCCATTCCAGAGAGTAATATTATTATTACAACTACATTTGGAGAGGATGAAAGTCAAAATAAGCGAGTTGTCGTCTTCAAAAGAGATACATCATTGCCATCAACATCATCTGCTCCATTAAAGGTGAAAGCTAAAAAGCAAAAAGTCTTTTATAAAAAAGACAAAGGCAAAATAAAAATTCATCAAGGAGATGGTATTCTCAAAGCATCTTTTGCCAAGCCAGAAGTCTTTACTGAAGAAGAACAGGCTATGTTTGCAGAAGTTGAAACTAGTTCAAAATTGCCTCGTGTCTCAGTTTTCCAGCGACTTGGAGGTACTTCAAATTTTCAATCTCAAAATTTTAAAAAGAATAAAAAGTGGAAGCTTAAAAAGAAAAAGCAGCAAAAAGTAATCTTTAAGCAAATTGAAAATTCTTGTAAAAATGAATGCAC
>JAESVK010000935.1:551890-563451 GCA_017140935.1 Hamamelis virginiana
TGATTTACTGCCCCCTTCTTAACCATTTGAGCTTTTTTGCTTTGCTTGGATGAGCTCCTTTTCGGTCCTCCCTAAAACAGTGAAGGATATTATTCTCTCTTTTTGGTACTCAATACCTTGGACCAAGAAAGGGAGAAAATTTTGTAGAATGATTATACGGACGCTATGTTATGCTACATTTAGAAAGAGAATAATCTGAAAACTTTTAACAATGTAGATTCTTCAACTTAAATGTTTGCTTATGGGGTTTCTTCTCGTATAGTATTATCAAAGAATGGCCTCATGGTCCACTTTTCCTCACAATATTCATTGATTCTTTTAAATTTTTTACTTGTTTGTTTTGATTAAACAAATGTAAGATTAACAAATATGAATATTTTGGTCTTAAGCTCGTCAAGGAACTTGTTGACATGCTAGAATGCAACCATGAGGCCATTCTTTTATTAATATGACAAGTAAGAATTTATTAAGAGAAAGACAAGGAGTCCTTCAAGAAACTGGAGAAACACCAGAATTTATAAATTAAGTGATAGCCAAAAACAAGCATTCCACTATGAAAAAATAGAAATGCCTAATAAACTCTTCTCAGTCATAGCAACATGTTTAGCTAAGTGGCTAGCATCCTGATTACTGATCTTTGAGTCCAAGAGATGGATTAAACCAGGGGGTGTAATTAAAGGGAGTGCAGTAGCAGACATGCTGGACTGAAAACCAGTGCCAACAATTAGTTTTCCAATTTTTTTATTAAGTTGGCTGAGCATTTATCAACATCTTTTGATTGTTTTCCTCTTGTGCCCAAAGCTATCAAGCTTTCAGACAACTTCTATAACAGTTGTTCACTAAAAAATAATCTAAATATCAATGTTTTGCACCATTGATTCAACTTGTCCCTTTACACATTACTTATTTTCTGTATTTTACTTCACAGTCAAATGCAGCTAAGCTTCAACGGATCATTAAGCCACAGCTCCCAATCGAATACATGATCCAGATCAAAACAGCTCAAGACTCATTCCAAGGGATAAAAGCATACACCATCAATTACATGAAGCCTCTCAACGAAGAACAACAACAAGCAACCCAAGAAACAGCTGAGGCAAGCACATCTGGTGCTTCACTTCCTCAGAGCTCTGGCAGTGAGCTCAACAAAACTTGAACTGTTGCTGCAAATCAACGAAGCCCAATAGCTGGGTTCATCATGGTTGGACAGTTGCCATTTGTAAATAAATAAACTGTCTTTTGCAATCCTTTTTGAACCTATATGTAAGAACAACCCTATGCCAACCTTGTAAATATGCAAGGCATAAACAAGTAACAAACAATGCTTTTCCTACATATATATACATATCCATCCACCAGCAATTCCACTCCAGCAACCCACATATATCCTAACATATATGCCACTATCCCACTTCGCACGTGCCCCACCCCCCTAGTACTATTTAACTTTTGTAAGTAAACCAATTCATAATTAATATATATATATATTGCATATGAGATATCTAAACATTTCACTCGATTAATTCTCGGACATGGGTAAGGTCACCACCAATTTTAAATTGCCTAAAAAATTAAGTTGATGGTTGATCATATGAGTAGAATTGAACTTAATTAGAACCTTTTACTTATTGAGACGTAAGTACTGAGATCAATTGTTCGATCCATGAGGTTATATATATTGCATATGAGATATCCGAACATTTGACTCGACTAATTCTTGGACATGGGTAAGGCCACTTAAATAAATGTAAACAAATTAACAAATTTCAACAACTCTTGCATATAAAATAAATAAAAAGATCTATATTTTTTTTATTAATATTTTAAATTGATTTATGTGGTAGTTAACATCTATTTGGTCACGAAAATTGAGATACGAATTCGAACTGAAATAATAGAATGTACAACTAATTTGTATTTAAAGAGATCGAAAGTTTTAGAATATTTAGTTTGAACCATCATAATTTATAATAATAGTTTTAATTTGGGGAATTGATGTGACTTAAGCCATATTTATCCAATATTTTCTGATTTTGTGTTCAACTTTTGAACAATTTAAATTGTTAAATTTCAAAAAATCCTTTGGCCAAATTTTCTAAATTCTAAAATTTAAAGACCTATCTGTAAATTTTGAAAAATAGATCAAGGTGGTCTCCTCCTTTAATACTATTTAACTTTTGTAAGTAAACCAATTCATAATATATATATATATATATATATATATATATAAAAGATATCCAAACATTTGACTCAACTAATTTTCAGACATGGGTAAGGTCACCACCAACTTTAAATTGACTAACGCCTAAAAAATCAAGTTGATAGTTACTTCTTGAGAAGAAAGTATGGAGATCAATCCATGAGGTTTAATTCACAACTAGTTTGGAAAAAGAAAATGTTTACATCATTTTTTAAAAAAATTGACAAGACGTAACACAAAATTATAAGAAAATATCTTCCTTCTTTTTTCCTTTTTCCTTCCTTTTTGGCCTGAAGCCACATTTATCCAGTTTTCTGCTTTCATGTTCAACTTCTGAACAACCAAAACTCCTAAATTTAAAAATTTTGTTTGGCCAAATTTTACTAAGTTCTAGCCAAACTTTTAAACTATTTAGCCAAAATAAAATAAAAACCTTTAAAATTTTTAGACTTATTTGAGAATTCAGAAAATTAAATAAACTCGAGACAGCTTCCTCAACACTCTCTAATTTTTAAATAAATCAACTTATAATATATTTAGAAAAAAACCCTATTTATACCTTACTTTTATACAAAATTTAACTAAATCAAAATAATCTCATATATATATATATATAAGAGTAGTCCAGATCTGGTGCGCACTGGTGCGCATGCACCCCATGCATCCAGACTGTGTGCACACGCCGGCGTGTGCAATGCACAGATGCACTCGATGCACCATGGGCATGCGCACCAATCCATTTCATATAAAAGAGTCCCTATTTGCTCCTAATGAGCAAAAAATATTAGGACCTCCTTTCAGCAGAAATATTGGGACTTCCTAATATGCAATGGATGAGAACCACATTAGCTTATAGGATAATCTAATGACCGAAATCGAAACATAGGTATGATGGGTTGTGATACTATAATCATAGATGTGCATAAAATTGTCTTTATCATCCACTCTTGTTTTCAACCGTCCAATTTTATTTTTCTTTTGATGTGGCGCTCATCCATTACACATTAGGATGTTTTAATATTTCTATTTATTATGAACAAATATGGACAATAGAGATTTATTTTTTTCTTAAAAGCTGCTGCTAATTAAAATTTATTTTTGAACATGAGCTTTAACTCAATGGTTCATGTCTCTTCTTTCATGGAATGAGGTCGATTCCAAATTCCATTCCTCATGAATGAGGTTCTTGATTTATTTGTCGTCCATTCACATTAACAACTAATAACTAACTCTAATAATGTACATCATTTGAAAGAAAAAAATAAATAAATAAAGTTTATTTTTATATTTAATTGCTTCGTGGGCTTTTAGTGCTATACGAGTCGCCGTGCTGCTTCAGATGTCTTGGGAAACTAAGACAGGCAGAAGGTGGTCCAAATCAAGCCACTGGGGCTTAGTTGGTGAGGCCGTGAGGGGCCAAGGGATATGGGTTCGAATTATAAGATAGGTCAAGGGTCTACTCACCTCCAGTGCAACGTACCTAAAAGAAAAGAAAGAAAAAAGTTTGGTCCAAATCTTTGTTCTAAATCTCAGTATCACATCTATTATTATTATTATTATTTTGACAAATTATACTTTGCCCCCGAATTAATGGCCGTTTTCACATTTTTCCCTATAGTTTCGTTTGCATCAATATGCCCATTAAACTATCAGAATGTATTGAATTATCTCATTATTCTTGTTAATCAATATTTGTTTCTTTAACTAAAAAATGATATGTTAGACTTGTTTTTTTTTTTTATATGCGGTATTTATCATAATATGCTAATGTGTCTATAAGCATATCGGTGAAATTTCAAGATTTTTCTCACCATATTTTAATTTTTATGAATTATTTTTTGTATATTGTAAATAAAATTCATAATAAATAAAATATGTTGACAAAAATCATGAAATTTCACCTATATGCCTGTAGACCCATTAGCAGTTCAGGATAAATACTGCATAAAAAAAATAACAAGCTTAACACCTTTTTTTCAGTCAAAAATACAAATGACTAACTGACAAAATGAGATAATTTGATACAACCTAATAGTTCAGGAGTCTGGATCCTCTACTTGAGCTTGGATATGCTTGGGTGATGTGTCATGATTTGGATGCTCTACTTTTTACTTTGGTGATTCCTGGATGATCCAGATCATGACACATCACCCAAGTACCAAGCAAATCCAAGCAGAGGATCCTGATTCATAGTTCAGGGAACACATTGTGCAATCAAAATAACAGGATGGAAACATGAAAATAGCCAATAGTTTAGGGACAAAGTATAATTTCACCTATTATTTTTACATGGAACAAAATTTAAACTCATAAACTAGTCTATTCCTAATCCTTTTTCCACCCTCCCTCACTACCTGGGGCTAGCCCTAGGGCCTTACTATCACTGTTAATTGTAAGAAAAATTGTCAAAAGTTCCTAAATTTAGAGAGTTTTATAGGTTCAATTTTATACAATGAGGTCCTTGAAATTCCAAATTACTTTGTCTATTTTTTATGTTAAAAAATTAATATTTGCATCTAGTGGTATAGAATGCTTATGCTATGGACTTATAAGTATATAACCCTAATTTTAATTGTTAAAAGAGTAGGGACGTAAAACAATTCAACTTAATTATTCGGCTTGGCTCGAGATTGGCTTGATAAAAATTGAAGCTCATTCGACTATTCAAGCTTGGCTTATTTATCAGCTCGCTTGTAAGATAAACAAGGCTAATAAATAAGCCAAGCATAACCTTTATTTTTGAGCTCATTAATTTCTTGAAGTAAATTCAGGCAGAGTAATACTCAGCTTGATAAATTCATATACAATACCTTAATTCTTAAGTAATCAAACTATTCAAACTCGGTTTGATAAAATACTGATTTGAGGTCGCCCATAAAATAAACAAGTCAAATTCAATTTTTATTTTTGAATTTATTAATTTAATTATGAAGCCAAGGTTAATTGAGTACCCAAAACTCACGAGTCGACTTGACTCATTTATTTATTTTTAATGGACTCGACTCATTTACAGCTCTATTTAAAAGTGAAATAGAGTGATTGGTGTCATGCCTAATGGGACTTGAATTGAACATGCTGGCAGGCATGTAAAAATTACTCATTGCCATGGGAGTGAAGGATAATGAATGCTGGTTGTTGATCAGGGAAGAAGGAAAGTGCATTGCTAGGGGGCCATGGCACCCCCAAGTTTTAGAAAACCACCGATGCAGTATATATATTTTATTATGTTTTTTTGATCTTATAGAGACAGTGGCACCCTTCAAATTTAAGAAGATGGATTAAAAGAACAAATCAAATTTTGGGTCCGCCCTGTCAGTGAGATGCGCAAATGAAGATTTGAGTAGTGTACAGACGGCATCCAAATCTGTCTTACTCACCAAAAATTAATTAATAAGCTTGGAAGTTGACAAGCTTAATTGCTAGCTAGTCTGGTCACAGAGCTAGCTTTGGTTGCCTGTAATCCTGTGGCAGGAAGGTTTGCCAAATCAAATTGAATGTGCTGATTATGACTGACTTGTACTTGTTGGTGAAACCATCTCCTTAAATTGGATGGAGTTATCACTGTGGACTGTGGACTGAGGACCAAACACACTTTAACTATATTAAAAGAGCTTTCATTTTCATGTTTGGGATGCTATAATGCCAAAATGGGAGTTCCTCGTATATTTGGCACGTAGTATTATGCTCCAGTGAGGAGTTTTCATATTTGGCACCAGTGTGCTCCAACAATATGCTTTAAATTGGAGAAAAATGTAATGTGGACTATTTGGCAGGAGATGACCATTACTGGAAAAAAAAAAAATACGAGAGGTATTGATGTCGTTACTAAATTTGGGAGCTATCCGTGGAGTATCCTTTTTTGGCATAGCTCTCAAATTTGGTGTAGACAATTCCAAATGGGAGCCTATTGGAGATGCTCCCTAATGAGTCAAATCTCAAATTCTTGATCCAAAATCGGAAATGAAGATCTAGGGTTTCAATTTTTCTAACCACTGAATTCGAAATGTCCTAATTCAAAGGAAATGTGACTTAGGGTTTCACAATCACAAACCAGTTCATTTGAAAATACATTAAAGGGGCAGGTTCCCATTACATCTTATTTTACATTTATATGTACATCTCGTTTTCAAAATGTCAACGTGTGTGGAATGTTTTGAGAAACTGATTGTTGGATTAGATTCATTTCTCATGTATGTCATTTATGCCAAAAATCACGGTGATCCAACGGTTGGTTTCCGAAAAATGTCACTGTGAAAAATTATTATAATTAGAAACATCACAGTTTTTTTTTATAGTGAGATTTCTTAAAATTTAGCAGTTGGATCATTGTGATTTTTGGCATAAATGACAAAAATAATAAATGTATCGAATCCAACTGTCGATTTCTCAAAATATTCGACCTACATATATAATAAGTGTTTTGAAAATAAAATGCAAGTATGAATGTAAAACAAGATGTAAGAGAAACCTGACCCTACATGAAAATATAGTACCACTCTTGTTAATATTCACAATACTTAATTGTGAACTACTGAATTTTATACATGGAAGTGAGGTAAGCCATGTTGGCAGAAATTGAGAAAAATTTGGCATAAATAGAGAACTCTGTCACAGTGATGGCCAACAGGTACAGATAGCCCCAAAGGAAAGTTGTGAATAATTTGTGTTTCTTTAAAATTCACATCTTTTTGGTTATAAAGACCACATGTTAAAAACTTTGTTAAGATCATGAAATAGAAATGATACTAAGTTGGTAATCTATGCTAGCTACTCGGATTCAAGTCGGGTGCGGGTACGTGTTCAAATTAAGAATATACAATTGATTACACAAGCACACTCGCATATATTAAGGTCCCGATTGGATTAGTTTTATCGAAAATCACTTTTACAATTTCAAATGCCTCTTGATATAAAAAAATTGTAGTGATAGTCACTTTTAGATGACTCGAGAGGTGATATGATTAGGGACGAAGCCAGCATACAATGAGGGGGGCCGTGGACCCCTCTGAACTTATTATTATTATTTTTTAACTTTATAAATTTTTGAAAATTTTATTTCCCCCCCCCCCCCCTCAATTTTTTTTTTTTTAAAACCCCATTCATATCAAAAGCAAGGAAGTAGGAACAAAACTAATTTAAGTGAAGACTCCTCATCGCTCCTCTCAAACATTAGAGCCCTAGAACACTAGAACACTCCTCTCTCTCTCTCTCTCTCTCTCTCTCTCTCTCAAACTATTTCTTGCCTCACTTCACCTGATTCCTCACTTGATCAGATGAGATCTCTATTTTCAGGTACATGTTTTTTTACTTTTCCTTTATTTTGATGGTTTTAATCTATATAATACTTGACACTTTGTTTGGTTTCCAGGAAAACAGAGGAAAATTATGAAGAAATGAAATCTTGGGAGTTGGGTCATTTTTTTTTTTTTTTTTTTTTTTTTTTTTTTTTTTTTTTTTTTTTTTTAATAAAAAAAGAAGTCGCAACTCAACTACGCCAAATAGTCTTGTTAGACCCGGGTGTGTGCGTTTGGCTTATGCTTTTGTTATGCTCTACGCCAAATGCTTTTGTTATGCTTTTCTTTTCTGAATCTCTGATGCTTTTGTTATGCTCTTTTTTTTAGATGACATGTGATGGAAATTATAATATTGATTTAAACTTTTTTCTCATACTTTGTGACTGATAATCTTCTGACTATATTTTTAAGGGGTATTTCATGCCTCTTTTCAACACCTTACTCTCTAATTTTGATTAGTAGATTGAAGTGGGTAGCCATGAATTAAAGAGATTATGTTATCTTTCAGATATAGAACCTTAGATTTCCCCTAGGCCCTAGCTTAGCTAGCTAGGATTTCAAACTTGAAATGATTTGGTACCTAATTTTTAGAGAGACAAAAACCTTCAACTGTTAAGAAAATCAATGCAAAGTTTACATTGTGTCATCGAAAGACTATACCATGAACAATGTGTCCAAGAAATGTACCAATGAAATGTTCTTGTATGACACATGGCTACATGACCATCATGCATAACTTCTCGCAATTGTATACAACTCCTGAATTATACACAACCTTTCCATCAATTTGCAGTTTGGTTGCTGAGAAAATGTAGAAGAAGAGAAGAACAAAAACATTTTGAGGCTTAGATTTATCATTATTTTGGGACCTGCAGAAGCTCATTTCTCCACTCAACTGAGCCTCATACAATAATCTAGCATAGTAAACCCCTAGTTTTCATTTCAATCTATAGATACAGCAGAACTAAATTATATTTTCATTTCTTCTCATTTATTTCTTCAGCAACTACATGGACTTGACAGAAAATTTATTGATATTAGAATTGGCCCTATATTATTTGCAATTTTTTCTATCACAAACTGTTATGATAAAAAAAATGAACAAAAAAATTATATGTTTTTTGAATTGGGATAAAAAATTAAAATCAATTAAAGTTGGCCCCCTCCAACCAAATTCCTGGCTTCGTCCCTGGATATGATAGTTGGCTAAAGTTGGATCCCCTAACTTTTGCCTACTTATAGTATGAAAATTTATATATGTGAAGGGATGGTTTAGATATAATTGTAAAGAGATAATTCTCTGAGTGAGTTTAGGTAAAATTAATCCAAACGAGGCCTAAGCAAGAAAACCTTAGCTGCAGAAAGTATGACACAACTGCAAATTTGGGCAAAGAGTTTGAATAACATAGTAATCATTTTGCAAGTTGGATCTGTCAGGCCATTAGAGCAATTTATGAGTTAAACTAAGGCCAAAAGCACCTAAACCTTAAGTTCTATAAAGATGAGTTGAGCATGATCAGTGCAAGTTAATAACACTGTAATTTAACCCTCATATCATACTAATGGAGAACCAAAGTACCACCAAAAGAAAAACATATGAAAAAAAAAAAAACCCAAATGCTAATACCTCTGTTGAATGCATTATGAACTCCTCAATTCTTTGGATCTGCTACAGGTACAGGGGAAGCTCCACAGAAACATTAGAGATTGTTTGCAAGAGGAAAACCCGATGTTCCGCCTTCATCAAGGTCAGGAGATTGTGTAACTCATTAGCCCAATGAATTTCTTGACAAAAAAATAAAAATAAAAACTTGATCAATCTATAAAAAACAGAGTATGAAATGAATGGTTGTTTTGTATATTGATTATGTTGGTAATCTGCCATATATATACAGCTTTACATGGAAGCATATGAAAGTTTAAAAATAGCAAAAAGATAGGAATCGGATATACACCTAACAGATATTAATTTTGAATACAAAAACTAAATGCACAAAATCAGGAACAGATAACTGGTTTCTGTTTTAAACTTGAATTTGAAATACTTCCACGATTCTCTCTAACATGCCCCCGCAAGACGAAGGCTCCATTGGAGACGCCGATCTTGTGACGCAACTGATCATGGCGAACTCTGGAGAGTGGTTTTGTCAGCAGGTCAGCAAGCTGATCATGTGTTGAAACGTGAGACACGCGAAGAATTCCGGAGGCAACTTTGTCCCGTACAAAATGAAAATCTATAGCGATGTGTTTCATTAGCGAGTGAAAGACTGGATTTGCACAAAGATAAGTAGCACCCATATTATCACAATAGATGGTTGGTGTGGGAGTTTTGACTCCGAGTTCCTGGAGAAGAGATAGAACCCAGAGTAGCTCAGCAGCAGTCGTGGCAACAGAGCGGTACTCGGCCTCAGTTGAGGACCGAGCTACGGACTTCTGCTTTTTAGAACACCATGAAATTAAGTTACCCCCCAAGTAAACGAGATAAGCTGAAGTAGATGTCCGATCATGAAGATTCCCAGCCCAATCCGCATCAGAAAAAGCATGAAGGTCTAAGGATTGATTTCTACAAAGGTGCAGTCCATGAGAAATAGTATTTTTCAAGTAGCGAAGTAACCTTTTGACGGCTGTCCAATGTTTTTGAGAAGGGCCATGCATAAACTGAGCTAGTTTATTGACAGCAAAAGAGATGTCAGGCCGTGTGAGGGACAAATATTGGAGTGAACCAACCACTTGCTTAAATTCAGTGGCATTAGTGACAGCCGAGCCATCATTGAGAGTGAGAACGTCGGAAGTGGACAACGGAGTAAGAGCCTCTTTTGCTCCATCCATTTTGGTTTTCAGCAGTAGATCACGAATGTATTTATGTTGGCTGAGAAACATGCCTTGAGAAGTTGGAATGACCTCAACACCCAGGAAATAATGAAGAGGACCGAGATCTTTTAGAGAAAACTGTTGAGACAATGCTAGTGAGAATCGGTCCAAAAGCCGGGTATCATTACCTGTAACAAGTAAATCATCTACATAGACTAGAAAATAGATCAGGCTTCCATTAACATTATAGATGAACAAGGATGTGTCCGAGCGAGAGTTGGAAAAACCAAAAGAGACGAGAAAGTCTTTCAACGCATTGTACCAAGCGCGAGGTTCTTGTTTCAGTCTATATATAGCCTTGCGTAGCCGACAAACATGAGAAGAGAGAGTATCATCAATGAACCCAGGAGGTTGCAGCATGTAAACTTCCTCATTAAGAGTGCCATGCAAAAAGGCATTATTAACGTCCATTTGACGAATCGACCAGTTGTTAGTTAAGGCAAGAGATATGACTAACCGAATTGTAGTTGGCTTGACAACAGGTTGAATGTGTCAAGATAATCAACTCCAGGACGTTGATGAAATCCCTTGGCCACTAAACGAGCCTTGTATCGAGCAATACTACCATCAAGATTTCTTTTTATGCGGAACACCCATTTACACCCCACCATATTCTGAGAGGATGAACGAGGAACTAGCTCCCAAGTACCATTTCTAGTGAGGGCATTAAGTTCTTCAGTCATAGCAGTCCTCCAAAGTGGGTCACGCAAAGCAGCAGAGACACAAGTCGGCTCAAGGGAATCAGGTAGTGAATGTTTAGTGGTGGAGTTGACTTGTTTTGGTTTGAAAATGTTGTTCTGTGACCGAGTGACCATAGGATGAGTTCGGTGAGATGAAGGTGGTTCGGTGGAGGTGGGTAAGGGCACACTGCTACGTTGGTCCGATGTTGAGACTAGTGTAGGAGTGGTCGCAGTAGTGGAGGCTGGAGCAGATGCATGTGGTGTTTGATTCTCTGTAGGAGCTGGTTGAGCCAAGCCATTGGAAACCAAGGTAGAGGACGTGGGAACAGTGAAGTGCAAAGACTCAAGTGAGGCGAGAGAAGAGGAGCATGAACTCCATGATGTGTTGTCCAAGGTTGGCGTGGATGATGAGCTTTTAGAGGCAAATGGAAAAACATTTTCAACAAACTGGACGTGACGGGAAGTATAGATTTTATTGGTGGACAGATCTAAGCATTGGTAAGCACTTTGGGTGAT
>JAESVK010000935.1:563851-574701 GCA_017140935.1 Hamamelis virginiana
GTAACACAGGCAGCCGAAGGTCTTGAGTTTGGTGTAGTTAGGCCGAGTATGGAACAGTGACTCATAAGGTGATTTGTGTTGAAGAATTGGTGTGGGAAGTCGATTTATGAGTTATGTTGCTATTTGAAAGGCAAAAGGCCAGTAGGTTTGAGGAATGGATGCTTGATGAAGTAGAGTAAGACCCGTCTCAACTATGTGACGGTGACGACGCTCGGCTGACCCATTATGCTGAGGAGTGTGTGGAGGAGTGGTGAGATGTTGAACCCCATGAGATTGTAAGAAGGATTTTAATTTCTGATATTCTCCCCCCAAATCTGAGTATAGTGTGACTAATTTGGTTTTGAAATAAGTTTCTACTAAGGCTTTGAAGGTTGTGAATATACGCATAACATCATATTTAAAAGAGATGGGGTAAAGCCATGTGTATTTTGTAAAGTGATCCACAAAGATAACATAGTATTTGAAATTATTAACAGAGATAAGTGGAGAAGGCCCCCAAACATCAGAATACACGAGATCTAACGGACCACGACTAACTAGAGAAGATTCACCAAAAGGAAGCTTGTGACTTTTATTACTTAAACATCAATTGCAATGGGAAAAAATCATAGAGGAAGATACTGGTAAAGACATAGACTCAATAATCTTATGGAGAACTCGAGATGAGGGATGTCCAAGGCGATCATGCCAGTTCTTGAGAGAGGTTCGCACACCAAGTAGAGCACACGGTTTATTGTTGAGGGAGCTTCCAAGACCTGGCCACTCATACACACCATCCCTATTTGGGCCTTGCAACAGTCGTGCCCCTATTTTGAGATCCTTCACAACAAAGAAAGAAGGGAAAAATTCAATTGAGGTATGATTAGATTGACAAAACTTTGAAACCGAAATTAAATTTTTCTGAATAGAAGGAACACAAAGAGTATTTGATAAAGTAAACTCGTTTGTATTGTGGTTAACATGACCCGAACCAGTATGAGTAATCGCCAAGCCAAAGCTATCACCAATAAGAACTTCATCACCATCTGCATAAACATCATGCATGGAGAGATTAGCCAAGTCACTTGTGACGTGATGACTAGCTGCAAAATCAACTAGCCAATTCGAGACACCATTGGATATGGTGGTGGCATTGGCAGCAGGTTGAGTAGAGGCATTTTGTAACTTAGACTTCAATGACCGGTAGTAGCGAGCAATGTGACTGGGTTTGTCACAAAATTGGCAGATTAGAGGAGGGCCACGGTTGTTTGGCTTTCTGTTTTTGGTGAATGGAGGCCCACGAGATGGATTGGTGTTTGGGGTGTTGAACTGGTTGTTGTGATTGCGATTGGGAGAGTGCCTGTTGAAGGGATGGGGTGAGGGGCGGGTGTAATTGATAGTCACAGGGGTGGGATCTGATTTGCTCTCATTTCGAGAGAGGATGGTCTCCTGCTCAACAAGTTTGTCGTGAAGCTCTTCAAATGATATTGGATTTTCTCGTGCTCGGACGGCAGCGGTAATCTCTTTAAACCGGGCTTAAGCCATTAAGAGAGTAAAGGATAAGATCATCGTCGGCAATCGGAGAATAAATTAAGGCTAGCTCGTCAGAAATACTTTTGATTTGTTGCAGGTATTCTGAAATGGTTGTTGGTCCTTTGGATATAAGATGTAGTCGTTCCTTTAAATGCCTGATTCGGGACCAAGAACGATTGGCATAGAGGCGAGCAACTCTTGTCCAAGCATCATGAGAGGTTGGTGACGATGCAAGCAGGGACATAACTGGTTCAATGAGAGATGCGAGAATAGCATGTAAGAGGAGTTGATCCTGTCTTTGCCATATAATAAGGGCCGGGTTTGACACAACAGCATTATTCTCAGTTATGGTGGGTGGAGGACTCGGTTTGGAGCCATCGATAAATCCTAGAAGATCATAGCCGAATAGCAAGGAGTGGAATTGAGCTCGCCAGGATGGGTAGTTTGTAGGAGAAAGTTTAACAGGGAGTTGAGCAGCTGCATTGATGGCGAAGAGATTTTGAGCAGTTGAAGGTACGTTGATGACAACAGTGGTGTTTGTAGAGTCGGCCATGGCAAAAAAAAAAATAATGAAGCTGAGATTTGTGTTTGCTCGTTAGAGCGTTGAAGGCTCTGATACCATATAAAAAATAGAGTATGAAATGAATGATTGTTTTGTATATTGATTATGTTGGTAATCTGCCATATATATACAGCTTTACATGGAAGCATATGAAAGTTTAAAAATAGCAAAAAGATAGGAATCGAATATACACCTAACAGATATTAATTTTGAATACAAAAACTAAATGCACAAAATCAGGAACAGATAACTGGTTTCTGTTTTAAACTTGAATTTGAAATACTTCCACGATTCTCTCCAACACAATCTCCAGCCCAAGAAACAGAATTGGATTCCATACCCTCTTCCTCTCCATTCACCTCTCCTTGCACTTAAAATTAAACTCAACTCCCATTCCATGATTGTCAAGGAGCTGCCAATGATGATGGAGAAAACCCTAGGCCCCAGCTTTTGAAAGGAATGCTGACACCTCTAATAGAAGAAACCAAGTACTAGGAAGGGCTGTCCATTTCTCTATTGGCATGGAATGGATCAACCAGAAAGACTAAGATGTCCAAATCAGATGTGTTATTTCTTAAAATTGTAATGAAAAAAGAAAAGAAAAAGGAAGATGCATGACACTATAAAATGTTTGATATACAGTGTCTTAATTGTTAATATGCTTAAAGTTAAGAGAAAATACAATTTGACTCTCTTAACTATCATAGATTTATACTTTGCATCCATATAGTTTTAATTACAACATATTGACTCTTATAGTTTTGATTTATAACACTTTGCACCCTTCTGTCATTTAACCATTTCTTTCTTTGACTAAAAAATTGTGTTAGACTTGTTATTTTTTAATGCAGTATTTATCATAGCTAGATTGTTAATGTATCTACAAGTATATTGGTGAAGTTTCATGGTTTTTCTCAATATATTTTATTTCTTGTAAATTTTATTTAATATATGGAGAAAATAATTCATAAAAATTAAAATATATTGAGAAAAATCATAAAACTTCACCAATATGCATATAGATATATTAGCAATCTAAGATAAATACTGTATAAAAAAAAAAAATTTATAGTACTTTTCAATCAAAGAAATAAATGACTATAGGGGATCAATACATTGTAATTAAAACTATAGGCGTGCAGAGTGTGATTTGCTGATAATTGAAGGTGTCAAAATGTAATTTTCTTAAAAATTAAATGGAAAGTTTTACTCTGCCTATATAAGCTAGGGAAGGTCGCATGAGGCTAAAATTATGTTTTTGCATGGACCCAATTGTCTTCATTATCGTTTTAAATCTTTTGTAATGGAATCCATGTTGAGAAATCTAATGGTGGAGATAGGACACTGTAAATAACAATAACCTTACAAAAAAATTTACTAAGGGAGTAGGATTTTCATATGGGTAATGCTATTTCACCCACCTATTTCACTTATCTATTTCGACCCACCATATATAGTTGGCATATGATATGTGGTTTACTTTGTTCGCAAATTTCATTTTCATTTTCAATAAAAACAGAAAACGGTCTAAAAAACGCATTTAGTTGTAAAAAAATAAAAACTATTTTCAAGAAAACAAATTCAGTTTTTAAGAAAATGTGAAAACATCAAAAAGACCGTTTTTTTTTTTTTTTTTTTTTTTGTGTATTATTTTCACGAATTAAATAGGGCCTAATATTTTTATTCTTTCAATATTATATATAAAGACAATGACTTCACATGAGATGGGTGATCAAAGACGGGTGAAATAGATAGGTAAAGTAGCATTTTCTTTTTCGTATTCATCTCATTAAAATAACCGGCCAATCAAAATTCTTACCTAGTAGTCACAAAGTTAATTGGTGGGAATTGTGAGCTTGTTCCATTTATGAATTATGATAGAAGGAGCCATAATAACAAGAGCAAGTACAACAAGATGTGCTTCTCCATCCCCAAACACGCCCTTAATTCTCTGTATATTGAAGCTTCACCTTCCCAATTCCTATTCCTGCTTACTATACTACCACAGCACTCCAATAAAATAAATGGTTTAATAATAAACAAATCAAAGATATAAAAATGCATACTGATGTGTAATCTCTCTCCACTCTTTAAGTTTTTCTTTGGTTTTTTTGGGAGAAAGATTGTCATGCTACTAGATTTAATCTGGTGTGCACAAGCTTGTTCAATTCAAAAAAACACTTGCATCCATATTCCTCTTTAAATGTATTAACCCTCGGTACCTATACCATGGTAATTGTTCGCAACTATCTAGCCTAATGTGTGCTACTTCCTAAACCCTAATTAACAAAATGAACCAATTTATGTGTTGGTTTTTCTGAATTAGTAGACAAAGACTGCATTAGGCATGTAATGAAAATGAAATTTGGCTTTTTGGATACTGATAAATGTAAAGGATATGAGTGAAGAGGGGGAAATATTGTAAAATGACTGTCCTTTTTTTCACCTGTTGAAGTGGAGCAATTTCAACCCTAGACCCACCCCTTATATTTGGTAAAAAAATTCAAGCCAAGCTCAAGTTAGTTTGACTTTGAGAAACAGGAAAAAAGGTACAAATTGGGCAGCCCCATTCTTAAACACACCAACAGCCTTTCTGCTATCCAACTAATCTATTCTACAATTTCTGTGAGTTAGTAGTTGTCACCAAATTAATTTGACCAGTTTTCCCATACATTGATTGGGAGGCAACATTTTTCACTCAAATAGCATGGCATGGAAGAGTCACAGAGACTCAAATGGCTAGATAAGAAAGACAATAAAATTTGTTAGTACCTTGAAGCCTTTGGGTTTCAAGTAGTAATTTAACAATATTAGGTTTTGTTTGGATTAATTTTCTCTAAAATGTTTCAGAGCTTAAAGTTCATTTAATTTAAGAGATGAAGTAATAATCACTTCCGTTATGAAAATTTTGATATGTGAAGAGATAGTTAGCGCCCGTTTGTGTTAGCTTATGCTAAAATCACTTTTGAAAAACTATTTATTAATATATCCTTTTTAAATTATGTTCAAATCATGTCTTCAAGTATCAACATTTTCATACTAAAAGTGATTGTGGTAAAAGTTGAGACCTCTTAGCTTTTGCCACAATCACCATTAATTAGTATGAAAATTTTGCCATACATCCTATCATCTTTCGAGTTGTTTAAAAGTGATTATCATTCCTCCTCTTAAATCAAGTGAAATTTTAAGTTTCAAAAGTGATTCTAGGAAAAACTAATGCAAACGGGCCCTTAATTTGGACATAACTCTAAAGAATTATACATGAGAGGCTTTGGAGTTCAATTCAAGTGGCATTTAATTTAATATGGATGATCGTGTTGGCTCACCTATAAAAGGAAAATGAAAAATATGATTCTCGTACGCAATATTAAAAAAATTTCGCAAGTGAGTTGATGTGGTAGTCCATGCTAGCTAACTACACAAGTTTTTTTTTTCCCTTTTTCTTTTGAGAACATTGGATATCCTTCACTTACTTAGAGTCTCTTATTGAGTTTTAATTGAGCTAAAAGTACTAGTCTTTAATGATGGTCGAAAATATTTGTAAATTCCATTCATCCAATATTCAGAATGTTTAACTTCGATCCTAAAATCTTCACTTCATCTGTCTTTGATTGCTTGAGTTATTCTAACATATTCAATTATTGAGAAAAAAAAAATTATTAAGAGAAGTCTTCTAAATTGTAAGAGCAACTTTAATGGTGGGTTGAAAAGTGGATTAAAAATAAATTGGATCTAAAAGTTTATTCAAATTTGAATCCAAATTTAGGTAAATTCATTTTTCTCTAAGACATATAAAAATATTTAGAAACTTTTGCTTGGTTTGGAAAAAAAAATAAAATAAAAAGAGAAGTCAAAAATTGAATCCACCACCACTGGAGTACTTAAATCCGAATGACTATATTTTTCACTGTAGCATATTCAAAAAAATAAATCTAACCATTAGAGTTGGTCTCGGTCTTCGTATAAAGGTGGGGGATTTGGATTTGTTGTTGATCAACACTTATTGATCATCTATATCAATGGCTGAAGTATTTTCACATAATGGTTTGAAAGGATCCAAAGGTCATCATTTATTGTCTTGACTTGAACACTAAAGGATAAAGGACAATGTTTTTTTTAGCAATAATCCTATGTTTCTCACTCACTTTTTTAGTAATAATCACAGTGATCCAACGACCTTTTTTTTTTTTTAAATGTCAGTGTAAGAAACTATGACTATGTTGTTTTTCAAATTATCATCATTTTTTCTTGGTTTGCTTTTTCAGAAACTGAATATTGGATCATTGTGATTTTCGACAGGTGCGACATACATAACATGGATCTATAATCGAATGGTTAGATTTTCAAATTTTGTTTTGCTACTGGTCATATGGAGGTCTATTAATATTTATGTATTTTTATTATTTCTAAAATCAGCTCAGATCTAAGACTTTTCTATTAATTGTAACTTATTAATGTAGGCTTGTCCACATTAAATTCATCAACATCGTGTTCATCTACAGCGAATCGAAATCCAAAGGTAGAGATCATTAGGGGTATTCAAGAACCGAACGGGACCGATTGAACCGACCAAAACCAAACCAGACCGCCCTATTTAGTTGATTTTAAATTAATATTGGTTTTCAATAGTTTTGGGGGTGGGAAAATCAGATATTTGGTTTAGTTCTCGGTTAGGGAATTGAGAACCGACCAGTGCATCAAACCAACCGAATACATATACACACCATACTTAAGTAAACCCAAAGAGCACTTACACAATTTTTATAAGTAAACCTAACGAGCACTTAAAAGGTTCATGCATAATGCATGCTTGGTAGTGCCTGATATATATATATATATATATCATATTTGACTTGTTGTTTGTGGGTTTAATGTTTATGTAAAATTGTACATTGTTACTATTTCAAAATCTGAATGCATCTCGGCATTTTGTCTTTGGTTCTTCTGGTCCTGATGATTATTACTCATGTAAAAAAAATTAGGCTAAATGCAATAAGCAATGGCAATGGCATCCAAGAGCTTAAGAATGATGAAGGCTCGTAAATAATAAACATTGTGGCAAAGAAAATTAGCTTGGTATCCCTCCTAAAGCAATCCTTGGACATTCGGCAGAGGTGCATCACCAAAGTTCTTGAGATTTGGGTAACACAATTTTATTTTAATTTTTTCAAATTAATATCTATCAAAACTGATGAAAAATCGATCGAACCTAGCCAAAAAATAACATTTATTTTAGTTGGTTATCATAAGTGTCACGGTCTCTGTAGTGAGGATATGGAACGACCAAAACTGCCGATCTACACCCCTAAAGACCACGGCAATACAATGGCATCGGTTTCTCTTTCCTCTTCGGTGTATGTGGGCCCATTCCAGCCCCATCAATCAGGCCATCAATCCGTGCCCTATACTGATTGACTTAAGTTACACGCGCTACGTACAGCGCGTGAGCATTGGTGACCACCTGAAAGAGGAACCATCTCAAGCGCACGTGGAGTCACTGTCGAGACAGCTGGCAAGCTATCCTTGAATCAGAGCCTGGCCTCTATGCTGAATAATCAACTGCTCCTCGAAACTAATTGCTGCAAAAAATCCTATCCAATAGTATCATAACACGTTTCAGTAAGATCTAAATTGAAAAGATCGACGGTCTCGATTAGTTTAACATACAGATTTTCAATGGTTCATCGCTTATCATAAATTCTCGTAGGAACTTGAGTGCCAGCTCAAAATGATGACGTGGATTGAATTACTGTGCCTCCAAACCGCCAATGATTGGAGCATTGTCTGCGTTACAAGGAAGGATAGAAAATCTATCTTCATATCTCTCTCTCTCTCTCTCTCTCTCTCTCTCTCTCCTCACTTCCTCGCAGCAAATTCTAGAGAGAGAAATTTGTAGAGATAGAGATAGTGTTGTGTTGGAATCAAAATTCGAAAACAAGAGGAAAACGGAGGCAATCAAGCCTCTGAAATGTATATGATTTGCGAGATTTCGGCTATCGGCGGAGAGAAAATTGAGGAACGCGAGTGGGAGAAAGACAGATAATATCTCCGCAAAAATTGATTCATTTTAATTTCAAAGATCAAATAGATTTCATTTCGTTCGCTTCATTAACGAGAACGGTAAATTCTCACCAGATTCTCACCTTTTTTATTTTCAAAATAAAAAAGCACATTTAAATTCAAAGTATTATTAACATCATAAAAATGTTTTCCAAACTCTCAATTGCTTTCACTATTTTGATTTGAAAGATTGTTTTCTGTGTTTTTTCTGTTTTTAGTAATGGCCGCAACAGTTTTCAGTGAAACGAAAGCGATTTCAGGAGTAGAATCACAAGCAAAACAGACTACTCCTCAAACAGAAGTTGAATTCGCAAAATGCGATAGCTGTGGACTAACCGAGGAGTGCACGCCAGCATACATTGCACATGTTCGCGAGAGGTATCAAGGTAGATGGATATGTGGACTTTGCGCTGAAGCGATTAAAGATGAGATAATGAGATCAGAGCGGCTGATTAGTAGTGAAGAAGCATTAAATCGGCACATGAAGTTCTGCGAACAGTTCAGATCCTCGAGTCCGCCGATTAATCCTACCGAAGAATTGATCGTTGCAATGAAACAGCTTGTATTGCGAAGTTTGGATTCGCCGAGAGCCGTGAGAAAAAAAGGACCGATTTGTGGTTCATCGTCGCTTGTTCGATCCAAAAGCTGTTTCTCTAGTATTGATGATTTTGAGTACTTTAACAACCCTGCCAACAAAAGTGAAGATCTTTAGGAAAATAGAGAGATTGAAGCGAAAGGTAAATGAAGCCTAGACTAAAAAATTAGCTTGTTAGTTTAATCAAGGCTTAATCTCTGGTTTAATTTTGTTTGGATTGCTCTCTTATTGACATGATTGAATGAATCGAAGTTGGAGGAATCTTTAATTTTATTTATTCTCTCTTTGTTTTGGGGAATCTGTTCGATAGCTTAAGCATTTTTGAAAGGTCAAATTCTCATAGGCTCATAGCGTTAGAAATTTGGAGATACATTTTAGAACCTTCTGTTATCAGCATTTTGGTTTGCAGAAAGGAGTGACAGAAATAAAACAAAAATGCTTTTTTTGACCATTTTTCATGCAATTTTTCTTTGATTTCCCTTTTTTTCTTGCCTCTTTTTTTTCCCCGAGAACCAAACAAAAGACGGTAAAATATTGTTTTTTATCCCTGAATTGAAAGGCATTCATTGCAAAACCGGGTACTTGTATTCTATTCTTTCCCTTTCTTCTTTATTATTTTTTGCCTTGAAATGGTTGATTGTGTACTTGTAGAATTGATGTTGCGGACTCTCCATGGTCATTATCTTAGACAACCTCTTTTCTTTCCTCTGGAGCAGCATATTAGAGCAATGTTGCTTTATTGATCACGTTATCTTCTCGAGATTTCACTTTCCTTCGTAATGGTTGCTTTTTTTTTGGTATGCTGCTGTTTTGTAACGGCTTCCATTTTAGAGTACTAGGATAAGATGAGAAGGAAAGACACTGCAAAACAGTGCCTCTATTTTACTTTGATTTGATTCATAGAAATTTCCGAAACAGAGCCCCAGAAAATATCTGGTCTGTGGGCCTAAGATTGAGACATCCGAACCTATTTTCATAGCCTGAAATCAGGTGGTCCATTATTACTCCATGTTAAAAAGTATTGGGGTTCCACCATTGAGCCTTAGCTCAAGAGTGAGGTTCAGGTAGGTGGCCAAATATATATATATATATATATATATATATATATATATAGATAGATAGGTTTTTGACTAACACAGTTTATATTCATGATTTGATTCATAGAAATGTATTTTGAGGAATAAGCTGGTACATTAAATGTTTTTCTTATATATTACTCCATGTTAAAAAGTATTGGGGTTCCACCATTGGGCCTTAGCTCAAGAGTGGGGTTCGGGTAGGTGGCCAAATATATATATTTTATATATATATGTTTTTGACTAACACAGTTTATATTCATGATTTGATTCATAGAGATGAATAAGCTGTTACATTAAATGTTTTTCTTTTATATATATATATATATATATAAAATATGCATGTCAAAAATTATGAATCAATGTAATTTTTCATTTTGGACATGAATGATCTATATAAATGGAACATCTAATTCATATGTTGGTTTTTCAAAATGTCAGTCAATTGAAATTTGCAAATCATATATTAAATCATGAGTAAGAATCATGTGACATCAAAATATGATCATTATATCCGTGTGTGTCAAAACCGGAGGATATAAATTTTTACATGATTTCTTAGGTAAGTTTAATTACTTTTTATAAAAGTTATAGTTTGCAAAACTTGTTGCAATAGAGTTTCTCTTATATACATCATATTTTTCAAATATCAAGTTCTCATTTCATCTACAAATGTGAAATTTTTAATTGAAAGAAATATAACTTTATGAATCAAATGACTACTAAATTACTTGTATTTGATCATATTTGACTTGCATGACATACATGAAAAATATATCTAATTCAACAATATGTTTTGTAAAATATAAGTCGCACAAAAAGTTAATAATATTTGTAAAATTGTGTAAAAACTTTTCTCTCTCTATCCCAACCCTATATATATATATATATATATATCAGTCAATCCAGGTTTCATCATCAAAGAGGGGAGAATGAAACTGTGGCTAATTAGGGTTATGATGTGTGCTTGGTGCCCTAGAACACTCTATATTTCCCTGTTGCATCACGAAGGCAATACAATGGAAGGGGTAATATTCTCACTAGC
>JAESVK010000935.1:582202-606293 GCA_017140935.1 Hamamelis virginiana
TCATACAAATTGTAAATGAAACTATTAAAAATCATATCATTTTTTAGACATGCGCCTTTTTTCACTATCATGATTACAACATTGTAGTGCAATCAATCATATATATATATATATATATATATATATATATATTTTAAATATTCGATTCGATTGTATATTTCTATACCTTTGTTACTCATGACCAAATCATTTTAAACAAAATTTTCTTATCTTATGATCAATTAAAGTGAACTCTCAACTTCTTATAAATGCATTTATTTTTTATTTTATCTTTTATTCTATTATCATTCATTCATCTTGATATTTTCATTTTAATTGTACTTATTTTTTAAACATATCATTTCTTAATTATCTAGTAATTAATATCATAAAACATAACTAGTTTTATTATAAACATCTTGAAGATATATATTGACGGGAAAAATATGCAGTGTTCTCATTGATTGGCGAGCTTATATGCTCTATCTTCGGCCCATCCCATGCCTTACATCCTCATGTTTTAACCAATGAGCTTATATTTGAGTAAATCAACTTAACAAAGTATTATTCCATATTATCTCCATGAATCAAAGAATATTTCAAATATTGAATTTCATCTACAAAAGAAAGTCCATTCTAATCAAACTTTATAAAATCAAGGGATTTCGTTATCATCTTCATCTATATAAAGGAGGCCAAAAGACCAAATAAGCTATGTAATATTTGACATTAAAATTATTATATTTATTCAAAGTCTAAGATATTGACTTGATCGTCGGAGAGTCCTCCTGTTGGCATCCCACTGATGGTGGAGGACATCACCTCTTCTTTCTATAGGCCATTTATAGTGCATCGTAACCATGACTGCTGAGTCAATTTTTGGTTTCATCATATATGATATTGGATTGTGCTCTCAAATTTATTTAATTTTTATTTGAAGTGACGTCGAATAAGAAATGGTGGAAGATAATCTTCACTTGAAAGGGAACTAATCCCAACATTATTCAGCCGATGGCAGAATGGTATTTTTGAGACCTTTAAAGGGTATTTCAGTATCGAAGAAGCCAACCGAACATATGCCAGGTACTTCACCCATACAAAATATGGGACTGGTAGCTTTCCTTCTCCTTCAAGGCTTCAAATCAACCAATCCCTTCATCCATCCCTCTCTCTCCCTCTCTCTCCCCCTCCCATATCTTTGTTTTTGGTCAATCTCTCTCATCTTCATCTCTGTAATAAACAAAAGCAGCGAAGATGATGCACATGACGTTTTACTGGAGTACAAAAGTGACTCTCCTGTTCGACCCATGGAAGACCGAGTCATGGGCGAGTTACTCCCTCACCTTACTCGCCTGCATCATTTTCTCCGTCTTCTACCAGTACATGGAAGACCGTCGCGTCCGCTTTAAAGCCCTCGCTTCCGCCGCCGCCCGAACTTCGTCGTCTCCGAACGAAATCCCTTTCCTTCAAACCAAACTCGCCGGATCCGGCGGCCGCTGGTCTGCTTTGAGGTTCGCCGGAGGCGTGCTTTTCGGATTCAATTCGGCGATCGGGTACCTCCTGATGCTTGCGGTCATGTCCTTCAATGGAGGCGTGTTCTTGGCTGTTGTTGGAGGGCTTGCGTTTGGGTATTTGTTGTTTAGAAGCGGAGATGAAGAGACGACTACTGTTGTTGTCGATAATCCATGCGCTTGTGCTTAGACGGAGATATATATATATAGAAACACATATTTATGTATCGATTCTGCTATGATCTTTTGTTTTTTTGTTGAAGCTTCTCTTGAAACTGTGATGGAATTTAATGATCTGATCCATGTGTGGATTTTTTATTTTTGTAAATATGTAATTGTCTCAGAAGAATCTAAATTGTTGTGTCCTTTAGGCTTCATAATGCTTCCTATAATACTTCTGGTTGGAGAAAGGAAAATTTTTTTGGGAAGAAAATAAATGTCAGATGCAGAGAGTTATTTTCTCGGAAAACTGTCCAAAAGGAAAATGTTGAGTGATATGGCAACCGCAAATTTTAAAAATAAATTTTTTTTTTTAAAAAAGGCTGAATTTTTTTAATAAAAAAAGTTAATGCTCAAGGATCATTGAATTTAAATCAACAGTCTAAAATTGTTACATATAGATTCAATTGAATATAAATCGAATTTGTTACATAAAGATTCAATTGAATATAAATCTCATCTGGGATCTCGAATAATATCATTTTTGCCAATATGATATATTTTTGCATGATTTCTTTTTAGAAGAAAAATGAAGATAGTGAAGAGATTATTTTCTCAAAATTTACCCAAAAACTTGTTTCCCAAAGTAATATTAATTCAGATAAGGAGCTCTTATTATTTTTTATTTTTTTCAAAACACATTAAAGGGACCTTGAGGAACTTTATTGGCTGAAATCTGTTTTTCTGTCATTAAGAATCATATTGGAGCTGTGGGGGAAGCTATAACCAGGACTGCAATTACAAAGTGGCATAATAATGTGGCTTGTATCCTACTTTAAGAAATATATTTTTTGGGTTCAAGCATATGAAAGACTAAAGGGCTGTTTGGCAAACTTAAAAACCTGATTAGTTAAGGATAAGCATGTCTGGTTTTTATTCAATATTATTTGGTAAGTGTCTTTTTTCTTTTAATCAGTTCAATCTTGTTTAAAAAATAAGGCATAAACAGTTTTTTTCTAATCAACTGTAAGTTGGTTTACATAAATACCATATAATAGAAAGAAAGAGATCAAAACTGGCTAGACCCAATTTTCAAAGTTCCCAAACAGGCCCTAAAAAAGAACACAACCACCCAAAACATATAATACTTGACCAGCTAAGGATAAGTCTGTCTGATTTTTATTCAGTATTGTTTGGTAAGTGTCTTTTTTCTATAAATCAGTTCAATCCTGTTTAAAAAATAAGGCATCAACACAATTTTTTTTCAAACCAACTGTAAGCTAATTTACATAAAAACCATATAACAGAAAGAAAGAGATCAGAACTGGCCAGACCCAATTTTCAAAGTTCCCAAACAAACCCTAAAAGAGAAC
The DNA here is from genome assembly GCA_017140935.1 of Hamamelis virginiana. NCBI lineage: Eukaryota > Viridiplantae > Streptophyta > Magnoliopsida > Saxifragales > Hamamelidaceae > Hamamelis > Hamamelis virginiana. The sequence goes on from JAESVK010000935.1 coordinate 585,225, forward strand.
ACAACCACCCAAAACATATGATACTTGACCAACTATGGATAAGCCTATCTGGTTTTTATTCAGTATTGTTTGGTAAGTGTCTTTTTCTTCTGTAAATCAGTTCAATCCTGTTTAAAAATAAAGGCATAAACCCAATTTTTTTCAAACCAACTGTAAACTGGTTTACATAGATACCATATAACAGAAAGAAAGATATCAGAACTCGTCAGACCCAATTTTCAAAGTTCCCAAACAGGCCCTAAAAGAGGAACACAACCAGCCAAAACATATGATCTTTTTTGGGTAAAGGAAAACCTAATTTGATATTTTGGAAGTATCATTCTTCACAAGCAGAGGAATTACAGAGTCTAGAAAGAGGAAAAAAAAAAATCGAAATTACATTCCAGTAAGAAAAGAAAACATAAATAATGAGACACTCACAAAATCGACAAGGGTCGAAGAATTACTAAAACTCCAAAAGAGCCATTCAGCCTTCTCCAGTTAATGTAAAAGGAAGCCTTTTAGATTGCTGGGGAATGATTTCGGGTCCTCTGCCCCTGTGTGATCAAAACCTCTGTTAGAGATTCTACCTGAAGGAAGCCCATCAACTGAGAACTTTCCAATGAGTCTCAAGATCACAAGTACAGCAATACTAAACAATGAGTTAACCAAAGAGACAAATAGGGCCGCTGGATAATGTGGATCATATGGGAATTCTTGAAAGGCAACAAATCTGAAACACTTGGCATTGAGTACCGGAAGCTGCATTCCTCCTTGTTTCTTAATTTCATCCTCTCTCAAACTGGACACAAAATTGTTTGAGAAAATTAAGAGATTTGGTAGGTGGAAGTATACAAGGACAATCCCGAATTTGCTATTGCTGGTCTTGAATTTTCAAGGAGACTAGTTCACTTTCTTGCTGTGGGCCTCTGAACTTTAAGCTACTAGGAAACCATCTTCGAAGCCTTTCTGGATAAAACCTGTTAAAATGCACAAGCCAACCATCAAAAATCAACAGCCATTATTATATACCGTAACTATCTGATGATTTCAACCAATGCATAGCATAACTTCAAGCATCTGTTGAGTACTAAAGAAGCATTATTATTGAAGTTCAACAGAATGGGGGGCTAGGATAGTACACAGATAGAGTGGCTTAGGTGGGCTGTAGAGTAAGACAGTGATGGCGGAATTCTGCAGACATCTCAAAATTTCTCGATATATATATTTAAAAAAAAGAAAGAAAAGCTCAAGCATTTGACTTACAGATCCAATCTTTCATGAATTGCCCGCCGTACCGAGGAGTTAAGGCCATATGCTATTGAGTTGAAGAGGCCCTAGAAAAAGTCAAAAGTAATCAAGTTTGCTTCTGATATAAGCAAAGAATTCATAAATGACAAATCGTAAGATTGGTTCTCTTTCTCTTTAGAGGGAAAGCAAGTAAATCACACTAACAATAAAAGAGAACTTTTCTCTATATAACACAGAGTCCCATCCATTTACATTAACTATCACGAACATCTATAGGATCCAAACCAGCACAGATGGGGAGAATAATTCGTTATACTTCTGGAGAACCCACAATCATACTTTGATCATTAAGGTTTTGACAGTGCAATCATTTAATCAGGATGATTTTCTTGTCAAAGAAGTTAACAGAAAACATTTTTCTTTACAATTGCCCATTCACAACCCCAATCTAATGATCAAGATGAGGCATTATCTACATACATGCACACTTGCACAGATACACTAAATGGCATCATCAAAACATGAAAGCTATGTTAAATTGCCAGAGACATTTTGGAACATTCATCGAGAAGAAAAGAAAACTAAAGCAGAGCTTGTCTATGGTTACAGGGATTTACCATAAGTGCAGCCATCCCAACATCAAGAACTGAGAGCCAAAAGATTTTATGACCTGGTTCAATAAAGTCATGGATACGATTGATTGTGCCAAAAGCCCACGATCCTATTAGAATGAGTGGATAGTAACCCCACCGGTTTAAAGCCTGTGAAAGAAGAGAAATTAATGGCAACAAGAAGTCAACAGGAATATTGGTTTATTTACCTGCTATGAAGTTTCCATTAAAATTAAATTCACAAAACTTTGTGATACCAATGAATGATAGAACATGATATTTTAATGCAGAAAGATGATACTTTCTTTAGCTTCTAATTGGTACTTGGTACCAGATACATGCCAAACAATTAGATGGCTATCTTGATTTCTTCAATTAAGAAGATTAATGTGCAAATGGTGCAAAGAGTCAACGACAGGAATGACTAGACATTCTAGCAATACAGACTATAGTTAGAAACACAAACATCTAGAGATATTCAATTTGGGAAACTTCATTTCCTCATGGAATATTTTATATCCAGTGAATATTACTATATTTTTCAAATTGATCTTTTATGACGCAGAATACCTTCATGTCTGCCCTTGCATCTGATTGGTACACGCGATCTGACATACCTACTGCCATCTGAAAATTTCCAAACAATACATAAGTATGGCCTCAGCAAGCATATAAATGAATTAGGGCATTCCAATGGCTCAACTATTTCCTACTTCCATAAACAATTGGCTCTGTATTTTCAGAAAAGAAAAAGGACATCTGAGTACGTACACGGGTTGCATTATTGAGCATGCGTATCACTTGAAAGTATGTAAAACCATTGAAAAGAATTGCCCCCCAGAGTGGCACATAAAATGTTATAAAGTGAACCACCTGCAAGGATTAAAAGAAATATTTAAACTCCAGTGAATAAAGAGTATGCTAATCACATCGGAGATTACATATATAGTTAATATTCTAATACGATTTTTGAGATTTAAAAGGAGATTATTTCACCATTCAGCTTGCCATGCCAAATTAAGGCCCCCTTCTATCAGCCGCTAAATTGAAATCTTAACGGTCATTAAACAGGCTCACATCGCCTTTACTTGAATATTCAAAATCAAATTTGAACTATACATTTAAGGGTTGTTTTAAGACCAGATAGACATATATCCTCTTAACTCTAACTGAGAATATGATTTTGGCAACTTGAATTGTTAAATATGATATAATTTTCCAGCACCACTAAGTCACAATAGATTCTTGTTTTCTTTTTTAACTTCCTCAATTCTACACACTTCATACATATATAGGAAAACATGCATAAACAGTGTAAAGCTTTTCTTTCTTTCTTTCTTTCTTTTCCTTTTTCCACATCATGAGAACTAATAATGCAACAGACACAAAATAGAATCAAGGAAGTCCTTTTCATTTCAAAAATAAGAAATAATTCAAAAGAATACTCAAAAGTACAAAAGAAAACAAACAAACAAACAATCCAGCATGCCTACAGCTACAGACCATACTACTTGCCTTTCCTGTGCGCCCAGTTTGTGTCCAACACCATGCACCTAAATGTCCATGGTCATTGCCAATAGAGCGCATGACAGTCACAACTAGTGAAGCTCCTATAGAGATTGAGTAGCATTTAAATTAGCATCATAAAAGAAACATATCAAGTACGAGACCTAGTCAAAATGAATGAACAAATAAAAACAGTCTGAGTTTGGGCACTGAAAAGTTCATTCACAGAATAATAAAAGAGTAAAATGCATTTACCTCCCCTGAGATTAGGTGTAATTACACGGACCTCTCCTGAGTTTCAAAAAATTCCGACAACCCCCCTAAGGTTTGCTGCTATGTGCAAACACCTCCCTTCCTTTACATTTTCCATTAGGAAACTAACGGAAACTGTTGATATCAGCCACTAACTTTCAAAAAATACCCACTTTACCCTTATTGTTGTTTGCAATGGCCTCCCTTGAGGTTTGACATAATTACAGGGACCTCCCCTAAGATGTGAAAAATGCATATGACCCCTTGAGATTTACATATATTTGCAAACACATCCCTTCCAGAAATTGTCGATATCAACCACTAAAATTCTAAAAATGCCCACTTTTCCATAGGCCCGGTTGCATAATAGATTTTGGAAAAGTGACCGTTGGATTAAATTAACTTCTTATGAATTTCATGCTTGCTAAAAATCACAATGATACAATGGCCAGTTTTTGAAAAAATTGACTAAGAAAAATTTGTGGCATTTTGAACAACATAAAAGTCACAATTTATTACAATGATATTTTTCACAACCAACCATTAGATCACTGTGAATTTTAGCCAGTATGAAATACATAAGAAGTTAATCTAATCCAACGGTCAGTTTTTCAAAATCTACTCTACAATTGGTTCTATGGAGGTCATCTTACGCAAGGTGCACTTTATAACAAACTCTATGAGATACACACACACACACACACACACTGCATAAAAAATAAAATTCTCATAAAGACTTCGAAGATAAAGCTAAATAGATTATAGGTCCATATATAATAACCACATATTGTTTCAAATAAAGACTTGAAAAATTCAAAAAATGTGAATTTTTTCCTGACTTTGAAGGCTTATAACTTATTTAGTTCAAATCCAAATCGAATAAGTCAAGTTGCAATCGAAAATATGCCATGGGAACTTTCAATAACAACTTGAAGTACTCAAATCGAAGTTCATATGTGGGAGATATGATCATTCAAAGTAAGCTTGTTGATAGGAGAGGTGGTTGAAAACATGTCAAACCTCAGGGGAGGTTGATGTAATTTACATTTACAAAGAAATGAGGGTATTTTTGTCATTTTATGAGCCAATTGACGGAAAATGTAATGGAAGGGAGGTGTTTGCACATAGCAGGAAACTTTAGGGGGGTCATTGGAATTTTTTGAAACTCAGGAGAGGTCAGTGTAATTACACCTAACCTCAGGGGAGGTCAATGCATTTTACCCATACTAAAAATAGCTCACAAGTCTTAATTGCACAATAACATAGTGAGGCAACAGCATAAAAAATATCAACTACAAAGGAGGAAATGGGTGCAATATAAATATAAAAAAAAATCCAGTCTTTTAGAACAAAAACCTTAGAAGAAGCCATTTCAGTTATTTATTGAATCACAAATGAATTCATACCCCAAACATACAAGTGAAACATGGACTCCAAATCTTCAACATCTGTTTTATGTCTCACAACTGTACGGTGAAGAGTAAAAGCAATTGTAGTTGTCCATAGGAAAGATGCAACGCAGAAGAAATGAGTGCCATAGCCATGAGCATAGCATAAAAATCCTCTGGTTGGATCTCTACATCAACAACAGAAAATTCTCAGTCAATATTGAGAACTACCAAAAATAAAAAAACATATAAGAAACTGATTTCACTAGACTCCAGAAAGCATACCCCACTATGCTGAAGAAACTGCAAAGCATGTCCTGCACTCATAAAAATGCAACATATAAGCTGATATATTTCCCAAGCAGCCACCTGATTGTGGGCCAACTTCAAGAATTGATAATTAAGGCATGTTGGTTATTTTGAGAAAGTCTGGAATAACTCACAACATTTTTTTAAGTGTACATATCTTGTTTCTTAATCGGTAGAATTCACTACACACAATTGATTTATGATATTTGCATATTCACAAATTATCCTAAAATAATTCCAAAATGACAACATTTGCCTTTCACATTCTCACATTTATCCCTGGTTTCCCTATCAAAAATGTTTCCATATTATTCCCTAACGTCAACCTTTTACATTTGATGTTTAATCTTCTATTAAATTATTCCATCTTTGAAGCACATTACCAATCCCTTCATTCCTTGAATTTGTTACATTGTCTGCACGATTATTTTAGAAGTGTATTAAATTCATGTGTATCATGATATCTTTGACAATGTCCCTTGAATTATTGTTTGACAAAAACACATATTTTACCTACCACTTGAAACGACACACAAACACATACCAAAAAAAAAAAAAAAAAAAAACTTACTCAAGTCTTTAGGGAAATTTCTTCCTTTCTAACAAATTTTCCAATCTCCCTATATATGAATGTTGAGCTGAAATTTGCCTCTAAGTCGAGAACCATTGGTCATCATGCATACTATAACATCAAAGTAATTAGTTCTTCCACTATGCATTCTTATAAGAAAACATACAAGATCCCAAAATCCTGCCTAAACCTCCATTATTGTGTACAAACTACAATAACTTAATTTCCTCCAAATTTACAACTACTTTATCTATATCCAGCTATTTCAAGGTCCTAATTTAAATTTAAGTATCGTCCAGTCGTATTGAATGGTGCCACTAATGTGCTTACTAAGGGCCTGTTAATATGTCCAAGAGAGAGAGAATTGTTTCATAATATTTTAGAAAATAATTTTGTGAACAGATCCATCATCGCAAGTGAAGTAGTTCAAGAGAGTAGCAGCCATGATCCTAAATGACAGTAATAGTTCGAAGTAGCAGCATTAAAAATGAATTGCCGAAATAAATCCCATACCATCAGTTATGCTGATGGCTTCAATCTTTTTTTCTTTTCTTTTTTTTCTATGGCCTCATTCAAGATGAACTATTTGTACTTTCAATGCTATGTAAAATACAATGGAGCCATTCAATTTCCATGGGACAACCAAACGGACCGTTAATTAAGTATCCAAAATGTCAGTAATACACAAGTACACTCACTTGGAGTTCCTATTTTAGATGCCTAATTCATCAAAATAAAAATTTTAAGTTAAAAACATGATAATGCAAAAAGCAACAAGAGTGCTACATTTTAGTAAGAACTGCAAGATTTCGATCTAAGTCCACAAGATCTCCAATGAAGAGAGTTACTTCTCAATTTTCTAGTTGATATTTCTCATCAAACACGATCACAAGAATCAATACTCATCCAAAACTGACTTCAATTTCTCGATTTTCTAACAAAAAACAACTCCTCGATCGAGTGAGAAATTTAAAGAGATTGGGAGAGAAAGGCTTACGGAGAGGGCGAGGTAGAAGACGAGCTTGAAGGAGAACTTGCGAAGTTCCTTGAAGAGAATGTAGCAGAGGACGATGAAGCCCGAACCGACCAAGGACAGGCTTGAAGCTCCGGCGTTTACTGTCGTCAGGATCCGGCGATCGTGAGCCGTCAGATTGCCGAACAACTGAAACGTCGACATCTCAAAATCACTCACTCAATGCCTTCTTAAGTGTTAATCAGTTCGCGCGAACAAAGAGCAGAAGGGCGAAAGCGTTCGTTCGAAGGAAGGAGAAGAAACCTCTGGGAGAAGTGGGAAGAGAGAGAGAGAGAGAGAGAGAGAGACGCGTGGGAAGCAAGACAAATGCAGCTGAGAAAATAAATACTTTATAAATAGTACATGTCGGTTATTCAAGCATGTCGTCGCTTTGGCCGAGTGGTTAAGGCGTGTGCCTGCTAAGTACATGGGGTTTCCCCGCGAGAGTTCGAATCTCTCAGGCGACGAACAAATTTTTTTTATTATTTATTTTTTCGTATTTTGATTTATCTGTCTTCAAAAAATCAAAAAAATTGAAAAATGTCAAGAAAATTACTATATCACAATACACTTTAACCTAAAATTAAAAATCACCATGACGTATCCTGCTTTGAGTGGTGACGTCTCTTCTCTCAAACTGTTTTTATCTTTTTTACACACCACCCAAACCACGACACGTCAAGTGATTTTTTATTCCGGATTAAAGTGTCCGGTGATGTAGAATTATTGAAATGTCAATCGAAGGGATGTAGAGGATTGGTTAAGTCTCAAAGGCTACAAAAAGTCAATCAAAACTCTCTATATGGTGATCAAAGTTATTATATAAATGAAAAAAAAAAATCAAAGTTAATGAATTAAATATGGGCGGCTTGAGGGAAGGATATAAATAGTTTCAAGAGTGTAAGATGAGTGGGTGTTGAAGTTCATAAGATTATCCCCTTTAATTTCAATCAAGTTGATGCAATTTTCTTTAATATATAAATGAAAGTGTTGGAATTCTGCATTTGATTATGATGTATGGGTTAGGTGTTTGTCCATTCTCTTAATTTGTTTAACTATCAATCATAGAAAAGTTATTATATGCTGATGGTGCCCTATTTGTGCCTTTTTTTTTTCTTTTTTTTCCCCCCCTTTTTGGGGGGTTATAGTGCTTAAATAGATATTTTTTTTCCTTTTTTCTTTTTTTTCTTTTTTCCTTTGTTGATTTCACATTATCTTGGTAGAATTTCATGGGTGCAAAATGCAAATCTTTTTAGGAGTATGTGCCCTTTAATTTCATGGGACTATAAAGAGGACAGTTGGAAAATTGAGTAATCTCATGAGTTGCTTTGAATTTCCAAGACTTTCTCGCCCTAGCCTTGGTTAGGAGTAGGTGCACTCTATTTTATTATTATTTGATTTTTAAATAAATTATATTACAGTTGATTTTTAAAAAATAAAATAAAAACTCCATTCATCCTTTATTTTGATAAAATAAGCTTATCGAAGAGTGGTGTAATAAAAACCGGTCAAACTCATCTACAGCTGACTAGGTTTTCATGTTTGCCAAAAAATCCCTTAATGACAAGAAATAGTAATAATAATATGCAAAGAAAATAATTATAATTCCTCGAGTCAAGTATTAAAGTTCTCTCCTCGAAGAAAAAATGTTTCTTTTAATCTATATTGGCTTGCTGGATGCACAACTCCAAAAAGTCATAAATTGCTTAACTAAAAATTTGAAATTGTACATAAAGGGGTTTCAAATCTTTTGATTATTTCAAGTTTGCTAGGAAAATTTATATCTGAATTTCCTTTAATTCACATATATGAGATGAATTTTCCTAGCAAACTTGAAATAATCAGAAGATTTGAAACTTCCTTTATTCACAACTTTGTGAAAACCCTTTAATGGGGTACTATGATATACAATTCTTTCATCTATGCCTCTTCTTCTCTACCATGCTTAGGAGAGATTAACACATTTTTTCTAAAATTTCTATACAGAGCAGAATCTGAATAAGCTACTAGAGACATCGGCAATTGTCCGATTCGACGTCTCCAACCAGAACGAGGACCGTGGCCATGGCCGTGGTATCCATTTTCTTCAAAGGAATTGCTTTCTTCACTGTCCTCAAGACCACCTGTGCTATCGTTTTCATTTTCAACTACATACACAAAGGGTCCAACCAATGCATCATCAAAGTCCTGAAGAGGCTCCAAGATCTTGACCACATGGCTCATTGTAGGCCTTGCCTTTGGGTGGTGGCTCAAGCATTTGTAAGCCAATGCAGCTGCCTTCTGAGCCCCTTTGCTGGAAAACTGCCCTTCCAGTCTAGGGTCCATTATTCGGTCAAGCTTTCGCGAGTCTTTTAAAAATGCCCTTGCCCATCCTACTAGACTCTGCTCTCGACTCGGACGTGTTTTGTCAATAGACCGTTTACCTGTTAGTAGCTCTAGAAGCACAACTCCAAAGCTATAAACATCGCTCATAGTTGTCAAGTGACCTGGAATAAAAAGTATATAGAGTAATGAAATAATGTTCTGGACCAATTTACTAGTTTAGATAAAGAGTATATATATATATATACATAATGCTCCCAAAAGTAACCACAATATTTTTATAAAGTGCTTCCAAAATTGGTAAACATTACCGGTCATGAAATACTCAGGAGCGCAATAGCCTTCTGTGCCCATAATGCGTGTTGATACATGTGTATCATCTCCTTCCGGACCATCCTTCGCTAGCCCAAAATCCGAGAGTTTAGCCATGTAATCCTTAAAAAAAAAAAAAAAAAAAAAATTATAATTTACCCCTTTAAGTTTGATTTATGTTAACTTTACCCCCAATAATTTAAAAATTACACTTTATCGATCCTATTTATTCATTTATTTATTTTAAGTACAGTAAAAATATGGAACAATCATTCTACTATAAGGCCGACCTTGCATAACCTTATGCAAGATCAGCTCCATATCTCAAATTTTAGAAAACTGTTCGTAAAACTGACTGTTGGATTAGATGCTCCCCCTATGTATGTCATGCATACAAAAAATCACAGTGATCCGATGGTTGATTTTTGAAATAACTGACTTTAAAAAAAAATGGTGATTTTTTGAAGAACAAATAAGTTGCATATTTTCACAATGAGTTCTTTCAAAAACCAACAGTCGGATCACTGTAATATTTTGCAGGAATGACATACAGAGGGGGAGCAGCTAATCCAACGGTCAGTTTTACGAACAGTCTTCTAAAATTTGAGATATGGAGCCGACGTTGCATAAGGTTATGCAAGGTCGACCTTATATTAGAATGACTATATATATGTATGAAAAAAGAATTGTGACTCCGCGAGTGATCTTGTAGCCTAGTGACATGTATCCTTATCTTTAGAGGAGATTATATATCAATATCTGCATTTATGGATTTATAAAAATATTGAATATTGCAAAAGGAGTGAAAGTCATTAAATTAAGGGAAAAGCTTACAGAGTCCAACAATATGTTTGAAGCCTTAAAATCCCGGTATATTACAGGTTTATCAACTTCGTGAAGGAAGGCTAAGCCTTTAGCCGCTCCCAGTGCAATCTTCATCCTGGTCGACCATGGCAAGGCTGCAGAATATCCTTCATACATGCCCAAAAATGAAACCACAGTCTATTATAAAAATAATTACTAAGTATATATTGAACATAAATTAATTGGAAAGAAATGAAAAAATTAAAATATTTTGTAGCACCATGACATACTTCTGAAGAGCTGATTCTCTAAGCTCCCTCTTGCCATGTATTCATATACAAGAAGCCTCTGCTCGTCCTCGCAACAGTATCCAATCAACTTAACTATATGCTGATGCCTTAATTGTCCAAGAAATATAATTTCTGCCTACAACAAATTCATCATCTTTCCACGCTTCCATATATTTAATAAAAAAATGAATTGAAATAAGGGTGTTGCAGAGAACTAACCAGCCACTCTGTATGGCCTTGTAGACCATCCAAGTTAAGCAACTTAACAGCAACTGGCTGAGCTTTCAAGCCAGGCCTAAGCTTATCATCAATAAATCCCTTATGCACTGGTCCAAATCCACCTTCACCAAGCAGATTAGTGGGTGAAAAATTGTGTGTTATCTGACTCAGCTCTCCAAGAGTGAAGACATGAAGATTGGAAGTGATAAGAGGATTTGAGAGATGATCATCAATTGAGATCAACGGCGAGCCTTGTGGGTTATTAATGCTCAAGTCCGATAAAGATAGCCTCTGAAATGAACCTTGTGTTAATACTTGCTGGGTTTTGTTGGGTTCTGCAGCTAAGGCCTTCTGATCTTTCTTGTAGCAACTTGGGATTATAGATTTCCATGTCATCTTCTTGATCTGCAGAGTCATCTTGATAAGAAACGCAGTCATCGTGTGGAAGCTCAGATTTGATCCATTCAAAATGGGGAAGGTGGGAGAGCAGATGAGATGAGATGAGATGGAGAATTAATGGTTTTTCCAATTGGAAGACTTGGATGCAGGCTAGCTATAAATATATATATCACCAACTACTTCTAATTCCCATATGTAGAGGGAGATAGAAATGAAGACCGTTGAATTTACACACCTTTAAATCATTTTTGTTAATCATATTGCTGTATATTGATATTTTTACATATTAATATTGTTTGTACTTCAAAATTATATATATGTAGGTGTGGAGCTTTTAATTATGAAGTGAGTCCTAAGTCTTTTCATTTTGGTTAAAGTGATTTGGCTTGGCTAATGAGCACCCCTTGACAGCTCTCTTATTTTTTTTTTTTTTTTTCGAAATCCCTTAGACAATTTTAAGGAATTGTACAAGTGATTTACAGGATGAACCGTCAATCCGGATGACCTAGGATTGAAACTTGACAACCTCTTGGAGTCCTGCCTTTGATTGGACCTCCGAAACCCCCTAAACAACTGTAAAGGATTGTACAAGTAGTTTCTGGAATGAGCCGTCAATCCGAATGACCTAAGATCGAAATTTGGCAACCTCTTGGAACTCGGCCTTTGATTGGACCTCCCATGCATGTGCATGTTTTGTTGCATATCTAGAAACTCTTCTACAAAGTTTTGTTTTTGTTTTTATTTTTTTAGAAGTTGTTATATACATACACAGATACATATGTGTGCATATTTTTAGTGATGGTCACTTGTAAGACCTTGTCTTTTGGTAAAATGACAAAACAGTCCTAAATTATCTGTGCAAGCTAGGCAGAATGTTTTAGCATCCATCCGTAACAATGACATTCCCCGTAATAATATCTTCCGGATCAGGTCAACTTCAAATGCCCATCACAACCATTGATTCTGTTGAATTTAATAAAGTATTGTCAATTTTAAATAAATGATAATAATAAAAAAATTAGTTGACTTAGATCTTCTGGCCATCATAGCATGGGTAGCCCTTGATATCTTGTTTGGCCTGACATAACCTACCAAATTTTTCCTACAATTAAGAAAAGTTTATATCTTTTTAGATAAAGAATTAAACAAAATTCCCCAAATAACCTCTTGATACGTAGGTTTTCACAAAATTATCCATGAACTTCACAAACAGAGGATAATAAAGTGTTATAAAACCCACAAGGCCAGCTCAGATGGTGAAGGGTTGGTTTACCAACTTAAAGGTCATGGGTTCGAGTCTTGGGGCCAGTCTTCCGGGCGCTTAAGTACTTTAAGGTTGGCAGGACATGCCTCCAGTGATGGGCAACCAATTCCTGGATCTGGGTGTGGGCACTATGCAAGCCCGCATCTTAACTAATGTTTGTGTTGAAGGGCCGGTGCACACATCCGGGGTTTGCCTCTAGTTCTACTCTGATCAAATCTTCAAGCTAACCTCAACGGCATCGATGTACAGAGGACAGACTGGGAGATTCAACATCATTTCCCAAAAAAAAAAAAAAAAGTGTTATAAATTCACAATTTGTGAGATTATTTGTTATTTTTTCTATATCTTTTTATAGTTAATTTAAAGGTTATTTATTTGGTTTTGAAATTTTGAGGAAAAGTGTCATAAATTCATATATAATTTTAAGATTATTTGTTCTGTTTTGAAATTTTAGGAGATTATTTGTTCAATTTTAATATTTATAAGGATTTTGTAAACTTGACTTATAGTTCAGGAGATTATTATTTTAATTTTAAAATTCAGGGATTATTCGATCAATTTAGAGAACAAAGTATTACAGCTTATAATTCAGGATTAAATTTACTCTATTTTTGTAGTTTAAGTAATCATTTGTTCAGTTTTGAAATTTAGAAAAAAATTATAAACGTACGTTTATAGTTGATACTTGATAGTATATTTTTAATTCTAAAAAAAAAATTTCAACCCAAAGGTGGGTAGCTTAGTGGTTGAGCAAGCGGGAGTAAGGGCGTACCAAGTCTCTTGGTCCTGGGTTTCACTCTCACTAACTACTAATATCCATGCCACGCACGGACCAAGTCCCTTGGTCCTGGTTCGATTCCCACAAACTACTAATATCCAGGGCCACGGACCGTAAGGCGCAATCCTTATTTCAAAAGCCTTTTTTAAAGTACAGGATTTAGTCTGGTATGCATGCAAGCTTGTTAAGGATACCTATATTAAATTATTAATTCAATAAATTTCTATGCAACTTACCAAATTTCTTTGTATGCCATTGGCATTGTAAGCAAAGCTCTTTCTATGAGTCGTGTTCATAAAAGTCAAAGAAAAAGGGTGAACGAATCAAATCTACCCACAACCACCTTACTGTCCTCATTGAAATTTTGGAATAAATTGTTAATTAACATGCAAAATATTCACTTTCATGAGATTGTTATGACAATTGCGGGTCGTTTGTTTTTCAAGTGATTAGTGACCCCTTAATTCGATATTTATATTAATATAAGGTTATTAGTCAATAACTGTTCCTTTAATTCGATTCGTAGCTAGGGGAAATCAATTTTAATATTAATTATTATATTTTTGTTCATTGATTGGTGTATCAATTTTAATATTAATTATTATAAATATTTATATTAATATAAGGTTAGTCATTAAGAGAAAGATGGTGCAGTCTGAGTGAGATTAGCATTTTGGTTGAGGTCATAATCGGTCAAAATGCAGTAGGTAACTTAAACTGTAGACTTGGTCTGTTCTCTATACCAAACTTTCATATATGAAGTGCCGTATCACAGAAGTTCAAACACATCAATTGACTATTTGCCAGGTGTCCATCATTCATTGCATGGGTCACGGATTAATAAAGGGAGCTAACATTTCTTCGTGAGGAAGATGATCCTTCTTTTTCTCTCTCTCTGCCCGCAATAATCGGAAAAGAATTGATATTAAATGATCGAATGGGACGGTTTTTTTTGGTAAGGGGTATCATGGGCAGCTTGTATGTATCAAATTAAGTTTTTTCTCCCGTTTAATCAAAGTCAAATTATTCACACTGGGACTCTCATTCACGCCCGGACTAATAAATTCATGAGAATAAATTCTTATGGCCTAATCTCAAGGAGTTGCCAAGATTCGAACCCAAAACGTCTGAATTAACGGCTTGCCGGGACTAAGAAATTAATGAGAATAAATTCTCATGGCCTAACCTCAAGGAGTTGCCAAGATTAAAACCTAAAACGTCCGAATTAACGGCTCGTCCCAAGTACCACTTGGACAACCTCTTAAAGTAAAAACCTACACGTTTTGTTAGTTTGGATTTTTGGCCCTAATTTATATTTTTTTGGGTTATATTGGAGGGGATTCCATCCCTTGACCTAGTCTAATCCTAATTTTTTTCTCCTTACACCCTCACCACTAAGCTAGCCGCAGTAGCTTTGATTTTTGGCCCTATTTGTCATGATCTCATTCGAGTTTGGATTCTCTATTTGAATTTTTTATTACTTGAGTTCACTTAATGCTAAATTAATTATGATACGTTATTTAAATATATTATCCATTTCTCACTTTAAATAATATATCATAATCTTAAGTACCAAATTAGTAAACCCAAACAGAAAATTAAGAGGCTTGACCTCATTTGAAATTCTCAAAATTAACCCTCATAGACCAAAAACAAAAAGTAAATAAATAATAAAAAGAATACAAACAAGGTATATAACATTGCCATAGCTTGGTTTACAGTTTAGAATTAGGATTTAGAGTTTAGGGCGAAAATTATAGTTTAATTTTATAAAATATTTTAATTTTAAATCAAAATAAATAATTATCCTAAACTAATTCGTCTAACTTCAATTTTTCTAAACTTCAAAATTTGGCACTTCAAATAGCACCATTTGACATTAAAACTAAATTTTGATACTTATATGCTCTAATATATTAATGCTATATTTTGATATATTTTTTTTGATACCTATACGCTACCCTAAGAGTAGCTATTATTAGAAGTGTCAAATTTGGAGTAATTTATAAATGTCAATACCAAATTTTAACAATAAGAGCTCAATTATTATGTGGTTTGATCGGTTACTCCAATGTGCAAAATAAGAAATACATAAAAATCAATGTAAAGGCAATGCCTTTTGTTGCGCTGATAAACAATAATGGATTGATGGTGCCATTACGACACCTAGTATCAAAAATAATGTAAAAATAGCGCATTTTAAAGGAATTTGGATTTGCTATTGATCTGACAAAAGATCACCAAGTAGTAATCCTCCCTTGGATTGCTTCCACGTTAGCACTTAAAGGCATCTAATGGCTGAAAATGAAAACGACACGAAGCATGCGTCGTTTTGGCTCAAGAGATCACCTTTAACAAACCTCACCCTAAATCTCTTTCCTTGTCTCCTTTTGACAGTGTATAATTATTCTCTCTCTGTGAAATAGAGGCGGTGAAGACAGCAGACTCCATGGTCCTGTGTTTCATCCTTATTTAAACTGACCAAATCAAGCACCACATAGAAACTCTTCTCTTCCCAAGAGCACATCACTACCAATTAAAAAGAAAAAACGTAAGGATCATTTTGCCTATCAATAATTTTATATCATCCGACACTTTAATCCGAAATTAAAAATCACCATGATGTATTGTGATTTGAGTGGTGTACGAAAAAAAGGAAAGCAGTTTGAGAGGAGAGACCTCACCACTCAAAGCATGCCACATCAGGATGATTTTTAATTTCGGGTGTCTGATGATATAGTATTTTTCTTTTGCCTATACATTTGTATTTTGTTGGTCAATAATTTATGAAGGCATATCCTCATCAAGGGGTGTAAAATGGATTGGGTTGGGTTAGGCCGGGTCTAGTTTTTGTTTTTGTTTGGGCCTTGTTATTGCAACCCCTCCCAACTATTAGCTCACCCCAACCATTTGTGATTTTTTACCATTTTATGAAAAAATACATTGTTTTTAAGAAAACTAGCCGTGAAATCCACTAGAAAACATCATTTTGAACAACTTTGTATAAAAAAGTTTTTCCAAAATCTATCATTTAAGTAGACTTTTTGACCATTTATTATTTTTACAGAATATTTCGTAAAAAATGCCAAAAAGTCTACTTAAATGATAGATTTTGGAAAAACTTTCTTTTACAAAGTTGTTCAAAATGATGTTTTCTAGTGGATAACGCAGCTAGTTTTTTTAAAAACAATGTATTTTTTCATAAAACAGCAAAAAATCACAAATAATTGGGGTAGGATAATAGTGGGAAGGGTTGCAACAACAAGGCCCTTTTGTTTTCCTGCTCTTTAGATTGGGTCAAATTAGAAAATTGTACGAAGGCCATACCATAAGCCCAAGATATTATATATATATACATGCACGTAGAAAACTAGGGCTTTAAGTAAGGCATTGGGCCAAACCATCGTGTTAGGGAGACAGAAAATCCAAAATTCAATAAAACATGCCCAATAAACAAGTTAAGAATCCATATTTATTCATTTAAAAAGCTTAAGCACCATTAATGGTGAGCTCCATTCATTGTATATTAAGCCAACTTCTTTTCTATTTTCTTCCGATGTAGGATAACCCACACATGAACCTCAACACATCAATGCAAATAGTCTTTTTTTAAAAAAAAAAAAAAAAAAGAAAAAGGAAAATGCATATATGCTCCATAGCTTGTAGATAATAAAGATTAAAAATAGAGAAATTGTCTCATGCTTTTCTAAATATACTTAGTGTCTGCAACTTGAGGAGTGATAGGATTGTTGGCAAAATGAAGTATAGTCACTTCTAAACAACTTTAGAAGTGATAGAATTTGTTGGCAAAATTTTTATACTAGAAATGAAAGCAAAAATAAGGGAGTCCAATATTTGCTATAATCACTTCTAATATACAATTTTTGATATGTGAAGACATGGTTTGATCATAACTCTAAAGTAATATGTGAATAAATACATTATTTTTACAGAATATTTCGTAAAAAATGCCAAAAAGTAATTGGGGTGGGCTAATAGTTGGAAGGGGTTGGAATAACAAGGCCTTTTTGTTTTCCTGCTCTTTAGATTGGGTCAAATTAGAAAATTGTACGAAGGCCATACCATAAGCCCAAGATATTATATATATATATATACATGCACGTAGAAAACTAGGGCTTTAAGTAAGGCATTGGGCCAAACCATCGTGTTAGGGAGACAGAAAACCCAAAATTCAATCAAACATGCCCAATAAACAAGTTAAGAATCCATATTTATTCATTTAAAAAGATTAAGCACCATTAATGGTGAGCTCCGTTCATTGTATATTAAGCCAACTTCTTTTCTATTTTCTTCTGATGTAGGATAACCCACACATGAACCTCAACACATCAATGCAAATAGTCTCTCTTTTTTTTTTTTTTTTCAAAAAAGAAAAAGAAAAATGCATATATGCTACATAGCTTGTAGATAATAAAGATTAAAAATAGAGAAATTGTCTCATGCTTTTCTAAATATACTTAGGGTCCGGTTTGGTTAGTTTTTCTTAAAATCACTTTGGGAACTTAAAATTCCACTTGATCTAAGAGATGGAATGATAATCACGTACTCCTAGACAACTTGAGGAGTGATAGGATTGTTGGCAAAATGGAGTATAATCACTTCTAAACAACTTGAGAAGTGATAGAATTGTTGGCAAAATTTTTATACTAGAAATGAAGGCAAAAATAAGGGAGCCTAATTTTTGCTATAATTATTTCTAATATAAAAATTTTGATATGTGAAGACATGGTTTGATCATAATTCTAAAGTAATATGTGAAAAAATGGTTCTCCAAAAGTAATTTTAGAAAAAATTAACACAAACGGGCCTTAATTTTGCGACATAATCTAAGTCTCTATGTTTTAATAGACTTGTACTATTATTGAGCCTAAGGATTGTCACTTAGACAACCATCGACCTGTCATTGCACTAATGGGTGGAACCTTAGTGAAATACCCCACCGCCCAAGGGGAATAAGAATCCCGTCCATTCCACTTCTTAGAATTCCATTTCGGCCCATTAATTCATCCAAACACACTGATTTGGAATCGAATGAAATTACATTCCATTTCAATCCCCGATTGGCCTAAGTTTTCATCTTTACGGCATGGCAGAGGTGTGCAAGAGGTCTTGTTTAACAGATTTACAGGCATTACAGACTCGAAGGAAGGTTGGGCTTGTTTTGAGCTTAATATATCACAATTCAGGCCGAAATTCGGGTCAAATTAGGTTTCAAACTACAAGCTCAGCCACAACCCTAAGGACTACCTGATCCAGATTACCAGCCCCCACCCTCTTTTTTCTTTTATCATGAGATTGCATTAAACCACAATCATAACTCCATAGCACTGGATCACTAGGTATCATCCAAGGTAACTATCCTATTTTATGAAGGCCAGTATATATATATATATATCATCTGGATCTAATTCAGATTTGAGTCTAGACCGATCCCTAAGGATGGGTGAGGACACCCATAAACTTTGTCTATTCAATAATCAAGGAATTAAGGTTCGATTCTAGGACCTCCGCTTCATGAAGCGAGGAGGTCCTTGATCGCTTTAACTGTCTGTGTCGGTTTAATATACGGACCCTTCAACCACCAACTTTTTTTTTTTCCACATAAATTTCAAAATGCACATATCATTATTTTACGATAAAATCATAGCACCTCTAATTTATAATAATTTTATTATCATGTGACACTTATTTTATTCATGCATTGTTACTCATGACCAAACATGTTATTTTTCAAGGGTAAAAAAAAATGAAAAAGATGGGTGGATATGTCATTTTCTACCATTGTCCACGTCAAGTAGCACTAATATTTTGAATTGCCTACCGAGAATTATTTTCTTCTTCTTTTCCCTTTTTTGATTTTCCTTAAGAGTCTTTGACATATTGCATTCGCTAGATTCCTTCATATGGTGCATTTCTTGGAGTACCACGTTAAGTAGTATTAAATATTGAGTTTTTATAATATTCTCGAGAATATTAGCCAATCTAATTCACATTGCTCCAATCAAGCCACCATGATTCTCTTCTGGCAGATTTGACTCTCTTAATTCTCTCCAACAAAATTGATTCTAGAAGATTTGATTCTCAGTCAACTAAGCATGTGTATATTAGATTAGACAAATTGTTATAGGTGAACCATTCTTTCCTAAATTAAATCTGTAAAAGTTGTATATAAGGGCAAATTTTGAATTTTGCCCTTATATAAAAAAAACTTTCAGTTTTATGTATTTTGACATTTTGTGTTTCTGTAGGGTCAGTTGTAGAATAAATTTTAAAAAAATCGACCATTGAATAAAGTATCCATCTTATGAATATTATGCCTGCCAAAAATTACGATAATCCAACTATCTGTCTTCGAAAAAAATCGACTGTTGCACTCACTAGGTTTTGTTGTTATTGTTTAGTTTGTTGCTGCTCCATTGAAAATTTCCCTCGATACAGAGACTGATTCTACCCTTGCCTTGCAGTTGCAGTGTTAATTGGCACTTTTAAATTAATTATTACATGTTTTCTAGTTGACTTTCGTCTACTCAAAATTCTATAGTGTGTGTGTGTATATATATATGCGGTCTCTTGCTATAGAATTGTCAAGTGGATGGCTAATGGCTTATCCTTGCAATAAAGAGACATTGAAAGGACATCAAGGGGGGTAGAAGTGATCTGCTAAGTGCTAAAGCTCTCCAAAGTATGCACATGGAATTTGGACCCATGTAGAGAAAAGTAGACTACTCCACCTTGTGTTGTTCATGGTTTTAGTGGACTTTTTCTAGAGATAAAAAATAATAATTTTATATATATATATAAATAAAGTTCGAGGGCTATTCCTAAGTATGCTTTTATTCATTGATTAATTATCTGGGGTAGACTTGCAACTCACCTGTTTTTTATTGTACCTACACTGCTTCTGTTTGTAAAGGTATCTTGGAGATGTGTGGTTTCAAAAGATTACCAAGACACTGGGAAAATGAGCTATTACGGGCTTGCTCTTTGAATGGTAACTCATTTTGTTCCTCTATGAAGAAGATGACTTGGGCTGCAGTGATCTACTATATCTGGAGGGAGAGGAACATGAGAATTCATGAGAATGTTTTTAGAGATTGTAATAGTGTTATATCTGCTGTAACAAAGGATATTTGTTCTAAAGTATCCGGTTTTACTGGTGTCAAGGACAACCCCCGGAATAGGGCTATGGTTGTTAGATGAAAATTTTCTTTTCACATTCTTGTTTTGTAATTTGTTTGTTTTGTTTTAATCTTAGAAAAAAATAATAATAAATTGAAAAAATAATAATAATAAATTAAAAAAAAAAAAAATTACATGTCTTATGATAAAAGTCAAGCCTAACATCTTTGGATTAAAAATCAAAAGTTAAAAATGTCAAACCTAACATCTCAACCTTTGTTTTTTTGTGAAGATTAATTGAACTTTAACATCTCATACTCACTGGAAATAAAAAATGTATAAATGGAATTAAGATTATATCTTTGTTTGAAGCTATCCACCCCATCTCCACTCTTCCCCTGCCCCTCTTGATAAGTGTTTTGAACTAAAAAGCATGGTGGAGAAACTCTTATTCAAATTCCATCCTCAGCTGCAATTTCTGTTTCCAAAGATTGTGAAAAATAGAGATGTATCCACGCACCTCTTATGCAAGTTTCTTTTTCTTTTCTCCCCCCTTAAAGCAACCAATTTTCGAACAAGATCAAAATGATGTTCTTGATTTCAAATTTTATTATTATTTAGACTGAAAACATGTCAGAAAATTGCTTATTAAGAATGAAATG
>JAESVK010000935.1:652983-666277 GCA_017140935.1 Hamamelis virginiana
TGAAAGTTTTTTAGTTTTTTTAAGCGATGAGATGATCCAATGCCCATAAATGCTTAGCTCACTTAGATCTAAATCAGTAGACTAGATCTTTTCTTTTAATATATATGAACAAACAAGTCTATATATTCACCAACCTGGTTTCTTTTCTCCAAATATGCAGCTTCACTTTCAAGGGGTGAAAGGTTTAGATCACTTGAAGAACCATGCTGACAGTTTTATATGTTCAGTGCTTCCTGAGAGCCCCTACCACCAAATTTACGTCTCTCCAGGTCCCTCTCTCTCTCTCTCTCTCTCTCATATTATATATATATATGTATGGGCAGTGGGCACATGACAATGATAAGCTAGCAATAATTTTGTAAAATTGATAATTTTCAGGTGGTTTAATTCACCTGAGAGATGGGGCAAACAGTCAATACGTAACAAGCGCGGCTTTCTTATTTACCGTCTACGCTGATCTGCTTGCAAAATACAACCAAAAGGTCTCGTGCGGGGGCCAACAGTTCGATTCAACCCACCTCTTAGCCTTTGCTAAGAAGCAGGTATTTACTTATAAACAAAAATGCCTCTCTTTCACAAAGGGGCCACGTGCGACTCACGTGGACCGATTCTCTGAAAAATACTGCTGGGTCCGTCCTGCATTTATACCCTTTTATCAAAACCCTCTCCTACCAATTTATTATCATGCATGTATGGGCTCATTAATTAATTATCTAATATTGCTCATTGCTGAGGTACTATTTTAATTAAGAAATTTTATACAATCAATTATGGTGATAGATCCAATTCTTCTAAGTGGCCTCATTTTAATTATATGATGAATTTCTAACATCAAATGCTATAGGAAAGGCACTTAAGCCAATCAATTTCGGGTGTCCAAACAGAGCCTTCGATCTGTATAGAATCATATATATATATATATGATAATTAAAATCAAAATATATATGATTAATATTGATCACATGCAGCATATATAGTGAGTATCTTAAAATAATATTGCAGATGGATTATTTACTGGGGACGAACCCAGAAGGAAGATCATACATGGTTGGGTTTGGGACGAACCCACCAACACAAGCGCACCACAGAGGCGCATCCGTGGACGCAAAAGTGGGCTCAGTGAGCACCTGCGCCATGAGCTTCGTTTACTGGTTCAATAAAAACCAGCCTAACCCTAATGAGCTAACCGGAGCCATTGTGGGTGGACCCGACCGCTACGATAATTTCGAAGATCTCCGTTGGGATTCATCCAAGCTTGAGCCCTGTACCTACGTTAACTCGCTTGCCGTTGGTGCTCTAGCCAGGCTCGCATCGCCACGTGTCTAAATTATATATCATGGTCCGTTAATTATTGGTGTTGATTGCCTGATCGATCGAACTAGCTTGTGAAGATCATGTGGCTTGTGCATCTTGAATGATTATTGCTTTTCTCTAAATATCTGTAGGCGTACGTACTTACGTGTGTATTGAATCTGAGTCTTGCCTCTTACGTGCAGCTCTTATATATATGACCAAAAAAACAAATATTTCATGCATACTTTTAGATTTAGGATTGATAATTAATGGAATTTTCAATTTTCACTCTTAATAAATATTTATTATTATATATATATATATATATTTTGTCTTGGAGGGAAGCATTAGAATTGGCAGTTTTGTTTGGCTTTGATCATTGGTGGATTAAGGCTAGGGCAACAAACAAACTAACCTCTAAATTAAATCTTGCACACCGAATAAGATTTTTAAAATAAGTCTTACGCCTTGTGGTTTGTGTCCTGGATATTAGTAATTAGTGGAAATCGAATCCAAGACCAAAAGACTTGATATGTCCTTACTCTTACTTGCTCAACTACTAAGCTACCCTCCATTGGATTAGAAAACTTATATTGTATTCAACGTTATGTTATGTGCATGATATTCTTATTGTTCAACTAAAAAGAAATCCTACCTAGGTCGTTTGCAGTCCCAAATGCGAGCATGTCCCTTATTCAGAGTCAGGGCCGAGATGGTAAATATAGTCAGAAACCGGGACTTTGTTCCTTGATTAAAAACCGTGGGCACTCAACGACCTTGGTCCGTGATGTGACTCGTCACCACGTGACGGAGAAGACGTAAATAAGATGCAATTTGAACTACTTCGACACGTGGTCGTCTAATATGCGCCCTACTTTTTTTGTGGGGCCCACTTAGCATCATCCTTGTGGACCTCACTTGTACACCATTGGATCCACGTTCGGATCCTATTTTGATACGGGAGGATCTAATCTAGCTCTTTAATTTGGGCCCCGCGTCGGCCCAAGCCAGCCAGCCATCAGCTAGCTGAATAATAATAAAACACAAGTGCCAACTAGTTTGAACACGTGTCGCATCTTAACTGGATTCTTGTAAATCCTGAAAGGTTAAGGCAGTGTGGTGCGTAGTTAACCTCTTCTGCTTCTCTCTCTCTCTTAATAAATGTTAAATAGGGGAGTTAAAACATCTTTCTACTGGTCTCCAAATGACTTTGGTTTGGCTGTGGCTGACGTATAAAAATCCGCACCATACTTGAGCCACAGCCAAACCAAGCCCTCTTTACATGGGACGCTGGGATCCTCTATTGGGGTCAAATTGTACTGGCATTTACTTACATTTAAATGAGATCACACCAAATCAAATTTTCAGACTTACGATGGTTGAAATGAGTTTTGGGACCAAAATGATTTTGAAATCAGTGTTTTGGGAGAGAAGGCAACTAACGCGGTTATCTTTTTTTTTTTTTTTTTTTAATCCAAACCTATCTCCCTTGTTCCTCTCCATTCTCTCTCTACCCACTCGCTCCTCTCCATTCTCCCTCTCTCTATCATCCTGACTGCAGCCTGAGAGCTAGAAAGTGATAGATCATAGATGGTGTTGGACTTAAAATAGGAGATTCAACCGCAGGGGCAGGGGAAGGGACAGAATACTGCCAAGGAGCATCAAGTTTAGAAGATAGAGACTCAAGATTCATGGTGTACCAATTCTTGGAACTGTCATCTTTTCCATAGATAGAGCAAAAGATTTTTCTTCATTAAACAATCCAAAAGAATTTGCTTCATCTAAGGATGCAGGACACTCATAGCTTTTTATATGTTTTCTTTTTTCCAATGAAAAATTGATTTCATTGATGCTACGGTACACTTCCTCTGTGCCATATAAGCCAATATCACCAATAGCTTATTTCATATATTATGGATCAAATATACCATGATGTTGGCTTCACCCTTCTTTATCTGAAAATGAAGAAGAAGATGGCTTGTTTTTCGTGCAGAGAAGGAAATGGAAGCATGGCTAGTGTTTTGGAGTTTTACAAGAAACAAAGTATCGATTTGGTATTCAATCCCTTAGAAAGAGAAGATCAATCCTCTGATGCTGGCTTATTCCTTGATGAAGAGAGAGCATGGAGAATGGAGAAGAAAAGTTCTTATTATCAGGGTAGAGGAGGACATGGATTGAAAATATAAAATGGAACGGTGTTAGCTGCCTCCCACCCCAAAACGCTAGTTTCATGGTCGTTTTGATCCAAAAACTCATATCTGCCATTGGATATCCAAATTGACGTGGCATGATCTCATTTAAATGCAAGTAAATACTAGTACAATTTGACCAAACAGAGGATCCCAACGCTTTAGGCTGGAATCTTCTTTCTAATAAAAGGTAGACCGCGAAATTCTTAATGTATAAAGGAATAGTTTGGATTTACTTTTTATAAGTACTTATTTATCTTAATATTTTTTTAAAAGAATTTGCAATATTTAAATCTTTAATAAAAAATTAAAATTATTTTTTTGTTTTTTTTTTCTTTTTTTCAAATTAGCAATGTATGATTTCTTAATAAAAAAGCAAAAAAACTAAAAGATAATGATTGATTTTTTAATAGCAAATCAAATATTGTTGATTTTAGAAAAATAAGAAACAAAAAATACTTTTAAAATGCTTAACCAAACAGTGCCAAAATTAATTAGAACAAATTTTTTAGCTACAATTTAAATATGACCAAATCCACAAATTTAATATTAAGTTTGAATTTTTTTGTACTTTTTAATATTTGACCAAATTTAATCCGTTAGGATCATATAACGTCCGGACTACTTTTCAAATTTGTGATGTCTAATTTGACTTAATAAGCTGAAAAATAAGATTGATTTAATTCATTTATCATATGAATAGGTTGGTTTTTAATCGAGCTCAAATAACTTGATTTGGTTTGTAATTCTAATTGTAACATATAGGAATTTGCTTATTATTATTTTTTATTTTAATTACATTTAAAAGACTGGGAACATTAAATATCCCGCACTTATCCTTTCCGAATACAAAACTCATTTGTTGGTGCTTTAGATGCCCTGGACAATTTGGTCATTGACAACTAACAATATGTAATGACAATATTTGTTTGGGAGGGGCTATTTGCAGCACAGCTTTTACTAAAAGCAGCTCATTTTCTAAGTACAACTCACCCATTTTATTTTTTACTGAAGGCAGCACAATAAAAATTTAATAAGCATGACCATATTACCCATTTACTAAATACAACCCAGTAATAACAGAATTACTATAAGCAACTCATACCCCAACACCAAGCCTAAAACATATTACCCCAACATTTTCATTTTAGGTTTGTTTGTATATTATTGGTAAACATCATATTTGGAATAAACTTAATTCAAAACATGAAAAATAGCGTTTTATAACCAGTATGGTATAATGGTGCTATGAAAAAAAACCCATGTTTTGATCTGAAAATTAAAAAAAAAAAAAATGTGTTCGTGTTCGCATTCGGACTGCAAGTGTCGAATATGAAGCTTTAATATTCGGTAAGTTAATGTCGAATATGATGCTTAAGTATTAGTTAAGCTAATGCCAAATATGGAGGTTTACTATTCGGCAATTTACATATTCGGCATTAGCTTTAGGAAGACTGCAAACTATGTTCGATTTTTTGAAGTGGAATATAATGTTTCATATTCGACATGAACTTACCGAATATTAAAGTTTCATATTCGGCATTTGCAGTCCGAATGCGAATACGAACACGAACACGGATTTTTTTTTTCAATTTTCATATCAAAATATGGGTTTTTTTTTGTAAACCATAATGATTTTAGAAGAATGTTTTATAAAAAGAAAGAAAAAATCAGAATTATAAAAAAAAGAAAAACCCAGCCGTTGTTACTATTCTACTTCTTTTTCTGTTAGTGCACAAACCCACAAAATATATATATATATATACACACTGGATAACTGGATCACAAACCCATAGAAACCAGCCGATGAGCTGTTTTTTTTTTTTTTTTGTTATTTCTTCTTAATCTCGCCGAGATTGTTGCTGTTACTGCCGAACAACCGCTGTTGCTGCTCCTCTTCTTCTTATTCTCACCGTGGGCCATGAGGGTTAGGGCTCGTGGAATGATAGAGATGAATTTATGATATGATGGAAATTATATTTTGTGCAAGTGAAATTAGGAGGGGCATGTTGGAAATTTTAAAAATTATTAAAATTTTTGTTTTCTTTAGTCATGGGTTGCCTAAATCATTTGTGAACTGTACTTAAAAAAGGGTAAAATAGACCAAATTATAATTTTAAATGGACTGCCTTTAGTAAAGGCTGTACTGCAAATAGCCCCTCCCTATTTGTTTATCCTACCCAAAAATATCATTTCCATTTAAAGTTAAAAAAACCAGATAAGCTAAAAAAATATTTAAATAATTTATGATAAATTACTATTTAATCCGGATAATGCCAATTTATCATATGTCCTGTATCATTGATATTTCCAGCCACATGTAAATATAACCACCTCGATCAGCAGCTAAGCTAAGTTGAGCTCAGCCAGCTCAGAGTGGAGTGGCTTGAAGACAAAGATCTTATCACAAACAAGTTATGTGCGGGCCCCACTAAATATAAATAGTTATAATAATTAGAAAAGGCGTTGGATTGGATAAGCCTTACCTTACATCCTGTCTTACGTTATTTCCACGTCATCACATTCAACGCAAACACATCCCTCTCTCTCCGACCAGATACTTCAACGCGGCTTCAATTTACACCACCATCAACGGTTTGATTTCTCAACGTGGCTCATTGCTTAATGTTCTCTTCTATAAAGAATCGGGCAACGCCTCTCGGGCAGTTCGGGCAATTATTCTAGTAGTTTATGGATTACTGGATATCAGTGGTCTCAACCAATCAAATCACTTTGCCTAGAGAAATTGAAAAAAAAAAAATTTCGACACATTTTTAGGATAAATTATTTTCATTTCAAAAAATAAATCTATAATTTTATTTAAAAAAAAAAAAAAAAAACTCAAAATTTCTAAGCCAATATTTCTAAAAATTATGTACATATTTCTATTTTTATATTTTTAAAATTGAAAACTGTTTCAATGTAGCAAAAGAATTGCAGTCAAATAAATTTTGAGTAAAACTGATTGGTTGAGGGGCACCTTTCAAGGTTACCAGGAATCACCTGATAACAAACACCCATAAGGCCAAGAGTCAGCTGACCGCCTGACCGTCACACGGTGTCAAAGATATTAAATTCGATAGAAGCTGAACCACTCGATCATTCCCCATATTTATTAATAAAAAAAATAAATTTTCTAACATCCAGTGGATGAGGATAAGGCCTGCTGGCCTGGCTTTCCATATTTAATAAAATAAATAAAAAAATCTTTAAAAAATTTCATTAAATTTTGTAATAATAATAATTATGTCTCCTCTTCATCGATCTTTTTCTGGTCGCTGTTTCAGAGATCTCATCCATGGCGCTTCTCCACGTCATCGCAATCTCCACCGTCCATTAAAACCCCATCATACACACTTTCTCTAGTTCTTGCTTTTCTTCTTCTTCTTCTTCTTGTGTTTGTGCTTGTGCTGTGAGAATTGCTTCGAACGATGTCGATTGCTTTGGATAGGAGTAGTAATCGGATCGAAGGGTCCGGGTTCATTCATGGAATGTCGTGCGTCTCAATATTGGAGTCTTCGTCGTCGGAGATCTCGGTCGGAGATCGGAGGTTTCCAGTGGTCTCCCGGGATATGGTAGTAGAGGGAAAGAGGGAAGAGAACTTGGATTCCTGCACTTCTTCGTCGTCGTCGTCGATCGGAAAGAACAGTGATCTGTCGGAGAGATCATCGGACGGTGAGGAGTCTGGTGAAACTGAGGTTCAAAGCTCGTATAAAGAACCATTTGATTCGATGGATGCTTTGGAGGAGGTTTTGCCTATCAGGTTTGTGTCTCCTCTCTCTCTCTCTAACATATGTGGTGTATATGTCATCGGAAAATTATGAGAATTAGTTAGATATAAGAATTATGCCTTCTTTTTTCTATTATGGCATTAATTTTGTTTACTCGTCGGAGAATTGGGATTTTTTTTTTAAAAAAAAAATTCTAATTTTTAGACCCTTGTTGGATCGGAAATTTGTTGATTATCTGTTCGATTGCCTAGAAAGCTGAAGAAAAGAAAATGAAAAGAAATGTAAAGTTGTAAAGGAGCAACCCCGCTGAACCTTATTGTGCAAGACTTGAAAAATTTGAATAATTTCCTTAGGTTCCCAAACAGAATATTGGGTCTTCTTTGCATCTACTTATATTCATTCTATTTCTTATTTTTATTTTTTTTTTGTAAACTATATATGTACATATGTAAAGAAGAAATGTCTTGACAGGGTTGTGATAGTGGGAAATTATATCTTAATTTCATGCTTATAGTAGGGGGGGTGTATTGATTGCTTGTATATGCGAGTCAATATGAATTCATAACGTTCGAGATTTAGAAAAAAAAAAAAAAAAATATATAAAAAATTTGGCCGTGATCGTTTTGATTTTGGAAGTTCCTTATCAATTTGTAAGTCTTTGTTTTGGCCAAGAAACAAACTATTCCCAGTGAGGCATTATGTGAACTGACTCACCCATCTTTGCAGCAAACGTGATTGGGCACAATCAAGGAACTCAATTTTGTTTCCTGAATTGAGCTCTATTTATTATGAGATTGTAATGCCAGTGGGGTTGAGGTGGAAAACCCTTCTTCTCTAAATTTGGTTTGCTCAAAGCCCCTAATTACTGGAAAACAAAATCTGGAAAAGTAATGTGTTCATGCTGATAGAAGATTGTAAATTTGTAGGATTACTAAACTATATTGTGGAAGAATTCTATAACATGAGCTGAATGAAGCTGGAAGGTGCTGTTGTTTGGGCTAGATTAGTACTTGATTATTCTTTCTAATACAGGCTGTAAATTGTTCTATTACTTGAATTGCTCAATTTCTAGTCATTTTCAAAAAAAATTCATTTGGGTTCAGTTTGGAGAATTCAAAAGTGGTTTGAACCCATTTCAATATTATCAACATGCCCCATTTAATAAAATCCAAGTTTTGTTGAATTTTTCAAGTTCTAATCATTTTAAAAAATGTTCATATGGGATCAGTTGAAGAATTCAAAAGAGGCTTGAATCTATTTCGATCTGATCAACAGATTCCATTTGATAAAATTTGAATTATGTTGAATATATGAAGATCAAGACAAGAGTGTGTTGATATTTAGATACTTATCCACTTTGTCCTTTTCCTCTACTAAAACGGATATGCTTGGTTACAGGAGAAGCATTTCAAGGTTCTACAGTGGCAAATCCAAGTCCTTTGCGAGTCTTGCTGATGCTTCCTCAACTCCCTCAGTTAAAGACATTGCAAAGCCAGAGAATGCATACACTAGGAAACGCAGGAACCTTCTTGCCTCCAGTCTTGTCTGGGACAAGAACCGAAATTCCCCACTTAGAAGTAATGGTGGTGGGATATCAAAAAGACCAGCTGCCAATCTGAGCAGAAGCACCTTGGCACTTGCTGTTGCCATGAGCAGCTCTGACAGCAATAACAATAGCAGCAGCGAAGATTCCTATTCAAACTCAAATTCCCGGTCCCCTCCTCTTCGGCCACCCCTGCACCCACAAGCTAGACAATCTCATAATAATGTATGTTCATCGCCACCTCCTCAACGGAGTTTCTCACCTTGGCGGTCTTTCTCCTTGGCTGACTTACAACAGTGTGTCACTGCTTCTACTGCAAATACTTTTCCCTCCTCTACTAGCGATAGAGATGACCCCCCAAATAACTAACTCTAACTCTCAACTCTAAAATCCCTCTCTCTTGTTGGTCTGAATAGTGTACAATGCCACGAGGTTGTTGGTCGATGATGGACTTTGCCCGATCTTAAGATTTTCTATTGCCTTGTGCTATCTATGATTCAGGTACACCATAATTGGGCATTCTGGGAAATATTGCGCGCTGGTAGAAATCTTCTAACATCTTGTTTTCTATCTGTAAGATAATTGAGGAAGTTACATGAACAACATGGCATGTGATGGTTTTGTGCAATTTAGTATGATGGCTAGCCATTGGGGCTTTATATATATATATAGTTATCTATATTTACCCTTTTTCTGCTGCGATTTCTGACCGATGAATTGTGTTTTCTGGCCCCCCCAATTCCAATTTTGATATTGATATAGAAGGCTAAAGCGTCTGTTGTTAATGGAGTTGGCACGGCACGTCGGCACTCAAGTTCTAATCTTATCTTTGACCGAAGAATGAAAAGACACATTAAAAAATGGCAATTGTGAAATTAATTAGACCTACCTTGTTTGAAAATGGAAGAGGATGAAGGAACTTGCCACGTCAGGAGACATTGAGCTATGGTTTATCTTTTCTGTATATATTTTTAAAAATTTTAGTTCAAGTCCGTGGTGGGTGTCAACTGTTATTAAGGGCTTCAAATTTGAGCAGGTCAGCCCAGGGGATTAATGAACCATTGGTGATATGGGTTGGGCCTGTGCTACAAAATGAACATGAGAAAAAATATTAATTGGGCTTGGGGCTGGAGCAGTAAACTAAAAAAAAAAGACTTGAACAAGGGCATTTTGTTTAATAATATTTGTCATAATTTTTTTTTTCTTTTAAACATAGAGGGGTGACATGTCCCTCGTATGACTTTATCTCCCTATTATTTAATAATTAATTATTCATTTTGTCAATTAAAAAAGTTACAACAAAAAATTTAGGATCCACTTACATTTAACTTTTCTTAAAATCACTTTTGGATCTCAAAATCCCATTTGATCTAGTAAGAGATAGAGTGATAATCATCTTTAGATAACATGACGTGATGAAATTGGCAAAATTTTTATACCAGAAGTGATTGTGGCAAAAGTTAAGAGATTCTATTATTGCAACAATCACTTATAGTATGAAAATTTTGATATGCGAAGATATGATTTGAACATGACTTTAAAGGGATGTGGAAAAAAAAATTCTCCAAAAAGTGATTTTAGAAAAAGTAAATGCAAACAGATCTTTCCCAAATAATAAATCCAAGTCTAATTACTTAAACGGTTTGAAGCTTTTTGTTTTTCCTATCCTTTTCTAAGCTTGTATGTTTGAGAGTCAAAAAGTTGAAGCTTAGAAAATTTCCTATCCTTCTTTTCAAGATCTAGGGCTTTCCAAGAAAAATGGATAAATTCATGACTCATGATGGAAACTTAATTAGCCATGGTACTCCAAGTGAGTGCTGCAGAACAGATGGGCTGTGGATCCAATCCTGCCTCGAGTCGCAAGATTCTAAATGATCTTATAATCGAGTTTATATAGTGATTTGATTTCATAAATCATATCCACACAAATATGATGAACTCTGAATAGGAATGCAGTTAAAAGCGTTCCGCACAACAGCCACAAAGCAACAGTCGCAGTGAAGTTACAATTAGAAGGAAACTTGAAAGATGCGACATTGCAAATAATGAGAGCCATTTACCCTAATGACAAATGAGATGACAGTAAAATTAATATCAATGAATTGGATTTTTGATGCTTTTTTTAAAAAAATAAATAAATAATGTACACAATAGAACAATATGTGGAACAGAACATGAATACAACATGAAGCAATTTCCTAAAGATGGATCATGTACAAAGAGCTTAAAGGGATGGAGCTTGATGTAAATTGAGGCAGCCTTTTTAAGCAAAGAACATTGCTGCTATCTATTCCCCCACAATACAACTACAATACACAGCCTAACCCTACACGTAAAGTAGGGAGAATTTCCTTATCAATCGCGCCCCCCCCCCCACCACGAACTAATCAGGAACCTCTTGTCAAAAATAGAGGCCCTCCACCCATTCAAGCACTACGCAGTCTCTCACAAATTTCTAATGATCAGGTATTCAAAAATCCTTCTGTGAGAGCTGAAAGAGAACCCTTGTTTCACACACACGTGTGAAAAACTGTTTTCACAGTTACGACCTGAGAGATGCTACTCTTCACCTTAGGCTGCAATTCCAACTATTTGAGTCATATAGTGTGATTATTTACTTTGGATGCAGCACAAGAAACTGTCCAGAAGGATGTTCAGACAAGAATGAGGGAAGCTCAACACCTGCGGGATCAATTGCTGGAATTGCCATGGATATATCTTCAGTAGAGAACGGAATGCTACAGTCGGAAAATGAAAGTGTCTTAGTTGAAAGAAATTCTAACATACAGGATAACATAAGTATCTAGACAAGATTTTCAAGATAAATCTCAAACGGATATTGGTATTTCATTTCCTACGTATGATAATAACTCAGTAATTAATACATCCTAACAGAGAGATGATGGACAACATCTATTCTTATTTGCATTCAAAGTTGCATGTTACCATATGCAAAAGATGATGCGATATGAAATGGTCAAACAAAGTCTATCTACTAGTGGGCTAAAGCTATTCAGTTCCTGCTGTTATTCAGAAATTCAAAGAGTAAGGGACCACTTGCATTAGCTTTTTTTAAAATCACTTTTGGAGTTCAGAATTTCACCTAATCTAAGAGATGGGGTGATAGTTACTTTTAGATGACTTGAGGAGTGATAAGATGATTGACAAATTTTTTATACTAGAAGTGATTGTGGCAAAAGCTAGGGGGGTCCAACTTTTACCATAATCACTTGTAGTATGAAAATTTTGATATGTGAAAGACATGGTTTGAAACTAAATCTAAAGAAAAATGTGAAGAGATAGTTCTCCAAAAGTGATTTTAGAAAAATTTGAGGGTACTGGCAGTGATGAAGAGATAATTCTTCAACGGATTACCTATTAATCCCAAAAAGCTAGGCAAGGGTACTGGCAGTGATGAAAATTTGAGAAATCTAATAACTTTGGTAAGCAAGATTAATGCAGATAAACTCTAGTGAATATCATCCCAGAAGCATATAATCATGCAGTTCTTCACATTGACTTACTCATCAATATTCAAATAACAAAACTAAAATTGGAACAGAGAAAGCAGTTTACCTAAGATCATCATCCAACAAAAATGAATTTGAGGTTAGATTCTGAGTGTCCTTGTTCAAAATATCCCTCATTTGAGCAACCACCTGCAAACCAAACAAATTTTATAAACCTATTGGGCATCATAGTACCAAGTTGTTCCACAAAGCAAAAGAACTGAAATGAAACTTGCCTCATTTGACACACTCTGAGTGCCGTATTTGTCATCCCAGTACATAGTGCTTATTCGATAAATTTGCCTAACAGTCAATGCCTGCCCAAGGAACACAAGACCAAGACTTCTAAGTCTAAAATGTTCTCTTCAAGTCAATGATATAATATATCTATCTGTACTATACACACACACACACACACACACAAGTGTGAATCTTGGAAAAGCATTTACTAACCAAAATATCCCTATATAATTGTGAAAGTCTTAAATGAATTAATTTTTTTTTTTAAATACTAATTCATTTCTTGATTTCTCATAGGCATAACTCCATAAAAATCCATCAATCACAATAAGTCTTCTAAGTTAAACTAAAATTCTCATGAGCATGGTCATATAAAATTCCACAAATCACAAGAAGTCTTCCTAGTCAAATTAAATATTTTAATATAAATACTAATTCATTTTTAGATAATTAATTTATTAATATAAATACTAATTCATTTTTAGATAAAACTTATTTTCTCAAACAATTAAACACTGTATAATTTATATACTTCTTAATTCCAAGAAAAACAAATGTAGTTTTCCTAATACTTTTAATAAAGAATTTGTTTTAATTTGTACTTTGAAGTTTTCATAACCTATTGAGTTCATAATTATTGATTTAATGATTTTTTTTTTAATTTTTTTAATATAATTTTAATTTCTAAAAAAAATTTAAACGACAAAATTTTAACAACTTCGATATATATATATATAGAGGCTTTCTCTTATGAGGATCACCTTACTTTAAGCTAAAGTAAGCATCTAA
>JAESVK010000935.1:666377-688307 GCA_017140935.1 Hamamelis virginiana
TATATATATATATATATATATATATATATATATATATATATATATTTCTTTTCATAAAAAAATTGCACGTACAATGCATGGGGGGCATTGCAAGCATATATGTGCGCACACGTGTGCGTGTACATACGTATGCAAGTAAGAGGGAAAGTACACCAAAGTTGAGCGATACATAACACCAAAGTTGAGCAATATGTAAAATGTTCATACCGGACAAAGATCCTGCCTGATCTCTTCCAGAGACTTCTTCCTCTTCTGATGTATCACCTAAACAATGTGCTATGTGTAAGTAAAAGGACCTTAAGGTTTACAGCTTTAAAGATCTTGATAATGTCCAAGGCTCGTACCAGAAACCCAACAGCTTGTCTGATATAATTTAGCTCATGCCAAGATGTTCCTGCAAACTACATTAAAAAATAATTCAGATACAGGAAGATATAAAGTTCAACTTGGGCAGCAATTACTTGCTAAGCAAAGAGAAATGCACTACCTCCTCCTTTGCACTGACAATCCATTTCTCCAGTTCTGCAAGACCAGATTTTACATACTCTCCATTTGAAAATGTGCAGCATTCACGTCGCAGTAGGAGGCTGAGAAGAAGATAAACCATAAACTGATTCATTATATCCAACAAAACAATGACAGATTCTTTAATCATTATTACATACCTGTTGAAAAGTGATATATTGATGAAAGAGAAAACCTGGGTGATGAGCTTACGGATGAAAAAAGAAGGTACCTAAATGTATTTTGTTCGGGTTAGAAAATCTAAAAAAGAATATGAGGCTAAACAGTGTGCAGTTAGAACATGTGCTGAATAATATTAAGCGTGTTCCAACTTCCAGGCAAAAGAAAATCCAGAATAGTGTACCCATTAAAAGACACATAGGATGTAAATGGAATTTAGGCTGACGCTTTTTATGCTCAAGAATATAAGGAACATTTCAACTTAAAAACATATGGAACATTTTAAACTTTCCTTGCTTACGTGGGAAATTAATTACGAAAAGCTATTCATACATACCAAACCTGGCACTCAAACAAAAGAAAATCCAGAAGAGTTTCTCCATATTTAAGACGGAAAATTATATTAATTAGAATATATAACATAGACAAGTAAACATTTTCCTCCTTAGTTAGACACTGGATAAGTAATGATACAAATCTAATCTCTATGCTAGTGAAAAGCTCATTTCTGAACTAGTAGATCATATAGATAATATAAAAACAATACTTGCGTAGATCAAAATTCCGAACATCTGAGCAACTAGGATATGAACATCAAATTTACTATTTCGACGATAAGGAGGGAATGTAAAATGCAGGCATAATAGTCCTTAAGTTTAATGTAGGAACTATGTAAGTATTTACGCATACATGAAAGAATGTATTCCATCAAATTTATCCTTAACCCTCAACCCAAAGTAATTGAATCACATGTGTGCGGTAGTCACGGACAAACTCTACGTTCTTGAACATGGGCCATACCACATCGACAAATCAATTCTTTCGACAGGCACATAGATGACATCAAAATAATGGATTTCCATACTAAATGGAGATGAATAACCCTAGAAATACAAGGAATCACCTTGTGGATCGTTGTGGATTTATAAAAGATAATTAAATGGATACACTAGTATCTTCACCGAATAAACCAAATCCTCTCCACTCTACATATTTAAAGACACTCATTAAGGAAAAACTGAACCAAAAAGGGAACCCAAAAAAGAAAAACTGCATGAAGCATCGTTTGCATCGACTTGAATTACTCACCAAAGCTGTTTTGTAACTACATCCAGGAAAACAGAAATTTTTGTTTCATATTTTTTTTAATATTTAAGATTAAGAGGACTTTGATTCCTGATGCTATCATGTATTTATGTATTACCAGATCTAAGATTGGATTAGCTTTGGGGCATTCTCTAAATGTTGTGTGCAACATTTCTAAGTTCCACCATTTAAACAGAAAATAATGCATAAAATTTCCCAGCTGTTCAATAAGTTGGCATTCAAATAATCTTATTAGCTTACTGGATCAATGTTAGAAGCTCTTTGTACTATAGGCACCATCCTAAAACATATCACCACAATAGGATATATATTGTAGATAAACAACACATCATGCTTTAATTACTGTATGTGTTTTGCAAGTGGTATAAACCTAAGCAGATAATATCACTAACAAGCGCAACAGCATGGATAAAGGAAGACAATATTGCACATACATGATTTCCACGTAAACGACTCATAAGAGAATCCAAGAATTTGATGATACTATCCCACTGACTACTTGGTGATTGCTGAGGAACACCACCAGGTGACCTAGATAACTTTCCAGCATGTACTCGCACTGATTTTGGGGCCTGCCAATGATAAATTCAAAAAAAAAAAAAAATTGCTATGCAGTAAGTGTGCCCACTAATTCTGAGACAGATTCCATTAATCAGAGGAAGTAAACTAAACTAAGTGTTCACAAGATAAAGTTTTTAAACAAGTAAAATCACACATTTGGTTCTTAAACTATAGAATGAGAATTGCAGAAGCTAAATCTACTAAAATAATAAGAGTAAATTTCCTTTAGCGTTACCGAAGACATGAAAACAATAAATCACAGTTTTTCTAATATATTTTTTATATTAAGACATTAAGGGGGCATTTGTGTTGGAGATATGCCCTAAAACCAATCTTAAAGGGCATATCAATTTCATATTATATTAATTAGAAGGTATAACTTATCTTGTATATTTAAATATATATATGATAAGGTCCATGAATAAATGATAAGAGAAATATATGTCTCAAGTTGTTGAGATAAGGAGGCTTATATTTCTCATACACATTTATTCTAAAGAGTTCTTACTCATAGGTTTATTAAAGTGGACATTTATAAACCACTAAGAGTAGCATAGATTTAAACTAGCTCCAATGGGAGGATAGGTAGTCTTTCCTATCTGTGTAGTGAAACTATAGTTAATCTGTTGGTGCATGTTAGAGAACATGTACACTGAACATGATCTAATAAGAATATTCTTATGGAATTTAAGTCAAAGGAATATTCTTATATTACGTCCATCGAATGGTAATCCTTAGACCTGAGGCACCATAGTTATCTTGTGCATAAGTTATTAGAGTTTGATAGTATCTCGTACATCTATAACCATCAGAATGTAATCGGTACTCATTGGCTCTAGTGGGTTATGTATGAAGGTAAGTGAGTGCGCAAGAAAGAATCATCACTCTCACTTTGATGAGAGAGAATGTCAAGGTTTGTTCACAAATATAATTCTCATACTTAATCCCTGGCTAGAGTGATAGGTGAACTATGAAAAGAATTTCATCGGGTTTATCTTATTGAGATTATATTTTGTGGAACATATAACAAATTGTTAAGATAGGGGTTTGACTTATAACCATACCTAATTATATCTTAACAATGACATTAGGGGATGAAGGATTAAGTAACATGAAGGGTTCAATTAGTTCTACTATTCACCCATACCTATTGTACGTCATGTTGCTAGAGGTCACTCATGACTAGTGAAGATCTAATGATAAAATGTTATCATTGAGGGAAAAATTGGAATTGTTCCAATTGAACCATAAATAGAAAGTTTCTATGTTAGGAGACATTGAGATGTCCCTGTCTACTACTAGGTTGGGGTGAACCTAAAGGGTCACACATAAAAGGACACTAGAGAGGGGTAAGTTTCTAATTTAGTAACTTGTATGGTCTCTTTAATTAATTGTTAATTAGGGAGGACCAAGTTACAAATTAGAAACCCTAGTATTTGCCTACAAATACATAGGAATGAGTGCATGCTAGCACTAAGTCCACTTAACCCTAAAATTAGAAGAGAGGCATTCATCAAACCCTTTGAGGCGTTGAGCTTAGAGCTTCCCTCCCTTGGCCATGACTTCCTCTCTCCTCTCTAGTTTGGTTTGATCAACTGTTGATCAATCGCAAGGACCTTGAAGAGTCTTGTGTTCGTGTGGATACCTTGGAGGCTTCATACACTTTGAAGCTTGGATTTGAGTTCAACATTTCATCAAAAGGCAATCAAGTAAGTATGATTAAATTGTTTAATTATTATTCATGATCCTATGCTTGTGTTCGAGTCTTGGATTGATTGTGATGATTTGATTCAAGTTTATAAATAAAAAAATTTATCGTATGTCTTCCGTTGCGAATCCTATTTCATCAAATCCTTTTCAATTTGGTCATCCCATGTGAACAAAATTGTTTTATTGTGTTAGGCATAAACTTTTGCACACAAAATGACCTTGTGAATGAAAAAATTCAAAGCGATGACAATCATCATCACAAACAAGAGTAAAAACTAAAAAGAGAGACATTTCATGAATTTCTAAAAATTCTATAACACTAGTGATGGTGATGATTCTAACTTTTTAAAATAGTCCCACTCAAGAAAATGAATTTGTATCTTCAATATCATAGAAATTACATTGATCCGTTCAGACAACCAAACAAACCATAAACAAATAAAAATATTTCTCCAGAAAATGCAACTATTATTTTCTGGGATGGCTGCAGCTTCTGCAGCTTTTAACTATGTGAAAGGCAAATACACTTTTAACTTGTTAATTCATGGAAAGGGATAAGAAAAGACTAATTTACTAAGCTCATGTATAATGATTCAATTGAAGAGCATATACATACAAGGGCGTCACAATATAACCATTTATAATCAACAAATCAGCAAGTAGTTCTCCCTCAAGTATTAAAAAAATAAATACTCCCTCCGTCCCACAAAAAAATGCCTTCTTTCCTTTTTTGGCTGTCCCGAAATGATAGTCCACTTTGAAAAGTCAAATTAGATTTCTTCAAACTTTCTCATATTATCCTTTATTATTTCAAGAATGTCTTGACGTGACACCGTATGCAATTGTAGAAGAAGGATAGTTTTGGAAAGAAGAAATAAAAAAAATCACAAATCAATGCATTAATGAGTTTTCTTAATATGCGTAGCTTTTTGAAAGAGGCCTATCTTTACGGGATAGAGGGAGTAAATAAATAAAATGCAGCAAGCTTAGTACAACATGCATCACTCTTAGGTGTGCAAGTTTTTCTTTTCATTTGAGCTTCCCTACTTGTCTAACAATTGAATACCTAGAAAATGAAAGCAACTTTGACAGTTGGTTTGGAATAGTATACAACTTTCACAACTACATTAGATAGCCAAGAAAAAGAACACTCACCTGAATGCATAAGCCCAATAGTGGAGATATTTCTTTTTTCAAATTATCACGAATCAAGCCAAAAATCTTCTCTACACAAGCAGTTAATTGTTGTTTGAATAGTATAGCTGGGTATCTGGCTTCTACATGTGATATGCTATCCTCATAACCAATAAATTTGAAAGGAGATTTTAAGGCCTGATAAATAAACTGGGATCAGCTGCATCTCAACTCAAAATAATTTAAATATGTAACAGCATTTCAAAGAAAAAACACAAAATCCACATAATATCATTTTATCCAACTACTACTAAATGCCAAATAAGTTGAAGTTTTGCTGATTTACCATTAGAAATGAAATGTTACAAATGGACACTTATATGCAACCTCATATTTACGATATGGAATCATACAAACAAGAAAACATAAAATCATTTAATCAACAGCACAATCATTACAAAAATAGAATGGACACTTATATGCAACCTCATATTTACAATATGGAATCATACTAACAAGAAAACATATAATCATTTCAATCAACAGTACATTCATTACAAAAATAGAAGTCTTAGCATTACATCCAACAGATATTGAACTCTACTGACAGAACAAAAATAATCAATTTTGGAAAAAACTGCCAATTTCGATTGGTATCATATCCAAATTGCACATGTCATCATGCATACAAATATACTAAATGAAATTTGAAATTTGTTCAACAAAACTGAGGACCGAACACATTCATAAAAATATTTAGAGTATTCAACATAGGTAAGTTTTATTCCCATTATCTGTGATATATTCAAAAATAAAAGATCGTAAAAACGTAGAAGTAAATAAATGAACAAAAATCAGGAAACAATGACGAAGATAAAAAAGTTTAAATCCAACCAAACCTTACAAAATTGTCTAGTTATTGTTAAAATGTTTTTGTCTCCAAGTTCTACTACCATAAACTACAAGCTTTTTCAATATAATCATCCTTTTTTCCAATCTATACCTTTATAGATGTCAAAGGTTTCACATTGCTGAACTGACAGAGTAGAATTCTTGCCATCCAAGAGCCAATTTAAATAATTTAGTGTAAATAATAAAAATAATAATAATAGTAATAATAATAATAATAAGATCAACAACATCAATAATAAGTTTATTAAAATTATAGAGGTCACGAGTTAACACTACCACTTGATCAAATGGCACAAGTCCTAGTTAAGCACTATCATCAAGAAAATGTGAAAAAGAAAATGCAGCAATTTTACACAAAAATAAATGAGCTTGCATAATTCAGAAAAACACACTCTTAGTAGGACAAATAAAATATTCAGAAATTCAGTATAAAGTTGCATGACTGACTTGTCCAACCCTCCCAGTTAGTGCAGAAGAGCCTGCAGATCGCTGAGAAGCTGTAGTCAAGAAACCGTTTGATCGTATATTCCTCTGCAAGAGGCATAGAAGTGCTGAGGCATTAGACAACCAATATGGCAACGTAGCGTTCTCATCCCCAACCTGAAACAAGTGTCACGGCATGATTTACAATCGCTATCAAAAACATTTACACATGATGTGTCCTAGAACTATAATTAAGGAATCAACAAATTCTTCCAAGATTCCAAGATATATTGAGACCTAATTGAGTTAAAGAATGAAATGTAGCTCAATCTCAGAACTTAATGTAAAGCAAAGTAACATCAATGTAAAAGAGAAAACGGGATGACTAATCCAATATAAATATTTGACGATTGAACTGAATGAATCACCTTCAGAACATCATTTATTCCCTCAATAATGTAGTCAAAAATAGCTGTCCTCTCAGACTCAAAGGCATGCCAGTGGAAAAGACATTTATATATAATACAGGCCGCAACTGGTTTACCATCTTTAAACCCCAAATCTTCTTTAATACACCTCGAGAGGAATTCATTGTTCTCCTGTACAACGATTTCACTTTCAAGCCCCGTAAATTCAAAATATACATAGCATAGAGATGACAAAGAACAATCTTGATGCTCGCCGACATTTACTATCAATCAAGCAATCAAACCTTATGTTCCAAAATCCAATTCTAACTTTTTATGAACAATAAGAGAGGAAACCTGATTCCTTTCATTGGTAAACTTTGATCTACGTGAATCTGATAAGCCATGTGAAAAGGGTGTAACAAGTTTTGTAGGCGTGGGTGACTCCTGCATCAATGACAGTATATGTGTAAGATGTACCTGGGGTATACCCTATGTTCAACAGAAAGACTAACCAAAACCATATCTTACAAAAACAGCCTTCCGGTCAGTGTGGGAAAGAGCAAGTGCACCAGAGTACTTCTGTTTCATCAGAAAATAAGAATTCAACAAAATACATAATTAAATACATGCAAGTCAACAGCGTCCTCAAATATCCAACACGCATCTTTAATCTAACTTCTCTAATATCAATACTCAATAGTAAACCATGTAAAATAGCCCTTGCATATATGTGAATACGCATTGATACACACACTTATAATATATGACATCTTACTTCCGAAAATGCCTTTGCCAAACCAGGCCGTTTGCCCTTTGGAGATGCACTCAATGCTTTTTGTCGTAGGACATGATTTTCATCCTCTAAATTTGTGAGCTTCTCCTCCAAACTACAATTCAGAAAAACAGCTTATAAGAACAGTCAGTGTATAACAGCAAAAAGGTTCAGAAATTACTTAAAAAAGAAATTTAAAAAAGAACATAGTGAAAACAAAATTTTATTGAACTAACAAAATGGCGACTCATATAAACCAAAAGAACACATAGGACATATGATAGAGTCAATAAGTACAGTAAAGTATTTCTTGAGAAGATAAAAACTGCTAGCTTGAAGGATATAAAAGTTTCCACTAATGAAGTAATACCTCTGCAAATTCTTTTGGAGCTGTGAACACTTTTCCTCAGCTTCCCGTAACTTTTCAATTGTATCATTACTATCTTGTTGAGCCTTGATAAACTCGTGCTCCAGCGCAGAATTCTTCTTTTCCAAAGAATCCAAAGAACTCTGTGGAGACAGTAAACATCAATTTCCATGTGAAAACTCTCTCCAGCTTAAAGCAAATGAGTTAAAAGTACGTAGAAAAAATTAGACTAACCTTCTCCAACAAAGTGATGTTAACATATGCATCATGCACTAGGCAAACCATAATCATTAAAGAGTTTTTAAGTTAGTCTTGCCCATTTGGTGCAAACATGGGATTGTCAATTTAATCCAAAAATATGTAACTGAAAACCCCCAACTCAACCAAATCAAGAAATCCTATTCAGCCAATCTTACCAAGGATGTGGATCACTTTCCCCTCTATTGTTGCTTCATCCAAATCAATTTGGTAAAGGTTTTTTGGCAAGATGTAAATGATGTTAAAATTCTTTCTCCAGTCAAGCCCATTGCTTGTATTTGGGACCTAGACTGCTACGGTCACATTGTGCAATTAGTTGAGGGACCCAAGAAGCATACTCATATGACAGTCTGCTACACTCATAGCCGCACCCATAGAACAAGTATGAAAGGGTGGGGCACAATATGCAACAGGTCCAAATATCTGGTTATGCCTCAGACATCAATAAAAATTTTATTTTTAATAAATAAATAAACAACCATAAGTTCATCTTTTATCCACAGCAATCATTCAGATCCAAAGAAAATGAGCCTTAATTTTCAATATAAAAAAAAATAAATATAAAAAAATCAAATCAAATCAAATGGTAACAGTAATTCAATCAGGTTAATTATTAATGGCACTATTAGGTCTCCAAGATGGATCTACCATACCATTAAAATCATCAAGAAACAGAATTTATCAGACTCAAAGCAACAAATATGGATAAAAAGTTATCAACACTAAAAACTTACCTTTAAAATTGCATTTTCCTTTCTCAGTTCAGCAATTCCATTGAGGTCTCTTTCTAATGCGGTTTTCTCCTTCAGTGATAATTCTAACTGATTTTTCAAAACTGCATTCTTGTTGCACTCATTAACTGTTGCCATTTTAGCAGCATCTAATTCAAGGTTCGAAGAGTCCAAATATTTCTGAAGTTTAGAAATTTCTACCAACTTAGCCTCCTCATTAGATGCCTGCATTCCAGAATGTTGCCATTAAAAAAGTGAACTTCCATGCAGCAGCATGAGTGTAACAATAGCATGCCAAACAATGTATGAAATTAGCCTAGATACAAAATACACAACCCTCAAACTGAAACATAACATAAATAGGAATAATATTATGAGAAGTTTGGCAAAAGCATCAGAAGACGAACTAGTTTTTGTTGTTGATCAACAAACACCCCCTTTTTCACTCACATAAAGTATAAAGAAAGTCTTGGGAAGAGGATTTGTAAATTATATGACAATGAACAAATGAACTGCAAATACTGAAACAGGATACAAGTTTACATGAATTTCCAGCTCTAATGAGGATTAAAGGCCCGTTTACTCTGATAAAAGACAAATGCAGGAAAAGGCATGTCAATGCTGTTGGATGGGGCAGTATTACTGTGATCTAATATTGGTAAGCTACATTATACTAGAGGCCCCATTTCCATCAATTTCTAGAAGTGTACAACTCTTATAAACAAGAAATTTATATACTTTTGATGCTGTGTTACCTGTACCATTTCCATGCAACATCACTGTGATGAAAGCAGAAGGGTAACAGGGGCTTTCCAATACATACAAGGACCAAAACAGTGAAAAGCTCAGGTATTAACAACATCTCCTCAGAGAAGATTGCTAGGTTTAACACCCAAAGTCAAACTCAGATTAACAATAATAGGTGCACCAGAAAGATCAAAACAAATAGACACATAACATCAATACATCGAATGAGGGGCAGAACTGATACCATATCAAGAGGACATAACAATCAGTTTTAGCAATAATTGTTCCGCTTCTTTAATATAATGTTCGAACCAACTCTTCTATTTTTTTTTCTCCAACAATTCTTATTATGTTGAATAACATAATATGACTATTGGTGATGCAACATTGAGAAGATTGATCATTCTTATCAAGAATTTCAATTGAAAAGAAAACCAATCATTGTCTTAAAAAACTTTATATTTAATTGCACAACCCTCTTTTACCTTTGTTACATAGTCTACAGAAAATATTTCCTTCTTGCAATGAAAATATCTAATTTCTGTACAGTAGGGGAGAAAAAGAAACAACAACAGATAACTGATTGATGCTTAACATATTATTTGTTGGATGCAAATTTATCACATCTTCTATAGTAAATTGAAATTATCATTACTTAAGAGTACACTAACGAACAGATTTCTTTCTGGAAGTACAGACACAAGGACAATCCAAGAGAGTAATGAAAAGACTTACAAAGTGTCTTCAA
Source organism: Hamamelis virginiana (assembly GCA_017140935.1). NCBI lineage: Eukaryota > Viridiplantae > Streptophyta > Magnoliopsida > Saxifragales > Hamamelidaceae > Hamamelis > Hamamelis virginiana. The sequence goes on from JAESVK010000935.1 coordinate 676,942, forward strand.
CATAAAAAATTAATATAAACAAACTTAAACAAAGTAAATATGAAAATTAATACCCGTAATCTTTTTTCAAGATGCAAGCGCCATGTGAGATCTTCCAACTGCTTCTCAAGCTTACTTTTTGCCAAGCGCAAGGCACCTGCTTCATTAGCTTCCTACAAGAAACAAACGAATAAAAAGGTGATGCTGCAACTAATAATAGAGATGAATTGAAACCACATAAGATCATGAAAACTTTCCATGGGTTAACAATATAATCCTTATCTTAAAGCAATGGAATCACAAAGGATTGATTTCTCATTGATCTATAAGTTGTGCAGGGGCAGAACCAGGAAATTTTCAAAAAAGGGTGGCACCCTTTGAGTGATTGTTTGTGTTTGATCTTAATTTTATAAACTAATTACATTAATTGAACGAAAAAAATTCAAAAGGCAAGATATAGAGAAGGGTTGGGAAGTGAGATTAAAGAGGCAAGGCCACAGGAGGGTTTGAGATAGAAAAAGATAAAATTTGTACTAAAAATCTAATATAAATATTTATTAGGAAGAAAAAAAAAAGGAGAGGCAAAATTAAAAATTTGTTGTGGGATCAAAATGATAAAATATAAATCAAGAGGGAGGGATATTAATGGAGTTAAATTTATAATTAATAATAATGTATACAACACTCTAAAAAAATAAAATATAACAAGGGCGCCTGCCACCACTGAGTTCCATGTGGCACCAGCCACGGTATTATGCAATTATGTTCATAGGAGTAAGTGAGCCATTTTCTTATCAGCTGCTAATTTATCTCCTGTAATTGGTCTCTCATCTACTCAGGGTATGGTTTATCTTGGGCATGGATTATCTTGGTTTTTTTCTGCTTTGCTGGGCTACATTTTTCATAGATGGAAAATTAGATCTTGTAGACAAGGGACCAGATCAGTCGGAAGGGTGCCTCTCCACTCTTCATCCTTTAAGTTCAACCAAAAAAATAAAAAAATAAAAACCCACTAAAGAGGAAAAACACTAGTGAATCTTTAAAAGCTTCCAATCATGTGACATATGATCAATAAAATAGAAGGAAAATTGACTTTGGAAGATAAATGTGATGTGAAAACAAAGAAGAGTATGACAACTTAAGGTTTTAAAAAAAAAAAAAAGAAGATTTTACTTGCAATAAGAGAGTTTTGCTTACTTTTTTAAGCCTCCGCAACTCCCTTTTTGCAAGTATTCGCCTCCAAAGACATTGTATCGCGATAATGGAAGCTTGGCGATGACAGAAAGCTGAATGGACCTTCCACATCCTCCATCGAGCCTAAGAGATAAAGATAAAACTAGGGAAGTCAAATATAGCAGACAACTACACAATTATACAACTTCTAAGGCAACTGACAAGAAAGTAAAAATTAACAAAGAAACAAGAATGACTAAATCATTTTGCAGGAAAATAGTATGTTTCCATGCCAAATTATGCAGCATCATACATGCACCAACATAAAGGCTAGCATGAAGAGCCCAACTTTATAATGGTGGTCATGTAATTGCTATTTCTAACAACTTCCCACTAAACCAAGAATCATGCATAAAAGAGTAACAACATAAATAGCAATTGAGAATTAATACCATTTTAAAACTAAAATGCATAATGTGAAACATATCTTGAAGTTTGTAACAAATGAGGGGCATAGTAATTGGTTTGTAGTCAATTATCCAGTTCACAAATCAAAATTCTTATATTAACACAAATATAAGCATAAACGTGTAAGAATTTAGTCAATTTCAGAGTTTTAATAAGTTTTCTCTTTGATTTCTAGATTTTAATGTGTTATTAACATTGTCTACAAAACTTAGAAGAATAAAATTCAAGCCTAGTGCTCATTGTCCAAATGAATGGAAGTTATATTCTTCACTAACAATTCATAATTAGAATTTAGGAAAGTCTGTTTGGCATGCAGAACAACAAAACCCGGATACAGGAATGCACCAGGCTAGGAGAACCCACAACCAGCGTAAGTATTATTTGTGTTTGTCTCAAACAAAAAGTTAAGTAGGATAGTTAGCCAAATCTTGCCAAATTTCTCCATCAACCCCCAATCTTCCCTCAAATTTGATTACTTAAAACGAATAATTTCATGATTTTTAGCAAACAAAATCCCCTTTTTGAAGAATTGGAGAAATAAAATTTCAACCAAAATAATGGGTTTGCATGTTTTCTAGTGGTGAGGTGTCTGAAAATGGGGAGAGAGAGAGAGGTATGGCTTCAAAGAAATCAACTCTAAGTTTTAATTCCCCTTCACTGTTTTATTCAACATCATAACCATGTTCCAATAATATAACCTATACCTACTACCTAGCTGGGATCTATTTTATCCATGCAAGCAAAAAAACATAAGCTAAAACCAGAATGCTGATTTATATTTTTTTTTCTTTTGATGAAATAATATTTTTACATATATAGAAGGAGAAAAATTATTAAAAATTATGGAAGTTGAAAAAAGAAAAAGGAATAGGCGGAGAGGAAAAGCCATCTTCAACAGAAACGCATTATAAATATCCGCACAAACATTACAAATAGTACCACAAGAAACATTGACATCCCAAAAAGTTCACCTGAATAAGAGTGGCAGCTCTATGTTTCTTTTGGTGCAAAAACTTTTGACGAGTTGAAAAACCACGAATACTGGACTGTATAAGAACAGCAGCTGAATAAAGTTGCATATAAGCATGCCTGGCTAGCCACCCCCGGACATATTTTTGCATTGCAATAGCAGCTGCTTCCACTCGTTTTGCTATAAAAATATTTCGAGCAAGACGGCCTGCAATATATATTTCCTGCCATAAGCGCTCAACCAAAAGATTATCAAAACAGTAATGAGAAGCATAATTGGGCAATCAATTCTTCCCATATAAGGGTTCTGGTGACAAGCAAGGCAGGTGGTTAATAAAAGATAAATCATCCACAAATGCATGAGTGAGAAAAAATGAAACCCCAAACTAATACACAAAGGTAATTAAAACATAAAGGAGTAATAATAATGTCACTGTAACCAGCTTACGACGTAATGCTGGAGTTGGCAGCGGTGGTGATGATGACAAGTAGATTAGTGTTCACTAGTAGTAATGGTTTATCAAGGTGGCAGGGGACTAGTGAAAGTAATATGATGTTGTTAGTAATAGCACAATGGAGGTCAACAGCAATGGATGATGACGCAATAGCTTGTGATTTGTGTATGTCCATTAATCATATATTAGGGATTGTAAAGCTATTTGTTTAGGGAGGCCACCAACTAAACTTTTTAGTACATCTTTGGAACTGTCGACTTTGCATAAGATCAAAAGGGTAACACAAATTAACAGTTTAACTAAAAGGGTAAATCTAGCAGTTTCAAACAAAAGTTATAGTAAGTGAAAAGAACCTCTGCAGCATGCTTGAAGTGTAAGTGCAGTTGCCCGAGTCAAGATAAAATCCCTGCGTGCAAAAAATGTTTTTAATCGGCCCTGAATACACTTTGCAGCACTATCCAACACCTCAGCCCGCCGAGAGTCTAAAACACCTATCTGACCGGTCCTAAGAAACACTTTGGTCCTCCCCAACTGCATAACAAACAAGAATACAAAGAGAACAAAGATAAAATAACTAAACTTTCTCGACCAAACCGTACTTCACCTAGCATAACATAATTCACATTGAAAGCAATCTCATGAATTTTCATGAAATTAGAACAGAACATGCCAAACTAGTAAAATAATTCAAGAGAATAAATACTGAGGAAGCATACTTGGAAATTCTCAAGCTTTAACTTCTGCAAAATTTTCTCCGTTGTAGCTTTTTCATCATAACTGCAGACATATAACATAAAAGTTAATTAAATAAATAATGTAAAATTTATTAAATAAACACAAAATGATGAAAAAAAATCTCCCAAAAGGACAAATATATATACAATATTAAGTACAAATTATTCTCATCCATGTTAATTTACCTACACAATAAATACAGAGGGGTGCATGTAACTAGACACACAGACAAATGCTTGTATGCACGCATCTAAAACAGAAAAGGTTCCTTTTCATACAGAAACGGAACAAAAACCAACATCCAATCCTTAATCAATCTATATATGCACAAGAATGAATTAATCAAAAGGGCAAGCCCCCACCCACACAGAAAAACAATACATATATGGATCTCGCGTATGGGTCTGTTTCAAAAACTCTTGGAATGCCATCAAAAAGGACCCCATGAATGTGTTTTTGAAATTCCATTCTCTGTATTCATTCACAAGTGTAGCAACACAGTTATCAGTGAACTACAACATATGATATGACATGATACAATATGATACATTTTACATAAAGCCATCTGTATCTAATGGTACATGATAGCATACAAATGATGCTATGACTAATATCTGACTCTTTGATAGAGGGCTAAACATGATCATAACAAATATAACTGTAAGATTTGCCCAGACAAAGATTCAAGAACCACAAACTTCATACCAGATTTGGCTTAGAACTAAGTAAAATAATTGAAAGAGTGGCAATCTACACATGTACAGCTATAGTTGTTATTACTAAAATTACAATCTTATTCTTCAAAAAGCTTCTATAAGTTGAGCCACTAAAAAAAAACATAATGGTACTTTGCCAGGTATTCACTCTTAACACCAAACAAATGAAGGAATGTCAAAACTATTTTTTAGCTCTGTAATGACAGAAGAAGCCTAAAGAGCCCATAACTAACTCTATGCAATGCTGCTACATGCCAACCTTTCAATCAACAAAAACATCTCCATCAGAATATGTGCAAGCTCTCAACATATGTTCCAAAAGCATCCTTAAAATTGAAATACATATTTGCTCCCTCACAAAGATACCAGTTATCATATAGACGCTAAACCATATCCTAAACTTGTCATGGATACTGATATAGACACTAAATGCAGGAGAATTGCTTCCCCAGCCTACTAAAACCAAAGCTATAGTTCCCATGATGGTCAATCAATCACCCAATATGGAAAACGAATGCTGAAACCAATTCATAAATGAAAAACAAGGGCCTTAAAAAAATTACAAGTATTGGTATTCATGAAAAGAAAAATACAAAAAGGTGCAAGATACAGTGATTTACATGTACCAAAAATACAAAGAGGAAACCAAAAAAAAAAAGGTGAAAAAATGGCACCAAAATGGAGAATACCAACAAAAGAATCATTGTCTGCAAACATCCACTAACTTACAAGAAAGATACCAAAGGTAAATGGAAATATGCAAGCTCATAAAATAATATGGAGCATCATTGCATATTATTTATAGCAAAAAAAAAATCCCTAGACAAAGCAGTAAAATGGGCCAACCAAGAACCCACCTTCCATCCATAAATTCTGGAACTAATAGACCAAAGCGATCCACAAACTCAGAGTACGTCCTACGAGTAGGATAACCTGCCAGACTTATCCGAACAGCCTCTAAAACACCCTGCACAAAATCAATTTACTGCCAATCAAACTACTTTACTCAAGTGACACTTATAAGAAACATGCTCTATCATTATCAGCAATTTCAGGTATAGGAAAGAACCTGGAGAGAGAGAGAGAGAGAGAGAGAGAGAGAGAGAGAGAGAGAGAGAGAGAGAATATGAGAATAATAGTATGAGTGTTACTATTAAGGTGGCAGGAACTAACCAGAAAGAAAGAAAGGAATATGAATCGATTTAGCAACAACGAAACAATTATCAGGTATAAATTACTCTATTTTGTTAGAGCAATCCCATTGTATCCCTATACTAATTAAATTGAAAATTGGATTGAGAGAGATAAAGAGAGAGAGATGCCATGTTGGGCTTACTCTGTTGGAAGCCTCAACTTCTCTCTCTCTCTCTCTATATATATGTGTGTGTGTGTGTGTGTGTGTGTGTAACCTAAGTATGTGAGTAGTGACACAAACTGCTTAATGTAACAAACTTAATCAAAATGAAACTATGCACTATGCAGATCAGAAAAAGGCAAAAACAAAATGACAGGGGCGCCAAAAAAACAGGGCAGAAGCTATGCTTAACATAAAAATCAAAGAGAAAAACACATAAAAAGTAACCCCCCCCCCCTTTTTCTCTGTACATATCTATATCATGAAACTTCAAATTACAAGAAATGCAGTTGTGATGCTACTTACCCCGCACCGTAGCTGGTGCAAGATACTCTGATTTTCAAATTTCTGAGGTCGGTTCAAAGAGTTTGGCTTCACACAGCGAATATAATGAGGTTCTGTGAGGTTGAGGGTTTCCATGAGTGCTTGAAGTTGTTGCTACAAACAAAAAGAAAAGATTGAGAGCACAAGCATCAGCAAGATACAAACGGTAAATCCACAATGCCCAAGCCATGGCTAAAAGTAGTCATATTTCCAAAGTTTAAACAGGTGAAGGTTTTATTCTGCAATTTAAATAATAAAGCACAAATGCACAATTAAAAAATAGCAATATGACAAAGAAAAGCAACCAAAGGTCCAGGACATACTAACAAAGATGACTAGACAACTGAAAGTGAAATAAAAGATAAAAATTGAAACAATCCAGACTTATTGAAAAGTAAATATTCTCAAATATATAACAAATAATACCTAACTTACACTAACCCTAATGATACAGTGCAAATATACTACACCAGAGGACCATACGCCTCATGAAATCCTTTCTTCAACAGGATAATTATGTAATTTCCCAAATTCATAGTAAGTGTTCCTCCAAAGACTACAAGTTTCACTTCAAAATGAAACAATTGTATATCAAGAGTAGAAGAGAGTCCCGATTCCAACGCACCCAGCCCTCCCGAAACAATTGTATCCGACTTCATAAAGCAAAACTTAAACCTTTCTTCATTCCCTGTTCAAAGAACGTCGTTATAATTTTTTCAATCCTAATACCTGCCACAGCTGGAACTGGGTACAAAGATAAGAAACAATCAAACAAGTCAGAAGATACGACAGCCCCTTTAAGAGAAAGCATGCTTTAGCAAATGGAAAGATATAGTTGACTGTTTCAGCGACAGCATCCACAGAGCTTTGTAATTGCATTCAAAATCCCAAAAAAGGCAAGATAGAATGGCAGGAAGGGAATCAAACATGCAGTCCAATTTCTTGCAAGATCCATCACCCCATAAAGAGCATCCACTCCGGCAACCAACCAACCATTTATAAAGATCAATCTCAACACTTGAAACAGATTCAAAATATCTAGAACAAAACCTAGACACTTACTTGAGTCCATCAAGTTGCCTATTCCACACCTTGATGCACTATTCAGGAAGCAAGTTCCAAACTCGCCCAAGCCTCATTGCCAAGACACTCAGAGGAACTTCAATAATAATGCTAGCAGATATTCAATTTGGTGACACACATTGCAACTGATTTTGAGTAATATTGGAAATGTAAAGTCTTCACTTAAAGAGAATAAAAGACAAGGTTCTCACATAAGAACCTTTTCCACATTATAACTTCTTTTATCATCACTAACTTCTCCTCCCTCTATCATTTTCGGTTTTTAGAATGCAATTACTAAAATTGTTAACACTTGATAAAAATAAAAAATAAAAAATAAACAAACTACTAAAATAGTTAACACCACACTAGGTATATAGAAGCTTCGTACCTTGAATCTAGAAGCCACAGAAGAAAACTTGTACGATGACCTTGAAGATTCATCTGGTAGTGAAGAGAAAAGACCAGCAACAAAGAGGCAATTGGAAGAAGACAGTAAATTGCAATGCTCTACTACAACATAATCGCGATTTTTGTCTAGAAAGGTATCTGTTTGATAAGTAACCTACAGAAAATGTATTGTGTGAGTAAATCATGATAGTATTTCACAAGACCACAACTTTTTTAAATATATGCAACCAAAAAAAAATACTGAGAATGACATGCCTTTCCAGCATAATGGGACAACGTAAAATCCGTTTCTGAAAACTTTGCCTTTTCCAACCTTCGGTGGGCCCGTAAATTTTGGAACAGCTTGGTTGAAAATGTTCCATGCGTTGATTTTGGGAACATGCTGCATAAATAGGAAAATCAGGATAAGGTTAACTACAAGTAAAGAATCTCATAGAGCAACACGCACCAATTTACAGTTGAGAACTTAAATTGTACCAAGCTTCATCCAGGAGAGCAATTATCCCAATAGGTTTCTGCAAATGCATGTACAATAGCATGAGACTAAAGAGCTCCTGATGTGCAAGAAATAGAAAACAGAAAAGCAAAGAGGAAAAAGGAAGAACAATGTGCAAATCTACATTTTAAAAAAAAAAGCTACATAACAAGCATGCTCCTGTTTTTGCCTTTTTCCACCATATAAGATCCTTTTGTATACGTCTCAGACAACAAAAGATTGGGTCTCTTTACATGATTATGCTGCTTTTTCATAGTTTTGGAAGTCACCATGTCAAACACTTCGTATTCATACCAAGCATCAAAACTGTGTCAATGTCCTCTGCCGGGTTTTGGACATGTTCACTGGGTCTGTTTACACGATTATGTTGTTTTTTCAGAGTTTTGGAAGTCCCCATGTCAAAAACTTCATAACCGTACAAAGCATCAAAACTGTGTCAATGTCCTTTGCCAGTTTTTGGACATGCTTGTTTTTTGACACATTCGAAGGAGAAGAATTAAGACGAATTTTTAGGGAATAGAGTTGTCTATTGTACAGATAAAGTTTAGACTAGCTAGAAAGCTTTTTGTTTGAAAACCACCAAATTTGTTTGGGAAACCAAATGACCCTTGCCAATTTTTTTGAATTCACTAACTTCGTAATTTCTTAGTTCTTTTCTTTTCTTCTGAATACCTTGCTTGCATAGAGGCTTCGGCCTTTTTACAGTTTATATATAATTTACCTTTTAGAAAAGGTACTGCTATGAAAATTATAAACAATAATTATATAAAGGAGACCAACCTGTGATGTTTGAAAAAGAGGATATAAAAGCCTCAGAACTTATTCCAACTAAAACTCAGAAAAGGTAATTAAATAACATGTACTATAAGTTAAAGTTCCAAGCACAATCTGGATTGGCTAGCACCTCTAATAATGTATAATGTATATGATATAAAGTAAGCAAAAAAAAAATAAAAGATAACTAGCAGTAATTACAATGACTGTTATCACTTTGAAACAGCCGAGGCCCAATATGCAAAGCTAACCAAATCGGTTGGGACATAATATGAGAAAACCTAAGGAGCCAATATCATCTTTAAAAAAAAGGAAAAAAATAGTACTGCAATATTAAAAAACCATTAGGTAGACTAGATGAGCCAGTAATCGGGGAAAACCCCCTGATCATGCAGTCCAGTAAAAGAAATTAAAAATTAATAATATTAAAGTCCAATCTAATTTTTTTTCCAGAAGCACTTTCATCATTTCACTATTTAACAAATTCAATTAGTTTTATTTGATTAATAATTCAATGAAAGATACCATCATGTAAATGAAAATAGGTTGCCCGTAAAATGAAGCTATTGCTTCTCAAATCGTTTGGTAAAACTTACTTACAACCCACCATTGGTCAGCCCGGTTGACCCACTTTCGGCCAACCTGGTCACTACACCAGATGGATGTTAAACCAAATTATAAAAATAAAAAATAAAAAATAAATAAATAAAAACCATTAGTTAAGACTTAAGACTGAAAATCACATTAACTGCACAACCTGATTCCAATTTTTAAACATCGATTCTCTTGGTCCCTACATCAGCCAATTCACCTGAATATTTTTAGCAATGATACATATCTTGAACTCAAACTTCTTTAATGGGACCGATAATCTAATGGATCCTGTCAGAATAGTCTTGCCTTTGCTTTCCTTTGCTTTTGGACTTTTGGGTCGACTAACTTTTATTGTTGTAGCATCCCATCCTTTCTTTTGCTGCTCTATAGTTTGCAAAGGAAATCCCTTCTTCTTTCTTTCACAGTTGTACTCCTTTTCTATTTGTTAACATATCACACTACCAATACTCAACTCAATAAAGCCACTCCCTAGACATGGGGGCTGCTATATGAATTCCTATTTATATAGAGCATATGAGATAGTACTGTGTTTTCCATACAAAATTACAAATCATAGGCCATCGTGTCTTTGACAATTGTCAAACCAAGGTCCTTTTGGGCATCCAATAGTCCTTGCAGCTGAAAACTATCTTCAAGAGAAAAGAACAATCTCTTATTCAAAAGTATATTCAATAAGATTACAAACCTAGAATTTATAGAGAAGCTATTACAAAATAATGGAAAGTCAATTCTACAAAATATAGCAACCTAAGAAAAAAGGAAACTAATAAACTATGGAAACTAAGAAACATGGAAACTCTTAATACATGGAAACTAATAATTATGGAAACTAAAATATAGCCAAATACTATGTACAGCTCACAGCAGCACCTTTATTATGAACCATAGTACTACTCATTTAAATAAGTGAGCACGTATATTAAAGAAAAAACACAAAACCAGATCCAGAACAGATCTAATTCCCACATAAAACTGAATCTGTGTTCCAAATAAAAATAGAGTGGGAGAACTTTATTCTTTTGCAATATTTAAAGCAATGATTCCATTAGTGAAATATGGATCAAAAGACAAAAGGAGAGAATGGGCAAAAACCTTCTCAATCAAATCCAAAACATCTTGATTGTCTATAAATTCAATATAGCTCCAATTGATTTTTTCTTTGCTATACTCCTCCTGCTCCATCTTAAATACGTGCTGAAACAAATGGGAAAAGGATAAGATAGCATAGAATGAATAATCACAATAAATGTACCCACAGAAACATCATTTTTGCACCTCATTAAAATGTTGCTGAAGCTTTTCGTTTGCAAAATTGATACAGAATTGCTCAAAACTATGAAATGAAAAATGTTTATTAGTAGAATGGAGAATATAAACAAAATACAAAATACAAAATTCTAACAAAATAAGGTTGAAGAAATTCAAATCAATGTACAAGATTAACAACAATCCCTGACATAAATGGATTGGCTAGGATGTGAGAGGAGCGAACACAGTTTGAACCCAGTACTGTTTGAATGAAGAAATTTTCAGTCAAGATAAAGTTCAACCACTTAAATCAGACAGCATGGTAATCATATGATTAGCCTTGGAACCCTAGACATAGCAATAAGATATAATACAATTGAGAAAGGTATCAAGTGGAGAAAAACAACCTCCTCCAGGCCTGAAGAGAACTTAAATGGTTGGGAATCGCACCAGGTATTGGGCCCTCATGGCTAGAGGCTTTGAAAGGCATCGTTAAACTAAACTTTCTTCTATCAAAGGTATCAAGGTAATGGTACGCCTTTGGACAAACAAAAAATTCACCCCAAAGGATAGATTGTGTACAGTGC
>JAESVK010000935.1:688317-706397 GCA_017140935.1 Hamamelis virginiana
AGAATTTGATTTTATGCCAAAACTAGAGGGACAGGAAATCAGCTTCAATCAAGAATCCCTCACCTTATTTGCACAGGGTTTCTTTGAACATCCGGGGTGTATGGAAAAAGAAGAGCTCTCTATAATCCAGGCCTGTTCTCAGTTGGATCTTACTTTGCCTAGTTGATGACAAGGGTGAGGACTCATTCTCAATAACTCATTTGGAAAGTGTAGACTAAGGTGGCCTTTTTCCATTTGAAAAACAGTTATATATAAGTCATTTATTTTTCTTCATTTAATTTGTAGGAAGGGAGTGATCATCAACATGCATGTGCTATGTAAAGCAAAATCATATGCATCCTTCCCTCAGTAATGGTTGAAGGATGATCTTGTAAGGTTTCAGATGCCAACAGCGAAATATATGAAAAGTCACTCTCTTTGCAGCACTGTACATTGTTTGGAAAGAAAAGAACTAGCAGACTTGACATGGGTGTTAAAATGGGTGTGGAGAATGTGGCTAGTGGGATTCTTTCACTGGTTGCTTTTCATCGCTCCTGTAGAGACCATTTTTTAAGGGACATCTGCACCATTTTCATAGTGTGGGCCTCCTTCCATTCAGTGTAATCATTTGCACATGCCAATTAAGTTCAGGGCACCATAACGTACAAAAGATCAACGTTTCATAACTTGTATTCCATTAGAGAGAGAGAGAGAGAGAGAATGAAAAACACAATTCAAAAGCATTCAGTCACAAAATCTAACCTGTTATGCCTAAAGCATTCAAAGCCATAGATGTCCAACACTCCAATTTGTACCTGTGAATTCAGATCTTGCCCAACAGACCTGTTGATCTTTTCAACAAGCCTGAAACAAAAATCAAAATCGGATATATTTTATTTCAAAGAAATCTTCCTATCAAACATAAGCAATGACTGACATTGCATGAGTTATAAGCATACCAGTCAAAAAGCCGAGCATAAACAGTCTTCGCCAAAGCATCCCGACTTGCAACAGCAGCATTACAGTCAAGAGCTTTAACAATATTTCCTTCACGAGTTTGAATTGTACGTGTACAAAGGGTTGAAAGCAAAAGGTTCAAATCACACCTGAGTACAGATGCAGTGCAGTCATTTAGATTATCAAAAGCCAATAGCCCCTGATTAACCTTTTTATAAAAAACATAATTTTATTAATAAAATTAAAGAAAATACAAAGAAGAAAGATAGGCATCCTTCAAAAATAGGAGAAAAGACCCCACACCCAAGACGGTGTGTAAAAAATTGTCACATGCTCAACCTCAAAACCCCTCAAGGAGGATACGATGTTGTTTTAAGGAGTGAAGAGTAGACACTCGCCTTCTTTCTAATTAATTTGCCTTTTCATTTGCTGATCTGGCTCCCCACCTAGCTTCCAAGCCTAAGGAAGCCATAAGACCCAAGATCTCACTAGTGATACAGGCATTGCACCAAGCTCCTAAGCAACTTCACCTCACCCAACCAATGTCAATAGAAGAATCTCTCACTCAATCAAATAATGGATGAGATCCATATCATCCATCCCAAAAGCTTCTCTCAAACTCCTCTAAGAGGGCCAAGAGCTCTACCAGAAGGAAAAATTCCTTCCTAAGCAGGAATGGATCAAGCAAATACCTTAGTCCCACAATGGTGCCTAAAAATACCTCCTATGTTCAACCGGCCCAGATTGCCCACAGAGCGACCATTCAAAATTAAACTTGATTACAAGAGGAGGTCTCCAAACCGGGAGAATCAAGCATTCATGTCTCCACAAACAATAAATTGTGATCCAGTCGCTCATAATTGTTCCCCATGGAACAACTACTTCAAAAGTCCATATTTTTCCTCATGTTAAAAGATACCACAACAAATAAGAGAAGAGATCCGTAAATGTTACAACAAGTTCAAGAGTTCTACTTTCGGAACCAAGATAAAAGACAAAGGCACAAAAACAAAATTTATATCTTAAAGAGTACCCAGCTATCTCATAGTGTCACCTACATAAAAAGATTAGCAGCCATCTGACTGTGGAAACTAGATTTCTGGTCCTTTATAACTGATGAATCGTGTTCTTTGCCAGGCGAAAATTCAATGTTTCCCAGATGTAGAATAGCAGCCAAGGTGCGAAATATAGCTTCCTGGAATAGGAAGTTGAGGATGTAAAATGAAATGAATAATCTTGAAGAATATAATTGAAAGGAAAGGGCAACACGATAAAAAATAAAAAATAAAAATATGCTGTCATAGAAGATTGTTGAACCTGATCATCGTGACTTATACCAACAATATCCATTGCCCTTCTTGTCTTCATATATTCTTCTGCACTGCTCACTCCATCTAATTCATAGGTTTTACTTTGATTTAAGTAGTGGAAGTGGCTTGGATGGCTTAGCTTGTACTTCTCTGCATCCTATACACATGAAGATAACCCCAAAGATAAGTCCATAAGATTGCAAAGTCAAATAAACAAGATACAAGAACTAAAAGTTTTGAAATCATGCTTTCTAGGACAGTTGTTTCAGAGTTCTATATAAACAAGGATGAGTATAGAAAATAGATCAACGATATTATAAATTACCATCAAAGTTTTGAAATCCATAAACTGCTTGCTCTAGTAAGAAGCTCAATTGCTCAAATAGTGATCACACTAGTGCACCTCTAAAATTAAAACCAACAGTTGGCCCAAATCCCAGGAGCCACAACAGAATCATTTCCATTTCAATTTCAGAAGTAAACGAAAAACTATTTATGAAAAATGATAAAATATTTTAAAAAAACTGGTTGAGTGAAATTATTATTCATTTTACATAATAACCAGAGCATAACCAAGAAAATCAAAGCATTAAGCATCTAGCAGTACGCCAATATCAAATCAATTAATTTACAACAGAAACTATTTCAAATTAAATTAACTGTCATAATTTTATTCCTGACCACCCAGCAGTCTGAGGATAGAACTAATATTTAGACCTATTAAAAGGTCCATTGAGCTATGATGAGTCGCACCTCATATATGAGGACCATTATATTTCTGGGCAAGGCTCATGCTCCGACATAATGCCTGTTTAGGCCCAGCCCGCTCCAATTATTTGTAGTATTATACATTTCTATGTTTCTCCTGTGATATGTAGCACACTTCTCCCCATTGACAATTGTCATGCAAACAAATGTGCGACACGACACCTGTGTCACCAGTTCAAACACTTATGGAAGTGTCCATCCTAATTTACTAAGAGAATGTAAAAAAACACTATGATATATCTCTTTATGTAAAGGAACTAATTCTATGGTAATTTTTCCCATAATTACAATCGCTTTACATGCAGATACAAATTTTAATAGTGAATTCACAAATATGCACTTAAATAGTCATGTCTCACATTAGGGATTTTCAGTGTCCGATAACCTGTGCCCCATGTCAAAGCACATCCACATATCACAGCTTTTCTCACATGCATTATTCTAGTATGATAGGGTTGTCATTCTAGGGATGGTATGGTAGCTATTAAGGCTTGAATCTAAAATCATTGTCTTTTACACTGTTAGTAACAACAGGAACAGACCAGGTTAAAGCTCAAAAGATCCAAGTGATGAGCTGTGCTGGGCATAACCTGATAAATTGTTACCTAGATACAGAAAGTCTGCTCATGGCTTAGTTCAATTTAAATAAACATCCCAAATAAAGGTAACCTCACACTATATTTTCACGAGCAAATGCACTCCTGAGCCCAAATTAAATTGCATGATAAAATACCAGGCAACTCAACCTGCCATACATAACATACACTGAATGCAATATGATGTTTATAAATAAAATTCCATCCTACCTATAATCATAGTACAAATGTTCTAGGGACATCTGGGGAAAAAGTAAAGGCCACAAAAAATTCTAGACTACAATTTCTTGCTCCATTTTCTGAATGGCGCAAAAGAAAACTAATCTCCCTCCATCATAGCTTCACCTTATCTCAACATTTTGAAGCACACTTCTACCCAAGTTAGGGAAATGTGGTCAGCCATAATAAACTGTCAATTACCCATTCATTTATCAAAAGCCAACTTCACCTGGTTAAGCACATTAGCAAACCTAGTATAATAGAAATGTCATCTAGCACGAAAAGCCAATACCAAGGAGGTTCTCTTTGTCTCCTCATACCCGAACTGCAATGTCATCGTCACTTTTGATACATATATATTCAGTAGGCACATACATTAAGAGTGTAGCGATTTGATAAAATCACAACATGAGTATAACTGTATAAGAGTACATTTTTTAAAAGGTTTCAGATTATTGACACACCTCCCATGTGATTTAAAAATAATCTAATTATTTTTAGTAGTTCTAAAATCATGACACAGCTGACAAGTAGACCGTATGATGGTTCTTGCCCCTGATCTCTCTTTCTCCCAACAAATCCCATTTAAATTGACTGTGATTTGGGGGAATGTATAAGAATGAATTCACAAAGAAATATAGATGATATGTGGGAAAATGAAAATATTAAAGAGCATTCTTTAAAATAAAATAAATAAATAAAGTACAAGGGGACTTAATTACAAAAACCTAAATGAAGGAAAAATGGTTTTGACTTTCGATTCAGCCATAACTTTCACCAAACCAAACAATCTTCCACACCTCCACATCTGGATTTAAAACTGGTTCCACATCCAGCATACCGAGATTGCCCAACAGCGCCAATTGACTGTCAATTCTCATTTCTTCTTCTTCACAGTACATCTTTGATTGTATCCATTGGCATCCAGCCATTTCAAAACACAAATCCACTTGGAAATATACAAACCTGAAGAAAAGCATGTCCATCTGACATAGATCCTTATCCAAATATAGTCCAGAAAATACTGTTATTTTAGATGGTAATAATAAATACATAATTTTCGTCTTCTTAGTCAAACAAAGAGAATCCTTTTTTTGCCAGTACTCCAAAATAGCTGAAATGATTTCCATCAGCAGTCCAAGCAGTTGGCTGTGCCAGCTAGGCTCAACGTAGGGTCACATCAGCATTTTGACACCAACAAATCAATAACCATGGCAAACAACATTTCTTGATTTTTTTTTTTTTGGGGGGATCTCATATGCAAACATATCTGAACAGCTCAATTCTGCAAAGTCTTAATCCAATTGCTCTTATTCACCATTCAGCTCTACTAGATCCACATCCTCCATCAAAAATTTTGGCAATCATGTTTTACATGCAAACATCGACACACGGTACACAACAAAATAATATGACAAGCAAATTTAAAACACTACTACAAAAGAAGACCAAGAAACAATAATAAGAAGCAAGGAAGTAGCGTCTACCAATAGACACAAATTGTAATGCTACTATGCTAGAAACACAGAATCTAGCAGAATCTATTCATTAAACATATCAAAATACACAGGTCAGTAGAGCATTAAAAACATTACCCTTCCAGATGCACACAACTGATAAAAGCAGTGATAATTCCTTTCAGGATCTGTGATCTGAACTACACGGGACCGTTCCAGAAGGTATGTTCTAATTGCAGCACCGGATATTCTACCATTTGCATCAAACTGGATCTCAACAAACTTGCCGAAACGACTGCAGAGAACAAAACATAAGACCTACTCAAACACGAATCTGCTAAAATGATAGTAATGCAGTGACCAAGCAGATCACATAATATTATAAAACCATACTGAATAAAATCACAATACAATCTACCATGATTCAGGTTGGGGAACAGCAACAACAGAACAGAAGGTGCAAGCGGAGTAGGAAAAGTCAATTCATTCTGATGAAAAATATTATAGTAATATAGTGACCAAGATTTAAATATGATACAATCAACAGAGTAAGCTAACTGATAGAGGATGGATGCTTAATCTGCTAAAATGAAAATAAAATTCCCAATAAAAAGACTTAAGTCCATTAAAGCCAAACAATAACAGGTCAAGTGGGACTCAGAACTTTGACAAGATAGACTGATATAGCAAGCACAATAAAATAAAACACAGCATTTAGCAAACAAGAGATCACTGAGACAAAACCACTGTGTTGAACATAAGTGGAAAAAATCAAAGATTCTGGATTGTACCATCAATTAAGCTCAATAAAAGCACAAAAAAGAAAGAGAAAACAGAGAGCAACAACTAAAAATGTTCATAGACACAAAATAGATCAACTATGCTCTTATACAATACTAAAAATCAAAGAGAAATGAAGAAGAATAAGAAAACCAAAAATATACTCTCAAAACTGTTGAAATCCCACATCGCCCAAATATAGGGCTTGATATGTCTTCATATACCTATTTGCACCCTACACCTATAAGGTTAAGCTTTTAGGTTGGAAACTTAACAAATACAAAATACCGCTCATACAGAGTTTAACCCCTCGAAATAGTAAAGAAAATCATCCAATATATCCTTTTAGGGAAAAAAATGCAATAATAATCAAACCAATTTGAAATGACTCGTTCTTAGCTATTCTTAACAGAGAGATATAAGAAATACCCACAAAGGAGATGTATAAAATGCAAAATGAACTCGAATATGTGGTCAAAGATACATAAGCCACTGATAATACCAATCCTAATAACAGCTTAAGAAGGTTATACAACTCGTTCCTAAAAATAATTCAAGTTCCATAATGTAAAACTTCCTTCCCTCCATCCCTTTCTTTAACTCCCAAGAAATTTTCATTAAAACTATAGACGGAAAAGAGAACACAATTTCATTGGTTCACAAGTAAAGAATTTGACTGGTCCTCTTAATAAAATACCCAATTAGTTTGCAACCATCTGATCTTATTGATGAGTCATCTCCACATATTCTCTGACATCCAAATTATGTATAGTACACATGATTAGCACATCTAACCTAATTAACTAAAAACTAAGTATGCAACCTAAGATTTAGTCTGAGGGTCTCTCTACATCCACATGGGAAAGATGCAGCCTAAGTTATTTTAATGGTAACAAAATTAGATAGTGGATTTATCATATATGTACACATAGGAACAGAACAACATACATGTCATTGACTCATTGTTATTAAAATCATGCCTCGGTACCAAAAAAAAAACAGGGAAAAGAAAAGGAACAAAAGTCTTCGTTTTGCACCAAGTGAGGTGCATTTAATAAGGCACTGCCTTTGGGTAGCCTCAAGGACCACGAAAAGCATGCTTCTTTAATATTATCCAAATTTATTAAGTTATATGTCCCCCTTTTTTTCCAATAAACTGCTGATTGGCCTGTTCCTTACCATATTATGGAGCTCTGACATGCACAATATTTTTTTTTTTAAGCATTCAATACTTTATATATCATTTCATTCTGTTACATCCACAATTCATTTTTTATCTTTTAACAGCTTCATATGTATGTTTTAACCTTTTTGTTCTTTGAAACAAACCAAACATATTTAATTTATGAGTCTCTAGAACGTGCACCTTACTTCAAATGCATGCTTTCCTTCTTGCTTTGTGCCTAGGTTCCAGAAGACCTCAGCACCTAAGTGCAGAGCCGTCTAAAACTATAATATAAATGCATGTCATAATATTTGTTTAATTTTCCATTTTTCTAGCTAAAGGCTTTTTGTGCAATGATTGACATGTTGACCTTATCATAATTTTATGCTTACATAGATGGACAATATATGTTTACATATGAATAATTGACAATTTTCTTTTATTTAATCCTTGGAACATAAGCATTCCAGTTTCTATATCATATCATACATTCCATAGTTATCCAATGAGCAATGGACAAATAGGTATGAAAGGACTCTAGATCTAGTGGGTGAGTAGCATCGCTCGCACTCATTTGTGAGGTCTTGAGATCAAATCCTATGACACACATGAATTTTGAGAGGATTTGAAGGGGTTTTGTAGGGTTCATGTTCTTCTATCACTTGGTCAAAAAAAGAAGGGCAAATAGGGGAAGAAGGTGATCGAGCTTGGGAGAAAATTTCAACCCTGGTTTGGAGTATAACCTCCCACCAAATAAACCGACTTAGCTACCTGCCATCTTCAAACAGCAACACCTGATATTGATCAAATTTGTAATGAGATACTATAGTCTGCAGCACTCAATGGTAGGCACTCATACATTTGTAGAGAAAATGCAATCCTCTAGTCATGACAAATGTTACGACTTACATGAGATTACGGTGTGCATCACAAGAGATACTTTTTGAGAGATACAAAATGTTTCAGAGGATTTAAGTGGGTATTGTGGGGTTCAGGTTTTTTATCACTAAGCCAAAAGGGGGGGGGGGGGGGCAGCAGCATGAGAGAGACAGGGATATGGCTGGTAAACAATATTTAATCCTAAAATGAATTTTTCTATGGAGGGTTAATCTTCTTCTAGAACATAGCTTACTGAAGACAAGTTTGATGGGCAATGTTTATAAGAGATACTTTGTTTCTGCTACGTGTAATGCATTGCATAACTGCATTAGATTGGTTTGATGCTAATTTAACATGATCAAAATGATTCCCCTATATATTTGAGTGAAATCAATTCCTACTATTATGCCCCACATGATGTAGATATATGTTACAGTCAAAAACCACAAAAATCATAAATTTACTTCAGATTAATCCTTCTATCGAATCCAAACAACTCAACAACATCCATGTCTTTTCAAAAAGCTTGTTTAAGCACCCTCTTAATGCATTAATTTGCATAAATTATCAACAATACAGTTCCCAGCAATGCACTTGTCAAGAATTTAAATTCAAAGAAAAAAAAAAAAAAAGATAAAGTTTTAAAAACAGATCATTTAAATCATGAGGAACCAAGTTGATAAAAATAAAATATCAGAAAAATCTCAAACCCACCTCGAATTGTCATTTCTAACGGTTCTCGCATTACCAAATGCCTCCAAGAGCGGATTTGACTGAATAATGCAGAAAGTGAAATCAGCAACAAGTTAGTTAGTTGACTGAATGCTAGTTAAGACATGGGCAAGGAAAACCAAATTAGCAAGAATACAAAATTTCAAATATGATATGTCAAGGACATAAACTTGGCCAATCCTCCGTGTTGGAAATAGAGATGATCAACCCTTTTTAGAGGCTAGACACCAGATCAAGCCCAAGTGATACTTACTATTCAAAATCTCCCTGTACTCCTGAATGGGGACTTCATAGCAACCGCATTTAAAATAAATAATATTAAACATGGATATACCAACAAGGAAAAAAGGTTCAGCAAACCAAGATTCTGTTCAAATGAAAGTGATGGTTGTAAATAGCAATTGGATTAATCAAGAATAATTCTTACTTCGAGAACTTGCTGCTCAACTGTTCTGTCATCACCAGCAGCACGGCCACCTACATAAGTAAGATACTGCATAATCAGTTTCGTTGTCTCAGTTTTCCCCGCCCCACTTTCTCCACTGACCAATATAGACTGGCTTCGACCCTCGTTCATCATAGCTCTGGGTTATGAAAGCCAAACAGAAGCTGGCTATATCACTTCACAAATAAGCACTACAAATCACACATTCCTAGTCAATTTTCATACAAACACTCGTGATTAACATACCTGTATGATGCATCAGCCACAGCAAAAACATGGGGGCTGAGCTCACCAAATGGAGCTCCCTTATACTGCTCCATCATGTGTGCATTGTAAAGATGAGGAAGCTTTGTGAATGGATTAACAGCAATCAAGATGCTTCCTGTGTATGTCTATAAAAGACATAAAAAGAACAATTCATCTAAATATCAGTGAAAATGCACAGGAATTATAAATTAAGTATTTGAGTACAACTAGAAAACCCCAAGGATGAAATGAAAATACGGTCCTTGAGGAATGGAATGGTGGCAGCATTCATTCAGTCTCATCTGAATGATGATTGTGACAGACATTAGAAATCATCTAATTGCAAACTAAGTACATAATGGTCTCATTTGGGAACCTTACCAAATAGAAAATAAAGCAAGAGAAATTACCAATGGACTACCAGTACATTAGAGTAATAGAGTTTAGTGCAAATTTACTTGACCATTATTAACTGATCATCAAAGCAACCATCAGAAAGGACAAAAGCCACGGCCTTATGAATAGGATACAGACTTTTTCCACTTAGAACAAATCTGAAATGTGGGTTATGGTGACCATGTTAGCCTCAAAATTGACAAGTTTTAAGGTAAACTCATGGTTTCAAACTGCTAATAAACTTCCATGAATTGACTCCACTTCCCAAGTGGTAGAATAACGCAGGAGCTAAGCTGCCAAAAAATAAAAAAAGCACCAAAGGAGCTATTATTCAGCTCTACAACATCTATAGGCATCATTATAGCCTTGTAGACCACAGAATGATAAGGGCATTTACTGTATGCATTTGAAAGAAAGAGAAAGAATTAATGGAGAAAACGTCCCTATTACTTGAATGTTTCTACTAATGTCAATTCCAGTGTGTGAACTTCAAAGATGACCACCACAAAAATACAAGTTACATAGTTACGGACCAAAAAACTAAAAAAGGTCAAGGGGTAAGAAGAAAATTAAGAAAATATCCTTGTAACTTGAATTGTTTCTATTAATATCAACTACAGAGTGTGAACTTTTAAGGCAACAACTCCATAAATCCACCATGAGCCCATTTCCATATCCATTGTAAAACTATGCTCTGTGTTAAAAGTCATTCTTGGCTGTGGTATAGTATGAGTTACATCACTTGAATTTAAACAATCCTTTGACCTTGTATTGAAAAAATTGTAAGTTTGTGGACTTCCATGTTCCACTAATTGATTCCTATTCTATAGTGAACAAAGTTTAGAACAGAATTAAAGTCTACAACATTTGAGTAGAACAGAGTACAGAGTACATATGAATAACATAATACACAGTTATGAAATTTAACTAAAAAAAACAAACACACAAATTTTTACTTTTCAAGAGATGATAGAGAATCAGAGATGTCTTATTGGTATACTAAATTTCATATCCTACAGTGAGCAAACTTGTCAATTTGGCATTGTACACCACCCACAAACAAATACATATCAGCCAAAGTCTAGAAACTAGGAAGAAAAAAAATGGTACACACTCACACTAGGGCAATGTTCGTGAATTCCATGCAAGGTGTAATCATTTCCTCATCCCTTCAACCAAAATCTTTTTAGCTTTTCATAATGTCATGTGGTTATGCAATCCAACTAAATAACTTATATGAACTGAACTGCACGAGAGAGAGAGAGAGAGAGAGAGAGAGAGAGAGAGAGATTACTAAAAAAGGATATGAGACTTAGCATTTTATGTTTTTATTTATGTTGTTGCCAAAATTTGAGAGAAAATAGTATTTCACATTATAAACTTTAGATTACAAATCAAAATTATATACTTGTCACTGTATATTTACTTTTGGGAGATTGCATCCTTGTTGTGTCCAAGTCCAATTTCTTTCCAAGATTCAACGTGTTGTTATGTCGATAACATGAGGTATCCATGATCCATGTCCGTCTCAAGCATGCTACACAGTTTGATTCAACAAGCTGAAATGCTCCTTTATTAAAATACCAATACATGCTAAGAAACTTTTTTCTTCACTTTGGATTTGTAGGGGGCTAAAGAGTAAATTACTTAATTTAATACTGGGTCACTCTAGTCTCTTAAACCAGTAAGTAAAAAATTTCTATAACACTGGTATTCAGTTTTCTACAAACATGCATAGTGAACTGCATTGTTGTTCGAAACTGCAAAATATTTACACAACTTGATGAAAGTGTTACTTTTCAGTCTATTGAATATGATTCCGCCAAAATTTGAGGTTGGCCACTTGGCCAGTAAAGAGTTGGTCTTTCCAAATAGGTCGAGTAGCCCTTTATAGAAATAGAATTTAATAATTAAACTAATTAATATCTTTTCTAAATATAAAAAATAAATAAATAAATAGGGCATTTTTTAGTTTTTTAAGTCTCTTAGCTGATGCCTATTGTATTCAATTAACATAAAAGATACCATATTTAAGCCAATAACAAAGTACCACAGCTGTCTTTGCCTAGTGGTATCTCGTGGCTACAATGGAGCTGACCACGTGAGTTCAATTCTATCAAATGACAATGAAACTTACTAGGATTGTCACAAAGTCCCCTACCTTCAGCAATATATCACTCAACAAGCAAAATATAAAACGCAAAATGCATGTGTGTGTGTGTAGAGAGAGAGAGAGAGAGAGAGAGAGAGAGAGAGGGAGGGAGGGAGGGAGAAATAGACTCACATATATATCATTTAGTGCGTATCTTCTCTCCAGGTTGTAAAGCACTCCAGGTTCGTTCAAATAAGTCAATTTCGTCATGTCATCAACTCCCCCATGGTCTTCTGCATCTGGATCCCTGGGGAATAACTTCTCGGGAGAAGCTAAAACCTACACACAAAAAATCAAAAATGACATTCGCCTTCCAAAATTATAATCCAAATACAAAGAAACCTTACAGCACCAACACATAATAGAAAAGGAGAGAGCAAATTGTTCACCTTCTTGCCGGAAGAAGTGAGGACTTGGACTTTTTTAGCGACGAAATCAACAACTTCAGCAGCAACCCAAGCCAAATCCCTGTCTTCGACCCAAACCTTTGACCCTTTTCGGTGATCCATTTTTGGCTCCTGCGTTTGAAAATAGCTGTAGAACTGAAAACCCTAGATGGAGTTTTGAAAAACTCTGTATGAAGAAATGAAGATTTGAAAAACAAGAAACCCTAGAGAGAGAAGACAAAAGAGGTGAGAGAGAGAGGTCTTTACGGGCAATTCCTTTGGAGTTATTTCGGCTTCCCGCCCTAAGAAATGGCGTGGGGGATAGTCAAAATTTGGCGAAAGCTGAGTTTCTGTGTGTATTTTATTTTATATATCGTATTCGACACGTCGCTTACGTAGAATGTTAATTCAAAATCTGACCTTTATTTTACTGCAAAACCTGCCATTCTAAAGCCAAACTTAGCGGGTTTCCTCTGATTGGTAGTGGAAAGATGTTGGAAAAGTAGTCAGAATTAATTCTTCAACGACTCGTTTGAAATTTTTGAAAATTCTAATTAGGTTGGTCTACTTCTTTAATATCATTTATTGTTTTAAGTAAATTAATTTACTAATAAATTTTTTTTAAAAAGGTATAATAAATAGTTGTGAAATCAAAATTAGCAAAATGTTTTTTTCAATTTGTCAAATTTCTATGTTTTTCCAGATTATCAACAGCATTCATATAGCATTGTTGAAATACTCTTCATCAAATTTTAACAAGCAAAAAATACTTTATTTTTCTCATTTGAAAAGTACAAAAAATAAGTTAAAAATTGGCTTTAATGCTTTATTTTTAAAAAAAAAAAATTTAATCCATATGCAAAATATATTGCTTCAACGGTAGGTTTAAAATTGGATTCAAAATAACCTCGATCTATAAATTGAGCCAGACTTGTGCATGGTTTAAAGAAAAAATGAGATAAATTAATCAGAAAAAAAAAAATAGATCCACCACCATTTGAGCACTTGAATCTAAATAACTAATAATTCCACCGTAACAGATTCAAAAAACAATTCTAAATCCAGAAAAAAATGATCCAATCATTGGTGTTGCTCTAACTTATCCAAAAAAAAAACTAATTTACAATCAATTAATAATTTGTCTTAATCAAAGCTACATCAAATTTTGTGTGGTCCATAAATAAATCTAGGCACATGCACAGGAAGGAAGGAGTAAATGATTCTATCATTACAATAGACAAAACTATGCTAACACGCTCATACAATTATCCACCTTACACTGGATTTTGATTTAGAGAGTTGAAGATAAGATAAGAGAAAACTGTCAAAGTTTTTTTACACTATTGTTTGATTTTTCGAATTAGAAAATAAAGAAAAAGAGGTGGGAAGAAAGTGGGGAGAAAGTAAGTGCTTTATTATTCTCCCCAAATTAGAGAGATTTAAAAAAAAAAAAAAATTGATGTAAATTTACTATTGTGTACACATACGTAATTGCTTAGAAAGTTATTAGAGTATGAATAATTTTGGAAATTATACTTTAATACTTTATCTTTTTTTCTCTTATAGAGACTATCCCTTATTCCCTATTTAACTTTCTATTATTTTATCTTCTCTTCTCCCAATTTATCTCAATCCAAACACAGTGTTAGTTGACCCAATTTCACCTCACCCAAACAACTACTTTGAAATTTTCGGAACTGGGAGCGGTAAGGTTTTATACAATATAAACTTTAAAAGAAGAAAGAGGACCTTGATTTTGATGTAATGATTAGGATTGCCTCCTCGGATTTTGATGTAATGATTAGGATTGCCGCCTCAGGTGAAGACGATGGGTAATTTGGTAATTGCGTTGCTCTTTGGTTCATAAGGATATTGCCAAATCATTGCCCGGTGCCTTGCTCGAATGCTGCTGTGACGTTTTAGATTCGCTGGGAGAAGTGATTGCCTCACCCGGTATTTTCGATAGCTAGCTCACCTAGTAATCTGATTGAGCGTATTAACAAAAGACACGTGGACTGCGAGCTCTGTATTCATTTGGTGGGAAAAGGGCACGCGGGGTGCGTGTTTTCACGTGAACAAAATTTGACTGCAGGCTACTTGGGATTTTTCATCGAAGATGCTTATGGCTTAGCCCATGAGTACGAAAGGCCCAATTACCTCGAGCATCTCAACCCATACCAGGCAAATGAGCATCTTAGCAAAATGCCTATTCAAGCCCTAAAAATGACACTTTAAAAGACTTGACATCTAGCTAGGCATTTTGGCTAATTTCCATATGGCAAGCCGAATTCTAACTAAGAGAGAGATGAAAGACATTTTTGTCATCTCACCGATTTCTTCAAAATGCTTCTTTAAAGTATAATTTGAATTCAAAAAAATATTAAAATATTTTTGACTTTTTGTCTGGTATGTTTGGAGTGCATAGAATTTTGATCAGTCAAGGTAAGGAGGTAAAATACTATTTGACCATTTCAGCTAACCGGTTATAGTTGGAGATGCTCTTAGGGAGACAATTTCTATGCATCGAGACATAAGTTGATGTTTGACAATATTTTTTTTTTTTTTTTAAAAAGCTTTTTTTATTAAAAAAAAATTAAATAACATTTTTTGAAAGAGGTTTAGGGGAAAAAAAAAGAGGCATATGGTGAATATTAATATTAGTTTTGTTGAAAAATTTGTAAGTTACACGTATAATGAGATGATACTTTTAGAATAAAAGTACGATTGATATAAAAATAAATAAAAAATTAGTAGGATAAAATTGAGTTTTATTTTTTATTTTTTATTTTTACTATAGGGGAAGCCTATTATTAAGGAACGTAATTTCCAATAGAATAAAATAGGTGTAAAACATGGACAATACTTGCCTCATCACATCCACTGTATCATGTCACATGTCATAATTATTACTCTCCGTCCTATAAAGATAGGTCTTCTTTCATTTTTTGGCTGTCCTAAAATGATAGTTTATTTTGAAAAGTCAAATTATATTTCTTTTAAATTTGGACAGAGTAAGTATTATTTTTTCAAAAAAAAAAAAAAAAACTATATGGACATGCGAACAACTAGACATGTGAATATATGCTAACAGCGGACACATAAATATGAGTCCATAATAATATATATTAATATAAGAATGCATGGATAGGATCGACTTTTATCTGTTTGTTTGAACACATGTCACATGTCACATTGTGAATAAAAGTATGGACGAATTTCTACAAGTACTTTTCATAAAATATTTGTTTACAAGAGCAAAATTGAGTTTAATGCTTTTAACTTTAGTGGGATCCTAGTTTCTCGTGGCATTTTAGAAATGAACTCTCAAAATCCATTTTGATAAACCATTTTTTTTCCTCTCTCTTCGGATTGACTTTTAAGCATAAAAAGTCCATTTGGATCTCCTCAATGATATGCCAAACACTATCTTAAGAGTGGACCGCACTGGTTTGGCCCTTTGTTGTGTCTGTATGGGATTCCAAACAAAATTCCAGCCGTGGGATGAAGTGCTTGTTTGGATAGATAAGCATGAGCATCAAAAGTTACTTTTAGTGTCTAAAAGCATGAGTTAAGCCTGCTTGGATAAAAATAGAGAAGTAGATAAGTTGTCTTTAGCTGCATTTTGGATGAAACGCCTGGTCACCAGCTTTTTAAGAAAAGAACGTAGTTTTTCTTTAAAAAATTAGAAATGTCAATTTCACTCTTGTTACTTAACGAAAGAGATAATTTTTATTTAATGAAAATTACAAATACCAACCTTACCCTTGTTACTTAACCAAGGAGAGTTGGCTTTGCGGCGAAAGGGTGGGTTTACTTAGGCACCGTTTGGATGTATTTTTTATAAGTACTTATTTGCCTTTTTAAAAATTTGCAATATGTAATTTCTTAGAAAAATTTAAAAAAAGCAAATAAGTACTTGTAAAAATCAAATCCAAACGGTGCCTTAATTAACCAACGAGAGTTAGTTTTGCAACAAAATAATGATTTGTAAACCTAGACACCCCGCATTAGAAACTGGTCAAACTCTCTCGACTAGCCACCAACTACAACAATTAGCCCAAGCATTATATGAAAGAAACCGAAACCCATGGGATAGTGACCCCGCATGGAAACAAGGACTAATGGTGCTCTCATAGCTTGTTGCTTTGGGAAAAATATATAAAATAAAAATAAAAATCCTCTAGGGCCTGTTTATTTCATGAAAATTTTTACAATTTTTTTTTTCTATGAAAATTTTTTAAAAACAGTTTTAATTTTCAGTTTTCAAAATTTAGAGAATATGTTTACTTTGCAAAAATTAAAATTATTTTCAAAATCTAAAAATATTGTAATGCATTACTAAAGCTATATATTATTTCTATATGTTTTATTATTTTTATTTTTTGATTTTACAATTGTTCTACATATTTATTTATTTATTTATTTTATATGTTTATAAGCATTGCCACAATATAATCATTGTTTTCAATTTTCGTGAAAATAAAAAAAAAACATCTTTTTGATGTTTTCACATTTTCTTAAAAACTGAATTTATTTTATTAAAAATAGTTTTATTTTTTATAATTAAACGCATTTTTTACACCGTTTTCAGTATTTACTGAAAATAAAAATGAAAATTGCAAAAATTTTCATGAAATAAACATGCCCCTATATTTCCAAATACAATTGATTTCTACTTCTGCTTTAAGATCACAAGTTTAAACAATTCCAAACGGGCCCAATCAATCATGCTCATTTCCAACCAAAAACTACTTGGAAAACTCAAATCGGCCGACCTCACGTTGCTTTCTAGCCATCCCACTTAACCCAACCCCTTTCCCCTCTCTACACAACTCGAAATAGGAGTCTCTCTCATCTGGCCCAGTGAACACTGAGTATTCATGTATTTTAGGGCCTGTGAGCCAGGCTAGGGACCACTATTTTTTTATCATTAGTTAACATTAAAATGCATTAAGACATAAAACCAATTGCAGAACTCAGAAAAATCCCCACCCTCTGACATCCTATGCAGCTTCAAAAAGCAGGAAGTTTCCCTCAAGCAAAAATTCAAAATCAAAATAAATAGGTGAAAAAACAAGGCCACAAGCAGGAAGTTTCCATTTTCGGCGATAAATATGCAGAATCCTTAGACTTGAAATTGAATAATTTACACGTTAAGGGGGAGGGCTGGAAGCACCCCCAATTCCATGTCATTTCTCATCATAAAACTTTCAAAACAGGGAACTTCAGAAAATGACAGGTAACATCCATATAGTGTGGGGAACCCTCAAAATCAAAATAGAAATTTTACACGGCCCCAGACCCAGCTAGGCTCCACAGTGCATTATTGCATGCCTGCTCATATAGATATATATCATCATAATGCAGCACTGCACCAAAAACTCGTCAGTGTACGTGAAAAACACTGAATCCCACCACAGGCTAAGACCCCATATGCCAGTGCCAGTGGTCCCACTAAAACTACCATAATTTGAAAATAGTACACCACATACTGACATACATCAATTTGGGTACTACACCTATTTAAATCTCTTCATAAGAGCCCTCTAGTTTTCCCTCTTTTTTCTTCCAGATACAATAATTGGGGTGACAGAATTTTTACAAATCCTTTTT
>JAESVK010000935.1:712586-724439 GCA_017140935.1 Hamamelis virginiana
ATATATATATATATATATATATATATATATATATATATATATAAGCTGCACTACATTGACAGAAAGGTGCTTAAAAAATTGTAGAAAAGTATTCATACAGATAGTGGAGCTTTGTCATATTTCCAAGCTCTGGGGGAATGGATCCAGTCAGCTTGTTGCCATGCAAATACCTACAGCATTGGGCATATTCAAATCAAAATATTGCTTGCATTATAAAACATACATGTAGATGTCTTTTGAAGAATTGTAAGTTTTCAAGTAACTATTGATACTTTAATACCAAAATTTAAACAATAGATACAAATCATAAAACAGAAGCTGACAATAGTACATATCATCATACATTAATAGGTATTCACATTGGCAATCTGGTAGTGGTGGTGAGCACCAACATATAAGCTGCTTTTACCAAAATAATTTGCCTAAATATTTAATTTCTAAAAAAAAAGAAGCCAGGGAGAATACACAATAAATTCCAAAAAATGCTGAGCTCATACTTACAGTTTCTCAGTGTAAGTCAAATTTCCGAGAATAGGAGGGATTGGACCACTTAACATGTTGCAGCTTAAATCCCTGGAGTGGATGTGAGCAAGGAATAAATAAATGACAGGCATAAACACACACACACAAAACAGCAACAACAAAGCAGCATAATTCTTCAAAAAAATTTCATAAAGGATCCACTCAAAATAATTTCAGCTTTAAAAAATATGGAGTAATACTAACTTCAGTTCAAATAAGAGTTAGTTAACTAAAAGCACTTACAATACAGCAAGAGCCTGCATCAGACCAATCACTGATGGGATTTTCCCTGAAAGCTGGTTACCTTGCAAAGATCTAGCATGCATAAACATTAAGGCTAAGAAATGGTAAGCATATAGGAAGCCCACACTTCTAACAGAATTAAATAAATTTGCATGCACGTACAGTGTTGCAACTTGCAGGAACCCGATATTGAATGGAATCTCTCCTG
Organism: Hamamelis virginiana; assembly: GCA_017140935.1. NCBI lineage: Eukaryota > Viridiplantae > Streptophyta > Magnoliopsida > Saxifragales > Hamamelidaceae > Hamamelis > Hamamelis virginiana. The sequence goes on from JAESVK010000935.1 coordinate 713,560, forward strand.
TTAGCTCATTGTAGGACAAGTCCCTACCAATCAAATAAGAAACATTTTTGAATTAACCAGGTTAGGCATTTTCCAGAAATTAGGCCTCACTGAGTTTGATGTATAATACGTACAAAACCTGGAAGGCAGTGCAGTTGCCAATATTCTGAGGAATGCTGCCAGTTAAACTGTTGTTTCTTACATCACTGCATATCATAAAAATTCATTTAGATTGCTTGGAAGAAGACCTCATCTGCCAGATAATACAAAGGAAGTTCATGATTTTTTGGGACTGGAGAGTGTATAGTTAACTCACAAATACCACAATCCTGTAAGCTGGCACATATCAGCAGAGAGCGTTCCAACCAAATTATTTCCTCGCAATCCACTAAGTTGCAGAGAAAGAAAAAACAGGTGCTCAGGATCCATAAGAGCAGACCCACCAAACGGAGAAATTAATTGGGAAAATAATTCAATACTCCGGAATGAAAAAGATGCTTTAAATAATCAAATATCGGAGTAGTATACGCACAGATACTGCAAAACTTCATTCCAATATATGAGCCTTGGTATTTCTCCACTCAGTCTATTCTGCGCCAGGTCTCTGGAACCAACGTTTTGAAGCATAGGAATCTCAACCATAATTCATTAAGTTACTCGGGGAGGAGAACAGAAAGTACACATAAAACTTACAAAATTTTCAAGTTCGGAATCTGAGACAATGTTGAAGGAATTGGTCCAATCAACTGATTATTTTTCAAAATTCTGAAATATCATAGAAATGAAATTATTAACCAGCAAAGTAAGGAACTAAATAGAAAGAACACATGCTTGTACGGTCGCTTACAGGGCTTCCAGTTGTTTCAACTTTGAAACTGAAAATGGTATATCCCCATATATCTCATTAAAGGACAAGTCCCTAATAACACCAGTTAATCAAGATTCAACCACAATAGCAATAAGCAGAAAGCAATTACATCAAGAAAAGAACTCCATCATCAAATAGTATTATTATGCTATCAAGTGTATTCCTGAAATAAAACTTACAGGCTTTTCAGAGATGAACAATCACCAATCTCATCTGGGATCTGCCCAGAAAGCCGGTTACCCCTCAGATCTCTGCTCAAAGATGAAACAGTAATAACCATTTTTTTTCAAATTAAAGCCATTTAACATCAAGCACGTAAACAACAAACTGAAATTAACAGAAAAACAATCAAAACTAGCATAAACTTCAAAACAAGGCATTGGAAGTGTAGAGCAGTACATGGAGAGTAGACCCTTTAGATCTCCTATGGCGGGTGAGATTTCCCCATCAAGATTCAAACCTGAGAGATTACTACATTGATGGAAAAAACCCAAAAAATAAAAAACAAACAAATAAACAAATAAACAAACTTGTGAATACCAGAAGCTCAAAAAAGTAAAATAATATTCAAAATAACAACAATAAACAAATCAGAATGCATATTAGAAATAACAGTCGAAGGGAAACGTTGATTTTGGTCACTGTAGAAGTTGTGGGAAAGGGTTGACTCACAGTGCAATGACATTGAAGGTGACATTGTCGCACGTAACCCCCCTCCACACACAATAGTCTGAAGATGGTGAATCCGTCCAGTCATAAAGAACATTGTCCACATCCCTGAATGACTTCTTTACCTCCAAAAGTGTTTCTCCTTCCAAAAACAAACCAAAAAGGCATTAGCCTCAACGTACAACAAATAACAAACAAATAATCAAACTCCATAACCGTCCAAGTCCTAGTTGAATACTCATAGCAAAAACTCCAAAACACTAAAAACCGCAAGGATAAAACTCGGCCTTTGGAAATGGAAATTAAAATAACAGTGAAGTTTGATCTCTGGTTTAATTAACGCATTGCTTGATTACTATTTCGAAAGTACTTTCCTTACTTCCAAAAGCAAAAATAATGGCAAATAACCAAAAAGAAAGCAATTTCTTTGCTTTCAAAAAAACAAGTTTACTTCCAAAAATGCTAGCGCAACCTAAACGCTCAAGATCCGAACACGAGCACGAATCAAACTGAACGAATGTAGTATATGCAACAAATTTAGGTCAACGAAAATATTTAAAAATAAAAATCGAAATCAAAATGTACTCGAATAGTTATCGAACTTCGCAAACACAGAATAAAAAATGCAAACCAAATACTCAAATAAAACGCGTAGAAGCGAAATACTTGGTTTCAACTTTCAAGTGTGTGCCTATATATATATATATATTCATATAACCACTGACCATCTTCAGAATCCACAGAACCGAAGCTTAAACACACGAGAAACACCAGAAGAAGAAGCAAGTGCATAACTCGGTTTCTCAGCTCAAACTCATACCGAAACGCCATTTCTTCTTCTTCTTCTAGGGCTAACAATCCAGCATAGACCTCGAAGTCTTTATCTCAGCTCTTGAAACAGAAGAAAGCTTTCATTCTGTCAATCACTTAGAAAGAAGCCTCTGCCTCCTCTTCTTGGAGTCACCGACATCGAAACGACGGAGTCGAAGGATTTTGGGGACAACAATATACTCTCCTTGGATGGAATGCGAAGTGTGAGTTCCTGTGAAAATAATCCTCCTTTATTTCTCTATTTTTTTGCCTGATTATATAATATATTTTGACTACAACGACGAGCTTGTGCTTGTTCAATCACATCGTTGTGGCAGAGAAAGGGCCTCTAAAAACACAGTGGCTATTGAGTATCCTCCTCGCTCGAATATAGAGAGAGGAAGTGTTATGTAGAGAGAGAAAGAAGAGAGAGATGGAGAGAGAGGAAGGGGAATTATTTGGGAAGATAAAGATAAAAACCTTCTGCCAACCTCTGCCATAAAACCTGCAACTTACAGCGCTCTCTCTCTCTATATATATATAATTATATATATACTTCTATATCTATCTTCGTGTATTACAAGTCGCTTTCGTTCTTTGCTTCTGAATGGGCTGCAGAGCTGAGCAGGCCATCCTTTCTGAGTTGACAACGACGAGTTCTCTCTCTCTCCTCTCTCTTTTCTCCGTCCTCTGACACAGGTTAACAGAATTATATAGATAATTATATTGTAACCTCTCATCATTTCGTATTTATTGTTTTTAACTCCTGTGTGATAGTTAATCAAGGATTTTAAGAGGAAAGTCCAGGCCCAGCAACTTTATCATGAGCGTGCTGGGCATGCCGTCCATTTTTCCCCTTTTTACTTTGAATAGTGAAAATGTTAGTAAAAACGTGAATACAATTAAAAAAAATTCAAATACACTAAAAAGAAGTTTGAATTTTTTATTTGGACTTGAATATATTTGGATGATGTGTCATAATTTGAATATTCTACTTTTTATTTTAGTGATGTACAGATAATCTAGATCATGACAAATCATCCAAGCATCAAGCAAACCCAAATAGAGGATCTTCATTCAGTAAAAACATCAAACTCAATGAAAATACTAAAATATTTACTGTTTTTTTTTTTCACTAAATATTTTAGATTTTCGGTGTTTTTTTTTATTTCATTGTATTCTTTAGGGGTTTTTTTTTTTTGTTTTTTTTATTCTCGCTATATTTTTTAGATTTGATTAATAAGAATAAACAGCAAAAGCAGCAGCAGCTCCAATCGGAATTGATCTCTTCTTCTCGCTCTTTCTCTCTTTTCAATCTACCGCACAGTATGAAAAATTAAACGGAATAGAGTGACGATAGAAGAAGCATTTTTCATTTATTATTTATTTATGAGATTTTTAAATTTTATATTTAAAAATAAAAAACGTATAACTGCAAAATTAATTATAAAAATATAAATTTTTTTCAAATATTTTAGAAATAGTCTATCTCTATAAATGTAATCGAATAAATAAAAAGCATATAAACAAACAATTATAGCACCACAAAATATTCTATCTTTCAACGGCAGTTCATTGAAAAAATATACACAATAAGTAAAAATCCGACAATATCACTTATCAAAATCGAACTACCTATAACTCACTTAAGAAGTACCTGCAAAATCTCTAATTTATTACCTGCTGTATTGTTTAATTTTATTTTTTTTATTCTTTATTTATTTTGTATCATCGATTATTAACTGTTAATAACTTATTAATGTTTCAATATTAGGTTGAGCCACACTTATTTCAAGAAAGCAATTGTGGCTCCTAAAATAATAATTCATTTATTTTTTAAATAAATTATATATTATTATATCTGCCTCTAATTTTCTATGTTTGTCGCTGCACCACTCTACCTTAAAAGTCACAAAACTCTTTAATAGTGAAGTGATCATTTAAAAGCCACCTCTTTAATAATAAAATTTTGAAACATGAGCTTTGATTCAGTAGTTCATATCTTTCAATTTGTAGGATACAGCTCTGAATTTTATTCCTCGTTGATGAAAATTAACTCATTTGTTGTTGTTCTTCCCCATTAACAACTAATCATTACCCCTACTAAATTTCTCATTTAGTCACTTCTACTTTTTTTTTTTTTTTTTTGTACTTTTTTTTTAGATGACGAGGGTGTCCGGGCCAGTTTGCGCGCACCTCGACTAATCCCCTGGTGACCGCAATACCCTACTAACCACAGACACCGGATAAGACGCAAAAAAAATACCTTGAGTAGGTGGTCCAGGAGACTCGAAACTGGGACCTCGGACTTGGTACGCCGAAGCCCAACCATCTGAGCTACCCTCTTTGATTTATTTTTGGTACTTAAGTTTATAAGAGAACATGAGAAGTCAGTACTCAGTACTGTGATAATTCAATGATAAAATAAGGCAAAAAGAAATTGAGAATAGATCAGTAGGAAGCGAAAATGAATGGGGTCCTTACTCACTTCCTATTATTTAGGGCGTTTTTTATAATAAAAAATGGACCGTCACTTTTGTTGGGAATTAAAATAAAGAGACAATGATTGTTCAGTATTAGCCATACTCCCGTAAGGATAAAGTTAAGGATCCCTATTATATGATTTTGTATGATTAGGCCATGTCTCCTTTATGATTGATAATACTAAGTGGCACCTCCCTCTTTTTTAGAGAGAGCTTTTCATTCAAATTGACACTAATCAATCCCCATCATTATGCGAGTCCGTGTCTTACTGATATGTGTGTTGAGGAGCCTGTGCATACATCTGGGATTTGCCCATCGGTTCCACTCTGATAAACGACATTAGATATCGATTCTGAAGTCGTCAGAGAACAGACTGAAAAAATTTATCCTCGCATAAAAAAAAAAAAAAAAAAATCTTTGCTAGGATTCATTTGATGAACAGGGTTGTCTTATGGATTAGGACATAGGATTTTCAAAATAGACTATTTGTTCCTAATCCCTGTAACAAAAGAGGGTGAGGGGGATAGGAAATAGGAATTATACTTTACCTTTAAAAATTTTGATGATTTTATATTCATAAGTTCTTGAAATAAGATTTTTACACTATTAGGTCAAATGTATTAGGTTCTTTTAAATTGGATTTCATGGTATGCAACTCTATCTTAATAGAACTTTAGATTTTTTTTATAATTTTAATACAAATTGCCACTAGTTGTTTTAATTTTTTTTTTTCTCGTGAGAAGGCTGCTTCGTGTAAATTTCATTCATTTCCTGGATATAACACTGGGTATAGCATTACTGTTTAAGATTACAGTGACATTTTGTATCAACAAATATTACAGGGTCAAACTTAAATGGGGATTAGATCTAATTTTAAAAGAAATTATATATTCATTAGTCCCCGAGATAGGATTTTTATACCATTAGATTCTTCAAAGTTTGATTATCTTGAAAAAACTTAATGGTGTGCATATAATTGAATGACTTTTGAATAATTTTCTTATAAAAGATTAAAAGTCAAAACTCAACAAATTAATATATATATATTTTTTTAATGTACAATTCTCACTAAGGATTTTCTTGGAATGGCCTTTTGCTAGCGTGTTAATTTAAACTTAATAAAAATTTAATTTTAAATAATATTTTGAAGTCATTTTTATTATTTGATAGAATTTTAGAACTTTCGATAAAAATGACCTTTTTAATTAAAATATTTTTGAAAATGACCAGACTGAAAAAGTAGTTTTGAAAACAAATTTTTTTATAAATTGAAACACAAATTTTTTTTTTTTATATGCTAAAACGGGAAAACTACCTCCAACGATATTTTATGTGAAAATATTTTCAAACTCATTCATTTTAAGAAATATTTTTAAAAATTAGTCATTTTAAATTTTATTTTAATAATAAAATAATACTCTAATTAAAAACTCAATATTTAAATATATAAATGTTTATGTTAGGAAGTTTTTTTAATTATTTATTATTATTTGTTGTATATGTATTCTGGGTCAGTTTACTCACATCAGACTAAATCCTGCACCATAAGGGACCAAAAAATTTGATAAGTCCTGAATTCCTTAAGTGTCTGTTCTTTTCGTTGGAATTCATGGGAGGATTTTATAAGTCTTGGGAATTTAGCAAAATGATGGTGTTCTTTTGACTCTTTTGGAGGGGATTTACAATTACCGGGCATTTTAAAATCTTTAAAAAGTTAGGATTTTAAAGTTTCACGTAAGGGTTAGGATTTTTAATTCCAAATAATGAGAATTCTTGGCACTTAAAAAATCTTAGGATTTGAAAGTCTAGGCAAAAGAACAGACCCTAATAGTATTCTACCACTATGCTACATACCATGAGCTTATGTTAAGAAGTTATGAGTCTAAACCAAGGAAAAAAAAAAAAAAAACCCGAAATCAACTGCCGGGATTAATTAATGTCGAGTAAAATAAATAACAAATTAATAATGCGGCGAGGTCCAGCGATAGGAGTAAAGGAACAGCGTAAAACAATGTTAAAAAGAGTGAGAGTGACGGCCGAGGCTAGGAAGGGATCTGAAAGGGGGGCCCACCGTCCTTCGTACTACTCTGAGCGTCTCTTTAACTTCCGTCAAATAGATAGTAAAGAAAGTTTCCCTCTTTTTCTCCTTTATTATTACCTCGGGAAGGTCATTTGTCCCGTCTTTCACCTTCTGACAATATCCAGACCGTTTGGGGTCCCACACCTGACGCCACTTTAACATCTATTCACGCCGTTAACGTCGCTGTCAAATTTAAAAAAAAAAAGAAAAGAAAAATACAAATTACATGCAAATAATTTTATTTAAATTATAGATTAATTTCACAAAATTATTCTAAACTTCAAAATGAAATACTCCTAAATATTTTTCCAATATACACATTATTTTTTAGTCCAGATTTGCTATGGATGTTACGAAAATCTACATATGATGATATTGCTCGTATGCATATTCCATGACACGTTATAAAAATGATTGGTCGTGCAGTTGTGAATTAAGAATGCAAGTCACAAGAAGTAATCTAATTTGCCATATGGTAATTATATTGCATCTCTAATCTACAGTTGTACGATTTTATGTTTTGACGATGTATCGTGTATCTGTACTGCATCAGCATATGCTGATTTTTTTACAACATCGACGGCAAATTTGGATCCATTATTTTTCGTAAGATTTCTTTAAATTTTTTTTAATTTTAATTTAAATTCATAAAATCACTTTATACTTTACAAATGAATACGACAAAGTACTATAAAATTTATAATTAAGGAAAATTTATGATTACATTTAAAATTCATAAGTTATGAAATTGATTTATAATTTACATAAATTATTTATATGATTTTAGATTTAAAAGATTTTGTTAAATTATAATTTAGGGAATTTTTATGCAATTTATATATTTAAAAATGACTGAAAAGGGTAAAGAATATTTAAATTATTACTGAATTCTAACCATCTCTAAATTTGTTTTTTTATTACGGAGTATCTGCTAATCTAACTTAATATAGATAAGCCTTTTTCTCATGATCTTTTTATGGCCGATGTTTCCCTTGATTGGACTATGCTTCTTTTAAGGGCAACATGTCTCTTTCCGGCCCACTGGGTCCGTGTCTGCCACGTGATAGCTATGCATTGTGGGAGGTGAGCTAGTGGTACGGACGGAGGCACTGGAGCTTAATGATTTTTATTTTTTATTTTTTCAATATGACGATATGGGATTTGAATTTGGTGTTGATCAACCTTTTCATCAATACGGTACTGATCAATCTAGTGTAAATAAGCCTACACTAATAAATTACAATTAATAAAAAAAATTTAGATCTGAGCCGATTTTAGAAATAATAAAAATACAAAAAATATTAATAGACCTCCATATGGCAAGTAGCAAAATAAATTTTGAAAATTTGACAATTCGATTATAGATTCATGTTATGTATATCGCACCTGTCAAAAATCACAATCAGTTTATGAAAAACAGATAAAGAAAAAATGATGACGATTTAAAAAGTAACATAGTCACCGTTTTTTTATAGTGACATTAAAAAAAAAATTTACCGTTAGATCACTGTGATTATTACTAAAAAAATGAGTGAGAAATATAGAATTATTGCTAAAACAACTTATATCTTTAGTGTTCAAGCCAGTACAATAAATAAATTTTTTTGGATCATTTCAAATCGTTATGTAAAAGTATTTCAGCCATTGATATAAATGATGATGAATAGGTGTTGATCAAAAAGTTCACTAACGTAAATCCAAATCCGAGAGGATGGGGACAGGTGTAGGGATTTGGCTCTCCTAATGAGCTACCTTATCATTAGTTAGAACTCCAAGGAATATAATCTTGCCACGCACGCAGAGCAAATAGGAATGGGTGGGACCCATAGTTTCATGGCTTTCTAATTTGGCAATAAATTATTTTCGTAAATAATGATACGTGTCTATTTTCTTAAAAAGTTATTTGTAGTAAAAGATTCGAGATCGCAAAATAAAAGCAAAAAAAAATAATGACACCATTTAAGGTCCCGGCATATATTTGAAAAATAGACTCGTGTCGTGTAATTATTATTATTATTTAATATATCCTAAGATTTAAATCTACATTATTTTAGGCACTGTTTGGATTTATTTTTTATAAGTACTTATATGTTTTTTTAAAATTTTTTAAAGAAATTTGCAATATGTAATTTCTTAGAAATTTTTTTAAAAAATAAATAAATACTTATAAAAAACAAATCCAAACGGTGCCTTAGTTGTTCATTATTTTATGAAGAACTTTCACACGCCTCGATCAATTATGTTTTGAAGCTTTAACAATATTAAAGATTTGTCACAAATTATAATAAATCACCAAAATCATGATTGGATACAAAAATGATACAAATGTCTAGATGGTATGGTTTAAGATTGTGCATGGATGCATGCATGACAAGCAAAGCAAATTTCTTACTCTCAGGCGTGGACAATGATAAACCTGCAAACAAACACGCCCTCTAAGGAACAGCTGTACAATTCTAGAGTTCCTAAAATGGGATGATGCGACTGCCATGTCATCAGTAAGGAGAAGGGAGAAAAAGGTCCACAGTGTGTCCGAAATCTGAATCGGGTGGAAGTACTGCAACGTGGGATGCATGAAATGCCAAGGTGGATAATTATTAGAGAGAGAAAAATAGAGAGAAGAGGAAAACAGAGGGGCCCACCGATCACATGCAAAGCGTTGTTGCATGAAAATGCTTTCAACAACAATTGTTCCCGATCACGTGACCATTGAATGAGAATATTAAAAGCACGTGGGGTCCATCTGCTTCCCAAAATTAAAATTACTCCTTAACGGTTCTTATTACCAGAAGAATATTCTCCTCATTAAAATAATATATGCAACTATAAAATATTATTATATTAAATACAGATTCCTGGTCGAAAGACAAATTTGGCCACACTTAAATGCTGCTTAATAGATAATTTTATATTCTATGGAAAGGGCAGTTATGGTATTTTAAATTAGAGTGTTTTGTATAGAAGAGACATTATGGTTGGTACAATTTAATAGCATGTCTGGATCATTAATTTTTAATTATTTAGAACTTTCTATTTCAGACACCTTAATTTAGTGTTGATAATTGTTTAAAATTTAGATACTTTTGGAATGACATAACATCTCCTTAAAAATGTGGGCCATTATCAACATTATATTATTATACTACTCGTTCTCTCTCTTCATTGCCTTTTTATATAAGGTCATTATATTTCTCTCTCTCTACCCTTTTTATACAGGGTCCTTTTGTCTGCAATAAGGTGCCCTGTCATATATATATATATACACAGAAATTCTGAGGTAAGGCCGGCCGTATTTAAAAAAAAATGCGGTCACCCCCTTTTGGGAGTGATGCAGGACACAGTTTCACATTTCGACCATTGGATATTCTATTTAGACAGTGCTTGTCATGCCTGCAAAAAATCACAGTGATCCGACGGTTGGATTCTGAGAAAACTGACTTGGAAAAAAACTGCAATTCAAACAATAAAAAAAATGACAGTTTTTTTCCAAGTCAGTTTTCTCAAAAACCAACCGTTGGATCACTGTGATTTTTTGCAGGCATGACAAGCACTGCCTGAATAGAATATCCAACGGTCGAATGTGAAACTGTGTCCTGCATCACCCCCAAAAGGGGGTGACCGCATTTTTTTTTAAATAAGGCCGGCCTTACCTCAGAATTTCTGTATATATATATATAGACAGAAATGCGACAGTCAGGCTGATCTGGCTGTGGCATTTGTGTAGTCACCCCATTTTAGGGGTGATGCAGGTCACAGATCACAGTTTCGGCCGTTGGATATCCTATTCATGCAGTACTTGTCATGCCTGCAAATAATCACAGTGATCCGACGGTTGGTTTCTGAGAAAATTGAATTTGAAAAAAACTGAAAAAAAAATCAGTTTTCTCATAACCGCACAAATGCCAAAGTCAGGCTGGCCTGACTGTAGCATATATATATATACACACATTCAATTATTATTATTATTTTTTGATAACCGGGTGTCCGGGC
>JAESVK010000935.1:728697-762053 GCA_017140935.1 Hamamelis virginiana
AAAAGAAACCATGTTCAATGACACGCTTTCAAAAATTATAGTTGAGGTTAGAACTACTTGAACAAATTGAGCAATTTCTTTCTCCTCCTATATGGGTTCTTGTTCTACTTTAGTTTTTCAAAGTGAAATTGTGATTTGAATTCACTGCAGTTATCAATTGTTAAGTGCCCGGCTTATGGAGCTGAAACTAAGTGTGTTGGGTACAGACACGCGCATGAAATAATGCAAGTAAAATTATATATATGGAAATGATCCTGTCAGCATATATTTAAATAATTCATGCTACTTCATTAGTATATTTAAATAATTTGTTTTATTGAATTTCTTTCCGTATATGTGAACTCATGAAAAGCTTTTTAAAGTCAGTCCAATCCACTCCACAATGAAAACATCAGTTCCTGGCCTTCCCATTTGAGGTTTCCAATTGAAGTATGTCCTAAATTGGTGAATCATGCTGTAACCATAGTTCCTCTTTGTAAGGTGTGTCCGCAAACTTTTTTGAATATTTGATGCTAATATCTTGCTGTCAATGTGTACAATGACTTGGATCCCATTTTTATATTGATGGCAAAGAAATAGTAATATTAACATACACACGCACACAAGCGAAAACAAATAGAGACAGACTTCATGAAACTCATATCTTTTTTTTTTTTTAAATTTTTTATTCCTGGGTGTTCGGTCATCCCTACTATGATGGGAAGAGCAAACTCACCCAGAGTTATTTGAGTGGACAGGTGTTTTTGGGTATGTAAGCACATTTAGCTCCTTCTGTTCCCCTCAGAACCATGGAGCTGCAGAAGCAATGAGTTGGTGACAACAAATATTGAGCTCAAAGCCATCAACCCACCTGCAAAAAACCAAGCATAAAATAATGAAACACTTCCTTCTTGAATCGATAAATAAGTTCAAATATTTTTTTTCTTGTTTGGTTAGAGGATTAACATGAATTTCAAAGCATTTGATAACGGGCTTCACGACTCCTCTTCAATCTTTCTTAAAATTGTGCACTTTTGGCTTTTATTATTGTATTTTGAATATTATTAATATTATTTAAAATGAATGAATCAGCTGTTCAAATTTCAATCAGGATGCAGAAAAATCACATTGCAGAGCATATAAACTCTTTAATAAACCTTTGTATTTTCAATGTGTAGAGATGGTCAGGAGCAATAGCAAAGAAAGATAAAATTAGCCAATCTGAGTGGATGCAGGGTTGCCCACCTTCTGCAGCATCTACCGAGAAAATATTCAGGATTATATGATCCTGCCACTGCAGAAAGATCCTGCCTTTCCTTCTCAACAGCATTCAAGTAAATGAGATGAATTAAATGACCTCCAAAGATTTTTAATCTTTCTTTAAATTGTAGATTGGAGGGTCCTAATCAGTAGAATATAACATAACCTATAAGGAATATTTTGTAGGGCCCCTAAAATAATACGTGAAATGCTTTAGTCTACTCATGCATGTTGTACAAGATTAGCATAAAGAAGGCTTTCCTGTAATGTGATTTAATTGTCATATTCCAAGAAATCTTCAAATTCTAATCAGCAATGTTATTTTACTCACCTGAAAGTGAAGGTGTCATGGCAAAATCAAAATGGGGAAGTAGTACTCCTGCGGCAATGGGGACTGCAACTACATTATATGCTACTGCCCATGACAAATTTTGATAAACTTTTGCCATTGTTGCCTGTGCAAGATCCAGTGCATCCACCACCTGCCAGGAAAAAATATCGGTAAGAATGAAACATGTACAATCTATGCTTGGTGTTTGGAAAATGCAGACCATGGAAATGGTATCAGAAAGCCCCATTACTTTTGGTAAAAGAAAACCCCCATTATTGTTCTGCTTGCAGCACAAGCATACAAGTACTTTATTGAGAACAACTACATTTTCCCAAAATAATAGAAACTGGCTTCCTTTTCTTATATTTCCGATGCCAAGGTCAAACAAATCAGCTGGACTGATCAGTCTATATCTCACATCTTAACAGCATCTTCCAGATTTTGTTTTCCAGTAAAATAGATGAAGCCAAAGAGTACATTTTTTAATTATTAATTTAAAGTTACAGAAAACAGAATGCAATTATAGAATCATAGATTTTATTGAAAAACTTGAAAAGTTATAAATGTCCCTCGTCATGTTTTAATTTTTATTAAGAGAAAACCACACTGATTTAAATATATATCAGGATAGTATCAAATCCTAATCTAATTAAAATCCCCAATCCCGATATTGTAATTCCTATATCACTATTCACTAACACCAGAGGAAACTGCGGTGATAGTCGCTGGTTTGATTTGGCGCACAGTACTCATCGTATCATAATGCTTTCAAGTGTATTTTCCAGTAGTAATTCACATTTCCAATAATTTCTCTAACTCTTGTTTGATGTTTGTAGTAATCTTTGAAGAAATGAACTCCCTTCACAATCTCACGATGAAGTTAATACTTAATACAAGGAAAGATATCTACAGTAGCCTTCTAAGAAATTTATAAACCATATAATGATGAACATTTCTTCGTTGGAATGGACTCTTACTAATTTTGTTAATAGTTCAATTAAAAGGGAAGGGCTCTCTTCTTTCTTCCATTTTTCCTCTTTTTGCGTATAACTTGTAGAAGAATAGAATCCACTCTATCCCACATCGCCTAAATAAAAGGCTAGTTATAGCTTCATATACATGTATTGGGCCGACCTACAAGCTTAGGCTTTTAGGTTGAAAACTTAACAAGGTATCAGAGCATTGGTTATCCACGTGATGAGGCCTAAACGAGCTTGCACGTGAGGGGGAGTGTAGAAGAATAGAATCCACTCTATCCCACATCGCCTACATAGAAGGCTTGCTATAGCTTCATTACCACTATTGGGCCCTCCACCTACAAGCTTAGGCTTCTAGGTTGGAAACTTAACATAACTAATAGGAGAAGGTTATGAGTTATCACATAGCATTTCTACCCTTTCGGTAGGTTAGCAAGTTTCTCTCAAGTTTCTATTTATAAATCATCCAAAAAAATTCTGCCAACTAACCAAAGTGATATCACAATAGCATCATAAATCTCAGCATCAGGCAAGCACATGGTGAGGAATGCTCTCTCTCTCTCTCTCTCTCTCTCTCTATATATATATATATATATATATATATATATGTCCATTTATTTATCTGTGCATTCAGATGCTATGAATGTTGATACTATATAAGTATCCTACTAGAAGATATTAACTTGAATTCGTTCCTTCAAAATGCAAATTATCAAGAAGATATAATTCTTGAAGTTTCTGAACTTCAAGAATGTTTGAGATTGAAAAAAACAAACAAAATCACAACCTATTATTAACTAACTATCAATTTACAACATACATCTATTGCTTCATATTGCCAAGCCAATTACTGAAATGATTGTGATCAACTTATTGAAGTAGATTATAGTTATGACCAAATCAGTTGTAGAAATAGAACAGGAAAATAACGAAGGCATCAGAAGAAAACATACTTGTGAAAGTTTGTCTCCAAGAAGTATAATGGACGCTGCATCAGATGCAGCATTTTCTTGTGCTTCAATTTGCAAAGCAATCCCAACATCAGCAAGAGCCAAAGAGGGTGCATCATTTATGCCATCACCTACCTTCAAAGAACTAGACACGTCAGTTGGACATCCATTGTCCCAAAGTTGCAGTATTGGAATACCATGTGTTGGTTGCTATATAGGCAGAAGGACATAGGGATTGTAATACCATCTAATCTCATATATCCACTGGGGACCATTGGACCTCTTTAATATAGGGAAGGTATATTGGCTGAGCTTTTCCTGTCGCATCTACGGATATTTAGGCCCCGTTTACACTAGCTTTTCTTAAAATCACTTTTGGAGCTAAAAATTCCACTTGATCTAAGAGATGGGGTGATAACCACTTCTAGATGACTTGAGGGGTGATAAGATGGCTGGCAAAATTTTCATATTAGAAGTGATTGTGGCAAAAGCAAGGGGGTTCCAACTTTTGCCACAATCACTTCTAGTATGAAAATTTTGATACGTGAAAATATGAATTGAACACAACTCTAAAGAGATATGTGAAGAGCTACATCTCCAAAAGTGATTTTAAGAAAGCTGACACAAATGTGGCCTTAGTGTAAACATTAGACAGTTTCAGTTGAAAGAGTGACAACCTTATAGCTCTGGCAATAGTGCTTCCCTCAAAATATTCAAAACTCGCAATTATCAAGTGAAGAAATAAAGTGAGTTTAGATGTGTAAAAATTCCCAATACCTAATAATAACATTTAGTTCAACACATTTGCATTTGTTCAATCATGATTCTCGAGAGAAAAGTTGTCTGAGCAAAGATAGTTACCATTGCGACACGATGTCCTGCATCTTGAAGTGCTGATATAACACCAGATTTCTGCTGTGGGGTCAGGGACGCTTTGATAAATTCACTTCCTATTCCAATGGTCGTTCCTATTGTTGCAACTGCCTCTTCCCTGTCTCCTGATAAAAGGATTGTTTTGATTCCCTTCTGCCGAAGCCTTCCAATCAGAGCAACAAAAGTATACATAAGATGAAATGTGGAAGAATAGCAAGCATCAATAGATACTATAAGAATAGCAAGCATCAATAGATACTATATGTCTATACCATGTAAAATGCATTGGATTCCACAAAATAAATAAATAAATAACGACATTATTCTATCAATGACGCATAACTTAAATTCTACCAGGTTGTTAATGATTATTTGAGTCCCGCCAACTTCGCCTCACAAGATTAGCAAAAATAATATAATCATCCATGTTGGGGCTTGGAGCATATAAACTTATGAAGAAATGTGGAAGACTAGAAGCAACTTATCAAGAATATAATTTCATCATGGACAGATCTTACAATGCAACGTTTAGATTCTAAACACAATATCAAAGCAGAAGCGTTTACTTAAACAGTTAAGTCTTTACACACTTATCAAAATAAGGCAATGGAGGTCTTATATCTCTTAGCAGCAGGAGTTTGTCAGCATTATGCCTTTATATTATTTTATGGGAGGGCAAAGTACCTAGTTACAGTAGATTCAGCATCATGGCGTAAACTGTCGGATATTGCAATAGCACCAATGACACCTTCTCCTTCACGTCCAACAAAAACAACTGTTTTTGAATTGTTTGACGATGATGCCCCTTCTGATGATTGATGCATCACAACATGTTCCAGATTCATCAGATCAGATGTGTTCGTTCTTCTCTGGAAACGTTCATGAACCCATTCTAACGCCCCGACTGCGACCAAACGGCCACCCACTTCTGCTAAGGACCCAAAACCTGGTTCCGACAACTGCCCTCTGGTGATTGGTATAGTCAAACTCAATGTTTCTGCCTTTTTAACAATAGCCTTTGCGATTGGATGTGATGCTGTTTTCTCCACTGCAGCAGCAATCTGAAGAATTTCTGATTCTTCATAAACCAAAGATGCCACAGCAGAAACAGAAGGTTTTCCTTCTGTGAGAGTTCCTGTCTAAAGGGTTCAGCAAAGTGGGTGAGAATGTACAGTAAAAATCTCAAAAAATTCTACAGTAAAATTTACTCGTTTATTCGACATACCAAATCTAACTATACATGAAAGAGGGGGGAACATAATTCCATAAACTGTAGAACTACCTTATCTAGAGCAACATAATCTACACCGGCCAAACGTTCCAATACATCGCCACCTCTTATAAGTAGTCCTTGTTTTGCTCCTGCACAATTGTCAACGCAACAAGACAGAAGTTAGAGCTTCCAACAAATGCAATAATCACAAGGTACCATTTATTAAGTAGAGGTTTAAGGGTGTCTACAAAGACCTATTAACACATTTGGCACTATTTCTTGAATGTCTTTCAATCACATTTTCAAATTTCAAGTGCTTTTGTAGGAACGCACCCTATGTATTGATATGCAACATGTATATCTAGAAAACTAAACTGCCAAAGGAAGTTTTGAGCAATCTTCACATTTTTCTTTAATAAACAAAAATCTTCAAATGATAATTGATCAAATGGATTATTCCTTGGACGCTCAAAACATCACTGGAAATGTGAGCTTGCTATAATTCCCGTAATATTTTGTGCCTTACTTTTTTAGTTAACACCAATCCATTCTAGCATCTACTCCAAGTCCCCTCAAGATCCTCAAAATAGTTGTTGAAAACAATGATGAACATTTAATGAATCGTCTCAAACTTGATATAGACATTATGAAAAACAAAGTTGCAGGTCATAAAACTAATGAATCGAGAAGAAAGAGAAACAACAAGTAGAAAAGAGAGAGATATTGAAATATAATGCAAGTAACATGCATAATATGAGCAGCACAATTCTCTTTTAGATTTCCTGTAGAACTTCCGAATATCTACACTATAAAACTAAAAATAGTGAACAAGTTAGATGCAGTACCAAGAGAGGTGCCAACAAGGATTGCTGTGGGTGTAGCAAGGCCCAGCGCACATGGACAGGAGACTACCTGGAGAAAATATATATATGTTACCAATAGAAAGTACATATTAGACGCATAAAGTTTCTTTTTAATCTTCTGTGCAGCCTAAATGTAAAATACTGAAAAATAGAGAAACATCACTTTTGGACTGTCCAACCTTAGGCATTAGTCTATCCCGAAACATCATGTAAATAAAAAATCTGTTCCTGTATGGAAAATCAGCATGAATTCCATCCTATATATTACCTGTAGGCTTGTCCTTTATTTTTCTTATTTTAGTTAAAGCTGAAAATTATAAGGATGAGACCAGGGAATGAGGGAGAGGAGGAAGCCTCCTAGCAAGATAAGGAAAAAATAAAGGGCAATGGAACACAAAAATATTAAAATAGCAAAAGAAATAAAAATTATAAATGTAAACACAACCACAAATGGATAAATAAGGAACATATCTCCCACCGAAGCACTCTACTGTAATGGCCCCCTTTTTGCAATAAAATTTTCAATTGGCTAATCTACTAACTATTATCTAGTTATTTAGGAAATCTTGTGATATTTTCGCTAAATTTTTTGCTTCATCCGCTAAAAATATTTTTGTCATGTAATGCAAATCACCTAAAAATAGGTGAAATATTGGTGGAGGCAGCAAATCATTTGTAGAAATATAGTTACCCAGTTCCAAATATAAGGAAAAGCATATTCAATCTGATAACTGTTTCTTATACTGTCACGCATTAGGTTTGAGAAGACATTATTACTTAATGGCCCATCAGTTCATCAGTACTCACCAAGACATCAATAGCAAGTTTCAAGCTCAAAAGTAAAGGATTTCCATCTGGCCCAGCAATATCATTAAACAAGACATCGGGAAAGATGTGTGTTCCAATATAGTACCTGCACATAAATTCAACAAGCAGACAAGTAGTAAGTAGAAAGCAAAGGCAGCTAATCACAGTGAGTTGAATAATCCATATAAACACACACTATCATCATCATCAAAATTATTATCATTTTTATTTATTTATTAGTACTACTACTAGTAGTAGTTGTGGAATGAATAAAACATTAAACAAGAATATCAGAAAATTAATTTGGCTTTGTTCCCAGAGGACTAGTCATGGAACCTGTTGTCTTACTTCAAGACAAATGAAAAGATTTATGGAGACAAAAAGGTCCACGCACGGTGTTTATTAACTGTGACGAACAATATGATTGGGTCCTCATTAAGATAACACGTTGGGCTTTTGAAAGGAAATATCAAACTGACATATTGAGCCACAAAACAAAAGAATACATATTGAAATGCCAAGATTAGAAATGATGGATTGAAATTAGCATGAGAAAAATCGGGTAGAAACAAGTCAATTGCGAATCAAACTAGGCTTCACTAAGGTTTATCATCAAGCCCATATTTCTTTGCATTGGGTTATGGACGGACAAATTCGGCATATTCAAGTAGAAATCAAAAAACTTTTGTTGCTCGCAATATAAATAAATCTAATTGGGAGGTAAGATAAATCATTGTCCTCATTCAAATCTATTATGTATATGGTAAAAACATGGGACTCATAAATTTCCTTATGATCGATAAGGGTCCTTTTTGTGTTCCATCTCCCCCTCTAGGACCCTTCTTCAAACTGCATGGCTCAATGGAAAAACAAGTAAAGAAGTAAATGCATACCAAAAAGCAAATGTCGTGGCCGATAAAGTCATTACACTGTACACAAATGGCCCGGCAATTGAATCTGCAAGCCTTTGTACGGGTGCTTCACAGCCTTGAGCATCTTCAACCTGATGATTACAAGATGGAGCCGTTATAAAGAGTTGAAACTCTTAATACCTTGTCCATGTGCCAAGCTTAAAATTCTGGCATCTCAGTAAAACCATCAAGCATAAATTTCAAAGTGAATTCTTGTTTTATCCCCAAACTCTGCCAAATCTGATCAGGCCCTGGAGTTCTTCCATGTAACTAAAGTTAAAATTTCCAATAACTCCTCCCAACCATATGAAACTTTCACCACATGCTATCATCATGAAATATTTTCTACTATCTATGCTTTTATATTTGGTACTATTTAATAAACTTTCACCACATGGTTACCTTGTTCCTCAGATGTATCTTATAAAACCAGAACCATATGAGTAATGAAATAATATATTTACTAACCATGCGAAAAATCTTGGATATTGTAGAGTTGGAGCCAGTGGAAGAGGCTTCAATCCGTAAGGGACCATCCTGAAATAAAGTAACAATTCAATATCTGTTTAAATTATGGTGAAATCAAACATCAAAAGATAAATTCCACATAAATTTCAGTTTCATTTTGATTTAATAATATGAGAGTCTGTGTGTGTTTGTGTGTAAATTTGGCCTTAAAAAGACAATATGATTAAACTAATGTCTCAAAGGTTCTATAAGTAATGATACGGGTTGGGTCAAACACCCTTCCTCCCACCCTACTCTCCCAAAAAAAAAGGGGATGGCAAAGGGTTCGGTTTTGGACGAGGCAGCCTCTTTCAGAAACCTACATGACTGGAACCAGCCAGGCAAGACCAAACCTGCCTCCATCTGAATATAGGAGAGGTGCAGCTGGCTATCTAGCCGACCTGATGAAAAGGATATGTATACATTAATCAAACTAGTATTAAATTTTTCAGAGAGAGAGAGAGAGAGAGAGCATGGCCAAAGGTAAAGATCAATTCTCATCTGTATTTCAATTTTCTACCTGTGATGTGCAAAGATATGACAAGATCAAATCAGCAGCAACACTGGGCAGATACAGGAGTCATGCTATCATACCTTAGGAATGACATTTCTTGTCTGCGTCCTGTTTGTGGTAATGGTTATTCTCTAAATATACCAAGAAGAATGTTTGGTCATTTCACCAAAAATTCAGAATTGAAGTGGTTCTTAGATTGTGCCATTTCCATCACCATGAGGAATTAACACCACAGAGCAATTTTTAAGGTGGAACAATGATGAAACCCCTGAATTGGAAACATAGTCCAACTACAAAACTCAACAAAGCCTCAATCCCAACCACTTGGGGCTGCCAACATGAACCGCCCTTTTTCTGCCATATTTTTAGGATTCAAGTTCATATGTGAACTCTATGTTTTATATTGGTCGTCTACCTACCATAACCCTCCTTTTTCAGGATTGATGCAGGTTGTATAAAGATAAGACACTAATCACAACAAAGGAAGAGTCGAAACATAGCCTGAGCTTGAAAATTATAATTAATCACATTTCCAACAATAACATGAAATTTAATATCACTAAAACATAATCATACCCAGTTCATTGTTCCAGCTGAGACATTGAGGCCTTTCTCCTTAAACACAGGAAGCGATTCTCCTGTGAGCATGGATTCGTCCACGACACTTCTTCCTGCGAGAACTCTCCCCTGTGTGAAAATTTAATTTCAGCTAATACTCAATATGTCAACATTGTCAACTACCAAGTTCACATATATAATAAGAAAGAAATACTGTCATCTTATATCACCAACAAGGCCTTTTTGGTTTTAAACATAAACACATATACTTGTAAGGATTTTATACTTCACACCAATTTTTAGGGCATTTCCACAAGTTTCTGCTTAAAATAATAGTTATAAGCCATAATAGAGCAGTACTTCGACTTTTGATCCAAACTGGCATTTATTTAATTGCAAAGTTACATATTATGATTTATACCAATTAAGATTTTAATGGATGGTAACTATGTAAGTAAAATCTATTAAAAAAATAAACTGAGTACAGAAATTCACTCCATCAATATTGCAAACAGCTGGCAAACTTCTAAAAATTAACTATTATCAATGCTTGAGTCAAATATCTACTTTACGCAGATGTAAATATTTGGCTAATTTATATAGTATTTACAACGGTATTACCTGAATGTCATAGTTGTTTCATGAAACTAGTGTACATTGAACATCAGACATAGATTACAAGGTTAGTTTCATGTAAAATGTGATATACATGTCGGTTTAAACAAAAAAATTGAGAAAGCAAATATCACACGGTTTAAGGTGCCCATTGAAGATTTACAGACATGGTTTCTCTACCTTGATCAATTCCAAACCATGGGAAAGTTCATAAACAGAATTTAAATTGCTTACATCTACTGGAATGGTTTCTCCAGGCAAGACCAACACTGAATCTCCAATTCGAATATCATCAGTTGGGACTTCAACAGTAATTGCATCAGAGCAGAGTACACTATCAGCAGAGGTGTCGCTTTCTGAGGAAGTAATCACTAGTCGTGACTGGGTGGCTATCAAAGACTGTGAAAACACCAGACAATAATTTATCAGGAAATATTTACATATAACAGAAGCATCAAAATGATATATATATATATATATATAGACACACACACACACACTTATAGGCTGGTTAAATAGATGGAGGTCTACACAGGGCTCGTTCTAGAGCTTTCAATGAAGTCAACAAATAGTTATCACTAAATTCACCACACTACTTATACTATTGAATCATTTTTTCACTCTATGATGAAACAAGGGAATGTGAAAGAATTGAGCCCCGAAAATCATTCAATCCAATATCAAATAAACCATGGTGCTTAATTCCTCCAGAAGATTAATAATTCACCAGTGCTTAGACTAGCATGTCCTTGATAGTAAGTGTCACTCTGTCATCTCATAGAGATGAGTCATGTTAGTGCAGCGCTAGCATTGGCTGAAGTAATCAGGTTGGATCCTATATAGATCAGACATTGAGACACCAAGTCGAACTGAAATCATATTGAATACATAAAGCATAAATGCAATTCAGAAGCTTATAAAAATTTTCCGTTCTCATACAACATACAGTTTCTAAACATTGGCCAATGCTATTGCTGGATCTACACAACAGATGTAAATAACTACAGGTGACAAAGGCTACAAAGAGTACAGAAGAAGAGCAAAGAAAACTAATAGCTACAAGGAGAACAAGCAGTATGTATATTCCACGTCATAACTTGAATGAGGGCACATTAGAAACAAGATGATCCTAACAGTTAAGTATGTGACTGGTATTAACCTCTCTACCAGTTATAGTTTAAATTTGCAAGCTTGGCTTGTAGCCCATTCCTTTCAGTTAAATGCACTGGAAAACTTGAAAAAAAAAATTGAAAGACTAACTTTTCTTTTAAGATATGATTAACTAAGCATTTTTGAGGCTATACACAAGCTTCCTATTCCAACAGTTTATTAGACATTAAAATTACAATGGAAGGTAAAAGTAGATTATACTTTATGCCATATATTAAGGTCAATATTGAACCAGAAGGGGCATTGTTAGTTCGTTACACTATAATCTTTCGCAACACAAGGCTACGAAGGACTCAACTATGCACCATATCTATTTCTTAAATCATGGATATGAAGCAAACCCCAACTTACTAAAAGTTCCTTCATATTACTAGATGCCCTTATCCTTGCTCTTTCTTCCAAAGAACGCCCCAGGAGCACGAAACCAAGAAGCATGACCTGCATACTAAAAAACAGTAGCCCTGCATGAGAAATTATTTGCAAAATAAACAAATAAAAAAACAAATAAAGTTTTATATACTGGATTTCTAATAAATATAATTTGTCAATAATACACATAAATAAGCAGCTATCATGACATGTTACTTCCAGGAAACAAATTGAATTCCACAGACTTGGGAAATAATAATAGACACAACAGCACATATTTTTATAATATGCCACTGAAGTTTCAATGGCTAGAATGTCAACCATTTCATAAAGGATAATGGATGCCATTAAGGACTCACATAAATTTAAAACTGTAGAAAAGGAAAGAAATATTTGTAATTATAGAGGATTATTAGCTGTAAATGGGAATAAGTCAATGGTGTAAATTAGGAATTAGCTAGTACAGCTAGATAGCTATTATTTTTGGTCAGTTTCCTGGTTTTATTCTTTGGTTAGATTCCTGATTTTATGTATTCTCCTCTATAAGAGGAATCCGTGTAACTCTTAACTGTGAAAATATACAGAAAAGCTTTCATGGTATCAGAGCCATCCTAAAAAACAAAAAACCCTAAATTTTTTCTGCTTCAACCACTTATGGCTGAGATAACCTCAAAACCGCCTCTTACAACACAAACTCAAACTCCCAATACCGATACTCATCCAGTCCAAATTACCACTATTCGCCTTAATGGTGATAATTATTTACGGTGGTCTCAATCAGTTCGGATGTATATTAGAGGGAGAGGGAAGATTGGATACCTGACTGGAGACAAGAAGGCACCAGCAACAGAGGATCCAACCTACGCGACCTGGGATGCAGAAAATTTGGCGGTGATGACTTGGCTTGTGAACTCCATGGATGAGGATATTTGTTCCAATTATATGTGTTACTCCACAGCCAAGGAACTCTGGGAAAACGTGAATCAAATGTACTCTGACTTAGGAAATCAGTCTCAGGTCTATGAATTGACTCTGAAACTTGGTGAAATCCGGCAAGGACAGCAGGACTCGGTAACCAAGTATTTCAATTCATTAAAACGTCTTTGGCAAGATTTGGATCTGTTCAATGATTATGAATGGAAATCCACAGAAGATGCCAAATATTACAACCGTATTGTTGAGGCTTCTCGTATTTACAAGTTTCTTGCGGGACTCAACGTTGAGTTTGATGAGGTTCGGGGGCGGATCATTGGCAGGACACCACTTCCTTCAATTGGTGAGGTGTTTGCTGAGGTTCGAAGAGAAGAGAGCCGCAGACATGTAATGCTAGGAAAGAAGACAACTGACGGGCCTGCTGAAAATTCTGCCCTTCTTAGTGCCGAGGCTGCTGCTAACAAAACAGCTAGATTTCAGCAAAAAACTGAAGAGAAGCCACGGGTCTGGTGTGACTATTGCAACAAACCACGTCATACCCAAGAAACATGCTGGAAAATCCACGGAAAATCGCCAAATTGGAAGAGCAGCAAGCCTGGTAATAAAAATACCAGGTTGATTCCTAATGCAAATGAAGCCAAGACAGGTCCCTTCACCAAGGAGCAGATGGATCACCTTCTGAAGCTGCTAAAACCCAATTACTCACCAAGTAGTATTCCTACTGTTTCTCTTGCACAAACATGTAGCACACCCAATGCGCTTTCTTCCTGTTCATATTATGCTCCTTGGATCATAGGTTCAGGAGCTTCTGATCATATGACCAACCTTTCAAATTTGTTTTGCACTTACTCACCATGTTTTGGCTTTGACAAAATAAGAATTGTAGATGGTACTTTCTCATCAATAGCAGGGAAAGGTTTGATTAAATTATCTGAAAAATTAAACCTTAATTCTGTTCTCCATGTTCCCAAGTTAGCTTGTAATCTTTTGTCTGTGAGTAAAATAACTAAAGATTCTAATTGCCGAGTGATTTTTTGTGAATCTTACTGTGAATTTCAGGACCAGACATCGGGGAAAAAGATTGGCAGTGCTAAGTTGATTGGTGGCCTTTACTACTTTGATGATGATTTCTCTGGGAATAAAAAGGCTCAGGGCCTTGGTAGTGTTAGTTCTAATTCTGCTTATGAACAAATAATGCTTTGGCATTTAAGACTGGGACATCCTAGCTTTCCTTATCTTAAACATTTGTTTCCTACTTTATTTAAGGGTTTGGATTTTTCATCATTTTATTGTGAAAGTTGTTGCTTATCTAAGAGTCATCGTACTACTTATTTGCCAAAACCTTATATTCCTTCTAAACCATTTTACTTAATACATAGTGATGTTTGGGGACCTTCAAGAGTCACTACTCTTTCAAAGAAAAAATGGTTTGTCACATTCATAGATGAACACACCCGTCTATGTTGGGTTTACTTAATGAGTGAAAAATCCGAAGTTGGAAAATTTTTTAAAGATTTTTACACAATGGTTGAAGCTCAATTTCAACAGAAAATTAGGGTTCTTCACAATGATAATGGAACTGAGTACTCTAAAGGTATTTTGGAAAAAATTTTGAAAGACAAAGGTATTCATCACCAGTCCACTTGTGTAGATACTCCTCAGCAAAATGAGATTGCTGAAAGAAAAAATAAACATTTACTTGAAGTAACACGTGCTATAATGTTTTCGCCAAATGTTACAAAATATCTTTGGGGAGAAGCTGTTTTAACAGCAACTTATTTAATTAACAGGATGCCTACACGTGTTTTAAAATATAGCACACCTCTAAAATGTTTTAAAAAATGTTTTCCCTTCTCGAGAATGCACTCAGATTTACCTCTAAAGGTTTTTGGCTGTACTGTCTTTGTTCGTTTACCTAATAACACCCAATCCAAACTTGATCCAAGGGCAGAAAAATGTGTGTTCATAGGGTATGCCTCCAATAAAAAGGGATATAAGTGCTATAATCCTCAAACAAGGAAAATTTATGTGAGTATGGATGTCTCGTTTTTTGAAAATAAATCCTACTTTCAAAAAATTTCTCTTCAGGGGGAGAATGAGGTAATGGAAGAAAATTTTTCGGATTTATTTCCTAATCCTTTACCAGAAGTAATTTTGACTACTATACCTCATCCTCATTCCTCTCATCCTACCATTTCCGACCTTCAAAGTCAGGAACAATGTGAGAACAGTGAAAGAAGTTCTGGTAATATAATGCCAAACATTATTGTATCTGAAACAGGGGGAGAATCACTACTACAGCAGGATCAAAATGATTCTAACACTGAGCTTCTGGTTTACACTCAGAGAAAACATCATCAAAAGAGTCAAAGGCAGCAAGTTACTCTAGTTAATGATCAATCACAACCCTCAGGGATTGGACCTGCAAATATCACAGGTATTTCCGATCCTAACTCATCTTCAGCTCCCATCACTTTCCCTAGCAAAGAATCATTAGACGTTAATATTCCCATTGCTATTAGAAAAGGAATCTGAAATCGCTAGGAATCCTAGATATCCCATTGCTCAATATCTTTCTTACGACAAACTTTCTCACACTCATAGGGCATTTACCTCAAAAATCTCACACTTGTTTGTCCCGAGAAACATTCAGGAAGCTCTTGGTGATCCAAATTGGAAATTAGCAGTGATGGAAGACAGCAGTGATGGAAGAGATGAATGCTCTTAGGAAAAGTGGTACTTGGGAGATAGTTGACTTGCCTAAGGAAAAGAAGACTGTAGGTTGTAAGTGGGTATTTACTGTGAAGTGTAAAGCGGATGGTAGCATAGAAAGGTACAAGGCAAGATTAGTAGCTAAGGGGTTCACTCAAACCTATGGGATTGATTATCAGGAGACCTTTGCTCCAGTAGCCAAGATAAACTCAATTAGAATTCTATTATCTTTGGCTGTAAATTTGAACTGGCCATTACATCAATTGGATGTAAAAAATGCTTTTTTAAATGGTGATCTTGAGGAAGAGGTTTTTATGAGTCTTCCACCCGGTTTTGAGAAGAATTTGGGATCAAAAAAAGTCTGTAGACTAAAGAAGTCATTGCATGGCCTCAAGCAGTCCCCTAGAGCTTGGTTTGAGAGATTTGGGAAATCTGTGAAGAATTGTGGCTATTGTCAAAGCCTGGCTGATCATACTATGTTCTATAAACATGGTAGAGAAGGTATAGTTGCTATACTAATTGTTTATGTGGATGATATAGTCATGACAGGTGATGATAGTGAAGAACTAGAAAGACTGAAGAAGAGACTTGCAGCCGACTTCGAGATCAAGGATTTAGGGACATTGAAATACTTTCTTGGAATGGAGTTTGCTAGATCCAAAGAAGGTATATTTGTGAATCAACGAAAATATGTCCTTGATTTGCTTAATGAAACAGGCTTGCTAGGGTGTAAACCAGCGGAAACACCTATTGAGCTCAACCTCAAATTACAGCCTCCTAAACCTGAAGAAATCCTGGACAGAGAACAATACCAGAGACTTGTTGGAAAACTGATTTACTTGTCACATACTCGTCCAGATATAGCATTTGCAGTTAGCATGGTTAGTCAGTTTATGCATTCGCCTGGACAATAACACTTCAATGCAGTCTATAGAATTCTCAGGTATTTGAAAGGGACTCCTGGAAGAGGTTTGTTATTCAAGAATCGTGGACACTTGCAAGTTGAAGCCTATACTGATGCGGATTGGGCTGGAAGTGTTGTAGATAGACGATCAACTTCTGGCTATTGCACGTTTGTTGGTGGCAATCTTGTTACATGGCGAAGTAAGAAGTAGAATGTGGTGGCGAGAAGCAGCGCAGAAGCTGAGTTTAGATCAGTTGCTCATGGGATTTGCGAGGTGTTGTGGATTAAGAGACTCTTGGAAGAATTGAAAGTTTCTAATCCACTACCTATGAAAGTATATTGTGACAATAAAGCTGCCATTTCAATTGCTCATAATCCAGTGCTTCATGATAGAACAAAGCACGTTGAGGTCGACAAACACTTCATCAAGGAAAAACTAGAGAAAGGGTTGATCTATATGCCTTACATTCCCACTACTCAGCAAGTTGCAGATGTGCTTACTAAGGGGCTTCCTACTGGGCAATTCAACGAGCTAATTGGCAAGCTGGTTATGGAGGATATCTTCAAACCAGCTTGAGGGGGAGTGTAGAAAAGGAAATAAATATTTGTAATTATAGAGGATTATTAGCTGTAAATGAGAATAAGTCAATGGTGTAAATTAGGAATTAGCTAGTACAGCTAGATAGCTATTATTTTTGGTCAGTTTCCTGGTTTTAATCTTTGGTTAGATTCTTGATTTTATGTATTCTCCTCTATAAGAGGAATCCGTGTAACTCTTTACTTATCTGTGAAAATATACAGAAAAGCTTTCAAAAACTACCAATTTACATCAATGCCTATCCATGTAACAGCTAGCTTTATTCTCATTAGATGTCCAAGTCTCAAATAAAAGAGATGTATAGTGTAAACCTAGATAAAAATAAAAATAAAAAAAGATAAAATTGAAGTTTACTTATGAATGGCCATTTTAGGAAAATATCACGTTCATCACTTAAACTAAACCAAAAAATTTCACAAACCTGTGCACTGAGTTAATGTGTTCGATCCATCAAATAGGAATGACTTAAAATTCATCATTCCTTTCCCCCAGAAACCATTACAAGAGCATAGAGATTCCAAAAGGCACACAATTCACAATTCAAGAGGACAGAATTTTGATTACAATTAGGATTAATTAGTTAGCACCAACACTCTTCCAAGCCTAACTGAAATAAATAATTTTAAATAACGATTGAAGAATATATGCGTTTTCCTTTTACTGTACCACTCACATAGTTCCAGTACTCTTTTGTTTATTTATTATAAGGCCTATAAAACATCAAAAGAGACATTTCTACTATTGCTTATGGTCTGCCATGTTTGAAGCTTAAATACCATTATGCACAATTTATGTGTGAAGGTGACGAGAAAATAGAATAAAAAAAAAAAGAAATATTTCTAAGATGAACAGAATTTCCATTAAAAAAGCTGTCAATTTCGTGCTGGACAAGAAGAACATTGATAGTATCACAATAGGATTAAGAAGAAGGCAGATAAAGAATTTAACTGAAAAATACTACAAAGAGTGAAAGTAAAACAAGTCACCGGTTCATCAAAGAAAGATGCATCCCAATCCAGCTCCGGATTAAGAAGTGAAATCTACAAGAGAGAAGAATTTATGAATATAACGTTGCCAAGAACAAAAAGAAAAATGAAACCATTCTGCGATGAAAGATAAAACTCAATCCAAGGTTCAAAAAATGGGACTCACCGCACTTATGATAAATGCAGAGATGGATCCAAATCCCACAAGAGAATTCATATTTGGCGACCCTTTTGTGAATGCCCTAAGACCATCGAAAAGCAAATCTGCAACAGATTTCTGTCCTTTTAATGAATGAGCATATTAAATTAAATTGAGGTTTATGTCCCTCAGGCACACACTAAGTCATCAATCCTTAGTTTGTCAATGCAAGAGACTAAAGGGTTGAAATAAAATTCTTGAAAATATAACTGGAAAAATCTATCTATCTATCTATATATATATATATATATATATATATATAAAGTGAAAAATTAATGCACATATATTCTCCGAAACTCATCTATTAAATCTGATTTCGTTTCTAAATCAAATTATTTAACACATACTTCAGAAAATGCATTAAAGTAGCAAGACGAAAAACCAACAACTAACCTCGTCCCGGTCCCAACAGAGCTCCCAAAGCTAAACCACCTTTCACGTACGAGTTATGAAGTAATTCCCAGAACGATCCTAAATCAACAACAGCAAAACAAGTCACAATCAAAACAGCTCACTATCAATACTGAGGCATCACTTGGAATTTTAAAAGTACTTTTCTTGCTTTCAGGAGAAAAATTGTCTACATTAAAGCTCTTAAAAGCAAGAAAATTACTTCCAAAATGCAAGAAAAGTACTTCCAAAATACAAAGCAAGACCAAAATTTACAAGAATTATATATGTGTGTGCGTGTATATAAATATATATGTGAATTACCATGAGCTATATGAATTCCAAGAGAATGCAATATATGCGAAGCGTGTGATCCACAACACAAAGCCACCAAAGTCCACGCAAAAGCCACACGATTCCGACTCTCAACAATCAATGCCTCCTTCTTCTCCATCATCTCCTTCCACTTCCTCACATTCTCTGCAACTCCCAACCCTGAAACCCTTCTCTTCGCCGAAAACCCGCACTCCGTCAGTCTCAGAGCAAGACTCTCGGCAACATTCTCTGATAATTCGGCCTCGATAACCTCCGGCTTCAACCGAATCGCCGCAGTTTCGGTCAACATGTTGACCACCACCGAGTCGACTCGATCATCGGACGATAAAACCGACTTGACCCGGGACACGCAGGCCCCGCACATCATTCCGGAGACGTCGAGTAGAATTGAAGACTCGTCGCGGCGTCGTTTTTGTTGGAGAGGTAAGTTCTCGACCGGAGTTCCGATTTCAACGGCTTTTGAGAGGATGAGCTTAGGGGTTTTACGTCCGGAGAGTGGCCGGAGAATCTGTGAACGGCGTCGTCTCTGAAAGTTAACGTTGAAGTGGATTCGATGAACATTGGGGTTTATGGTGTGGATGAAGCTGAGTTTTGGGTGAGGAGTGAGAGAGAGTTTTAGTATATCAGTTGTCATTGATATGAGAGAGAGAGAGAGAGAGGGAGGGAGCGAGAGGGAAATTCTGGTTACTGTTTGGCTTGAAGGAAAATATGCACGGATAGAGAGATTTCGTCCGGTGGCAGTTTGGCTTGAGGGAAAATACAGGGAGAGAGTTTTCTTTTTTTTTCTTTTTTTTTTTTTTTTTGGGGGGGGGGGGGGGGGTGTTGGGATTGTGTTGTCTGAGAAATGAGAATGGTGGGCGATGTGAGTCGGGTTACCGGTAAACGATGTAGAGGAGATAGTTGAATGTGTCAACGTGGTGGTATAAGAATTTGACACGTGTAGAATAGCTATATCCTCGGGTCACGTAATTGGAGGTCAATGGTTCAACTCCTCTACTGGTGGCGTTGTTGCCAGCCTGTTCCTATTCACGGTGCGCCACGTTATACTCAATTGTCAGTCACTATTTTTCGATAGCATTCCTCAAATGGTGCGCGTTTTGTGTTATATAGAATTTAAGAGTATCTCCTGTGCAAAAGTTAAATTTAGCACTCTAAAAAGAATAAATTGATGTCAAATTCTAAATTCAAAAAGCACTAGTTGATACTAAATTTTAAGTCCAAGCCAAATTAGATTTCAAATTAATAATTGAAACTATTTTATTTTATTTTATTTTATTTTAAATAAGATTCAATTAGATTTTGCTATTATTTTGAAAAAATTATGCTTTGCCCCGCTGAATTATTCTCCGTTTTCATATTGCCCCAATGTGGTTCTGATTGCATCAATGTACCCATAAAATATTAGATTATATCAAATTACCTCCTTATATCAGTTAGCTATTTATTTTTTTGCTGAAAAATGATTTCAGACTTGTCATTTTTTTTATACATTATTTATTTTAAATTGCTAACATGTTTATAAGCATGTCAGTGAAACTTCATGATTTTTCTCAATATATTTTAATTTTTCTGAATTATTTTCTTCATACAGTAAATAAAATTCATAATAAATAAAATAGATTGAGAAAAATCATGAGATTTCACCTACATACTTTGTAGACCCGTTAAAAATTTAGGATAAATATTGCATAAAAAAAAAAAAAAGGCTAACTTTATTTGTGCGCTCCAGCTTTTACATTTCGCACTCCCTCCGTAAAGACACATTCTCGTAATGGCTTAAATAGCCTTGTTTTTTTTTTTATTAATGTTCAGTTTACCCTTATAAACAAAAGCCCCTTTAGCTCTCTATTAGTAGGGCTTCTATTTAACACAATCAACTTTAACACAACCCTCTCGCACACTGACGGCCATTGACAATGACAAAGAGGCCAATGATAACAAGGTTTTTGCTAGGGCTTTTTCTCTCAAATGGCTATAAGGTATGTCTTCTACGAGTTTGGATTTGCTGTTAATCTGACAGGAACACTTGTTGACACCGTTGGATGGCCGAAATGTGTGCTATAAATAGAATCTACTGGCTCACATAAGAAATATTCAAATCTGGTGTGTTTTGGATTACTTGTCAGATATATGAACCTTTCTTATATGAGCTATTGGATCTCCTTACTTACACACGTATTGGCCATCCAACTATGATCAACAGTTTATCAATCAACAACAAATCCAAACTTTGTCTTCTACCTCTTTCCCATATTTTTTTTATGTCTATAATTCATATTCTATTTATACACACTTACACATGAAGGTTCTCCAGCCATGACTGCCACTCGGAGTTACCGCCAGGCCTTCCCCTCTACCACCACTAATTTCTATTGCTTAAAAAGATGTAAAGGCACAATGGTTCTATAATTTTGTACCAAAACATTCCATTATCGTGGAGCATATTGTTTTTATTTGTAGGTTGTGGAATGGTCATAAAATTATAAAGTTTCTGAAACTTGTTTTGGCATCATATTTTGGGTAAAACTACACTTTGTGACATAATTTAGTTAGGATATTTGTCTTCTCTTTCAAATAGTAGCTCAAGAGCATAGCCAAAAAAAGAAGTTGCCAACTGATTTTTGAATATTTGCCTAATGTGAGCGTAATTAGCTTATTACTTTGATATTATTCATTTTCCAGTCATTGGATGCATTGAGTGTGCTTACCTTGCTTGACAAATTTCAGTTGCATTTCTTGAGGAAGCATCATCCTCGAGGCTCAATCCAGAAGGTAATGTATCTGGAAAGCAAACATAATGGTTTTGTAATGGTGGCCAAAATGTTTTGTACCTCTTTATGATATTATACACCGCACTTTAATTCGAAATTAAAAATTACCCTGATGTGTCGTGATTTGAGTAGTGTGTGAAAAAGAGGAAAGCGGTATGAGATGAAAGACTTCACCAATCAAAGCATGACACATTAGAGTGATTTTTAATTTTGAGTTAAAGTGTTTGGTGCTATAAAATTGTTGTTCTTTAAAATCCTCTTTTCAAATTTCCCTTGATTATATATATGAATGAAATTTGCTGATAATAAATTAAATCATGTACTCATTTATTTTCCTTGTGATGAGAAATAAATTTTACTCTTTTAGTGCTTTTGTGGGTTGATGGCCGCAATTACAGCGCAAGGCACTACGTTCCAGTGGGGACTTCGCTCAGAGGGCAAATGCCAAGAGTGGCATGGTTCAGAGGAGCAACTTCCAGAGGGAATCAGTGGGCTTAGAGAAGCCATCGTGTTTGAGAATGCTCAGAGGGGTATTGAAGACACGGTTTTGAGAACAGTGGGCGACCAATGTGCTATGTTTCCTTGGCCGAGTTCAGTGAAGACTGGGCGTACTTTGTGTTAGGTTCAAGTTTGCTTTAAACACCGTTTTAGATAGGCAACCGTTTAAAGTATTGTTCAAGTATGAAGGCCGTCGGGAAGAGTTCTAGTCCAGTGGGAAGGGACATGAGTACATGCAACCAACTGTTTGAGTATTGAGGTGGAGCAAGTCGATGAGGACATCGACATTATCGAGTGGGGGAGAATGTCACGGTCCGCACTTTAGCATGAGGCCATGTGCGCTGACTCGTGTTGTGGGGACTTTGCATCAGGCCATGAGGGTTATTGGCACGTATGGATGTGCCACGCTTTGACTGGCGTCAATAGCTTGGGATTATCAAGAGGTGTTGATCCCTTATATTCCAAATGATGTCTCGTGCTGGCAAGCCCTCAAATGCATAGGAAGCTCTTTAGGAGGTAGCAGGTGAGCTCCACTTCCCCTGTGGCCTTAGTGCCTTAAGCGAGCCTACCCTGTGGCAACACGGGGGCGGGCCTAGGTTGTCTGAAGGAACTTTTTAGTGTCTTCATTGGTGCTGGGAGCACAATGGACGATGCCTAGAGGGCGGCATTGCGCACAGCTTCCAGGCTGGAGGGTTCGTGCTACGAGTGGCTTAAGCCCCATATATACACCTTTAGTTGGGCAACGGGGATGAGTGGGCTATCGAGGTTCTGAGCTAAGACTTTGTGTGCCTGACATGGGCGCGAGCCTATGTGCAGTTGGGGCCAGCGTGCCTCCCAACTATTCGAGATGCGCATATATGGCACTACGGGTGTCGCAGTGATGCTAGCTTGGTTTAGGACTTTCGTATTGTTGCGAGACATGCGGCGAGGCCTTGATGACAAGGGAACCTTATTGGTTGGGCGAGTGCTTTGCACTTATGAAGCTATCAGTAAGCTAGGGGTAGTATGTTGCTACTAACGGGACTCGTTATGAGTAGTTCTTGTTGGCTTTATGCGGGGCACTTTGTGGGAGTATAAGACGAGACAGACTCGGATGGTGTAAGACTCGCCTTAACAAGAGTGTTGAGGCGCTGCACGGTCTATTCCGCTGCAATGAAACTGTAGGATCGTGACAAATGGTGTCAGAGCAGAGATTGAGTTATTGAGGGAACATGCCTTCTGGATGCAGCAGATAGCACTCAGAGGGACATGAGCTTATTGTTGGTTCTGGATGGCAGCAAAGCTTGATGGGGCTAACCTATGTTGTTGAGTACCATGTGGTGGGCATGCGTAATGCTAGCTTAACCCTGTGGCTATATCGCCGGCTAATGAAGATGTCTTTTGAAGTAAACCTTACTCATTGACAGATTGGGCTAATGTTGGTTTTTGAGAGCGCGAGCTTGATGGTTCCAACTATGTTGTTGACTACTACTTGGTGGACTTGTGTGAGACTTGTTCTACTTGGTGGCTACGTTCAACGGCAAATGTGAATGTCTTGAGTTTGGAAATGTTGGTGGCTTTGTGGAGGATCAGTGCATTGCTTCTTGAAGTATTCGAGGGCATGTATCTTGTGATGGCAAGGTTGCTGATGATTATAGGATGATAGGAAATTTTACTACTCAATAACTTAGTCTTGACGACCCATGTGCTTAGGCAGGCACCTTGGTGAACATGTCGGTGCGAGTGCCGAGTGGTAAGGATACCACGTTTGTCTAAAGAAGGGGCAACCATGTTGTGGCTTGGTGTAAGTCAGGACAATGATATATATTAATGAGAATAGTGCATGAGGCACAATGAGACTAGAGCCTAAAAGGGGCCTATACAAGACGTAGAGGCACATCGAGACAACCTTCTAGAAAAGGGGTCATATAGTAGTAAGTGCAGAGGCACTCTACATAACGAGCGCATAAAAAGGTGCAACAAGATATCAACGAGCTTAATGAGAATTGTGGGTTACTTTCCTTCGGGTGAAGACTATTGCAATTGAGACACTATTGGAAGGTATCTCCATATACAGAGAATGGGTATCAGCTTGAGTGGGGGAGCTTGCCAAGTAATGAGTTAATGCAGAAGTGAATGCTTTCCTAAGTGGGGGCAAAATATGTAAAGAGTCTACAGAGCGTAACAAGATGACTCGGGGTGAAGGTAAGTGAGCCGAGGTACTGGAGCAGCCATATCATTGAGACAACCTCACCGTGGGAATGCGAGGGGGTAGTAAATCAGATGTTATCGACTGCACGAGCTACATGAGAGTCTTGGCAAGTGTAACGGGTGTTGCACTGCAACAGAGGTGTTGTTCAGTCGAGGTACTAGTGTTTGACTTCTGTGGGCACATCAATTAAAGGATTGGGATGCTTGCAGGGCAAAAGTCATTCACAGGGTGAAGATTGGGGCCAGACACATCAAAGGCGCTACGACCTGAAACATAGAGTAGATGGTTGATTAGCCGAGGAAGAAAATGTAGGTACATCAAGGGAGTGTCACTGGGAGTAAGCGATTGGTACATGCCACACCTTGCGAGGTGCACTTCCCTAAACGAGTTTGAGTGAGAATTGGTCAAGGAATACCAATGGCAGCAGAGATTAGCGAGATGGTCGAAGTTGCTACTAGCCAAGAGGGCACGAGCTAAATGATAGCTACGAAGGGGTGCTACAAGAGTGCAGTTGGCTTGAGAGTCACGTCTTGAGGGGCGCACTTCCGATCGGGCTTATCCAACATCAATGGGCACAGACAACCATGAAGACTGGGCATCCGCTTTGAGAGATTTTCTGTTGATGAGGAACACTGTAGGAATTATGTCAGAGGGATTGTGTTCCAAATGGTCCTGGGAGGACCTTTGTGCTGAGAGGAGTACATATTCCCGATTTGGAGGAAGCGGGGTGCTTGACCCTAATGCCGCGAGAAGGCAATGTTGGCACGCAGGGTTCAGTGTCAACAACTCCCAATGAGGAATGAGGGGAGTAGGAAATAGTGTTTTTGTGGGTTAATGGCCGCAATTGCAGCACAAGGCGCTACGTTCCAGTGGGGACTTCGCTCAGAAGGGCAAATGCCAAGAGTGGCATGGTTCAGAGGAGCCACTTCCAAAGGGAATCAGTGGGCTTAGAGAAGCCATCGCGTTTGAGAATGCTTAGAGGGGTATTGAAGACACAATTTTGAGTACAGTGGGCGGACAATGTGCTATGTTTCCTTGGCCGAGTTAAGTGAAAACTGGGCGTACTTTGTGTTGGGTTCAAGTTTGCTTCAAACACCGTCTGAGATAGGCAACCGTTTGGAGTATTATTCGAGTATGAAGGCCAACAGGAAGAGTTCTGATCCAGTGGGAAGGGACATGAGTACATGCAACCAGCTGTTTGAGTATTGAGGTGGAGCAAGTCGATGAGGACATCGACATTATCGAGTGGGGGAGAATGTCACAGTTCACACTTTGGCATGAGGCCATGTGCGTGTGACTCGTGTCGTGGGGACTTTGTATCGGGCCATGAGGGTCATTAGCACGCATGGATGTGCCATGCTTTGACTGGCGTCAATAGCTTGGGATTACCAGGAGGTGTTGATCTCTTAATTTCCAAATGATGTCTCCTGCTGGCAAGCCTTCAAATGCATAAAAAGCTTTTTAGGGGGTAGCAGGTGAGCTCCACCTCCCCTGGGCCTTAGTGCCTTAAGCGAGCTTAACCTGTGGCAACACGGGAGCGGGCCTAGGTTGTCTGAAAGGACTTCCTAGTGTCTCCATTGATGCTGGGAGCACAATGGATGATGCCTAGAGGGCGGGCATTGCGCACAGCTTCCAGGCTGGAGGTTTCGTGCTACGAGTGGCTTAAGCCCCACATATACACCTTCAGTTGGGCAATGGGGCTGAGTGGACTATCGAGGTTTTGAGCTAAGACTTTGTGTGCCTGACATGGGTGCAAGCCTATGTGCAGTTGGGGCCAGCGTGCCTCCCAGCTATACGAGATATGCATATATGGCACTATGGGTGTCGCAGTGATGCTAGCTTGGTTTGGGACTTCCATATTGTTGTGAGACATGCGGCAAGGCCTTGATGACAAGGGAACCTTATTGGTTGGGCGAGTGCTTTGCACTATGAAGCTATCAGTAAGCTGGGGGTAGTATGTTGCTACTAACGGGACTCGTTGTGAGTAGTTATTGTTGGCTTTATGCGGGGCACTTTGTGGGAGTCTAAGACGAGACAGACTCGAATGGTGTAAAGCTGGCCTTGACGAGAGCGTTGAGGCGCCGCACGGTCTATTCCACTGCAATGAAACTGTAGGACCGTGACAGATGGTATCAGAGCAGAGATTGAGTTATCGTGGGAACATGCCTTCTGGATGCAGTAGATAGCACTCAGAGGGACGAGCTTATTGTTGGTTCTGGATGGCAGCAATGCTTGATGGGGCTAATCTATGTTGTTGAGTACCATGTGGTGGGCATGCGTAATGCTAGCTTAATCCTATGGCTATGTCGACGGCTAATGAAGATGACTTCTGAAGTGAACCTTACTCATGGACAGATTCGGCTAATGTTGGTTTTTTAGAGCGCGAGCTTGATGGTTCCAACTATGTTGTTGACTACTACTTGGTGGACTTGTGTGAGACTTGTTCTACTTGGTGGCTACGTTCGACGACAAATTTGTAATTTCATGCATTTATTCGTTAGATGATTAAAATTTGATTTTAACCATGGGGCAATGTGTAATTTCCTCCATTAGTTTTTACTAAACCAATTAAATTTGATTTTAGATGATTTATAAAATCAAAGTGATATTTGTTGAGTGCCTAATCAATTGAATCAATATTTGTAATGCACTAAAATTTTTATTGTATGTGTCTTATATCATGCATTTATTCGTTAGACTAGTTAAGTATCATGTATTCATTACACATTACATATTTAAAAAACGAAAAAATGAAAAAATGAAAATGAATTGCTTCTTTTGTTGTCTAGACGTTTGAGGCAATTTGATAGTTCTCTTACACTTCTTCAATATATATATTATATTATTCTTTTTAATTCAAATGTCTTTCGTTTGAAAATATATTTGAACAATACTCACAAACCTCTAATCAATTTGGTTGGTTATATAAATAAGTTTGATTATAATTCAAAATTTATAGAATCGATCAAACTATATTAATTCGCTAGTGAGTTTATCTCATTCGGCATTTTTCTTGACCCAAGTCTTCAAATTATAGATTCAAGTTCGAATAGAAAATAGGAAATTATAAATTGACCAATTCTACTATCAAGCAAAAATACTATGCACCCGTGAACTATCAATTGTGACACATTGACCCATCGTACTATCAATTTGCCACATATTGTACCATTCTGTTAGTTAATTGGACATCAATTTAATAGACATAAAATCAAGTGCATTTATGTGAAGGTATTTTCCCACCAACATTAAGTAACTATATGAATGCACGAGACTTTTTTCTATTTCCAGTTAATCGATAGAATGGTGCAATCTGTTACAAATTGATAGTATAGGAGGTCAATATGTCACAATTGATAGTTCAGAGGTACAAAGTATTTTTCTCTGGTAGTACAGGGAGTCAATATATAATTCCTCCTATAAAATATTTGGTTTGTATGGTATTCCCTTTCCCTTATAAACATCTAACAAATTTTTTTTTTTTTTAAACACAACATTAGAATTTCATAATATCAAATATAATCCCTCCAGCCAACTAAACTAACTTTCCATTTTTTTTTTTTTTGGTTACATATAAACCAATCAAATTGGTTGCTTATATAAATAAGTTCGATTATAGTTCAAAATTGATTGAATCGGACTGTTAACATTGTTTTTACAATAATTCTATATCACCTAACACTT
The DNA here is from genome assembly GCA_017140935.1 of Hamamelis virginiana. Lineage (NCBI taxonomy): Eukaryota > Viridiplantae > Streptophyta > Magnoliopsida > Saxifragales > Hamamelidaceae > Hamamelis > Hamamelis virginiana. Next base: position 756,797 of record JAESVK010000935.1, read on the forward strand.
TAACCCGAAATTAAAATTCACCCTAACGTGTCGTGGTTTAACTGGTGTGTGAAAAAGAAGAAAACAGTTTAAGAAGAGAGATCTCACCATTCAAAATAGGACACATCAGAGTGGTTTTTGATTTCGGGTTAAAGTGTCCGGTGTTAGTATTTTATTTATTTTATTTAATTTTACTCTATAGTATAGAGCTGTAACTTGAAAATATCCAAGCTGGGTAACGGGGCAACCCGACCATCAGGAGCAGGGAGCCTGCCACGCGGGCAGAAAAGGAGTCTCTCCCAATCCATACGTTATCTCCTTTCTCGTTCCTCTTCCTCCACCAGAATAAAGCTTCTATTTTCTACTATCTCCATCCCCTCTGCAGAAATGGCGGCTAATTCATCTTCCAAAGAGTCGGAGACAGAGAAGTCGAAATGTATAGATAAGTTGGGCTCCAACTGTGCATTACTCTCTTCGGCATTTATACAAACACCATTTGTATCACCATTTCTCACATATTCGAAGCCCAATCTCGTTTCTGTTGTTGTTCCTCCTATTGTTCGTGACCTCCACAGCTCAATAGTTTCAACAGCTGATAGGTGTTTGAGATTTCTACACTTGTTCGCTTCCGAAAACCCCTTTCTCAAGAAGATCTTCTCTCTCTCTTCCGATTTCCACAATTTCCGCCAGGTCTCTCTCTCTCTCACTCTCTCTCGCTCTCTCTCTCTCTCTCGCTCTCTCTCTCTCTCTCTCTCTATATATATATATATATATGTATGTATGTATGTATGTATGTACACTGGTAAGTGGTAACTGAAAGTATACTCTAGATAAAGACTATAGGAACTATATAAATCCATTGGCGAGCAAGTCTACAGTTTCTATTGGGAGCTCATTTAGAGCATAAACGTTCCCATATGTGTGTTTGTGTATGAATTCTTAGATATTTGCAATGGAGAATAACAAGTGTTGTTCTTTTAGGCTATGTTATTTAGGTTGCTGGTTAATCTTGGTTTTGCAAGTACAGTAGAAGTATAGGGAGACCTTAAACATACAATACGGATTTTTGAATGGTTATACTTGGGATCGGTGTTGGACTTTAGTAACTGGGTATTTTAGGTTTATTATGAATTTATTGTTATTGTTATTGAAATGAAGATTTTTTGGGGAAATATCTGCATTTGTGAGAAAGTAGAGGTAACAGAAATTGTGGAGGAGATGAGAGGAAACTGGGTAAGATGGTTTCGTCATGTTCATTGGAGACTGATGGGTACAATCTATTAGAAGGTATAGCCAATCAGTAGTTGACACCAATTCGGGAGAAATGATTTTCGTAGCTGATACCTAGTAGTTAGGATGTGCGGCATTATCCATGAATATGTATTGTGGTGCTACTTTAAGTACTTTTGTTGATGGCACTTTCTATATAATTCGCCATCCAATTTGAGTAACATCTCATCTATCTCTCAGAGAGAGAGAGAGAGAGAGAGAGAGAGAGAGAGGGGGCCCCCCGGGGGGGGGCCGGAGCCAATTATTAGATTTCGTGGTTATTAGCCGTAGGAATAAGATTACATTAGAAATGGCTGTTAGTAGCTGCTAACTGTTAGTGCCATAGTTTATATTACTGTTGAAAGCTAAATTTGGTACGCTAGAGTCTAGATACATGGGGGATAAGATTTCGGCATTATATACTGTAGCCATGGGGTTCAGGATACAGGTTCCTGTTATGATTAACATTGGAATGAATTAGCAGAGAGGAGTTGAGAAACATAAGAAAATGACAAGATTTATCAACCTACCAAGTGACGCTGATATCTGTGTGAAAGGGATCTTGGTGGTGCGATAGAACTACTTTTTCAAAGAAGTTGAAAATGGTTGGTTATATGGAAGTTTGTTCCTGGATTCATTGAAGAACACTTTGTAATTGAATTATATATTTTGTTCCTTATCCTCTAAAAGGAGGTATTTTTCTTTCCTTAATTGGCATGAGTTACTTCAGATTCACTGCAGGAACTACCGGAATTCGAATTCTCTGTCCAATCACAATTTTGCTGCCGTTTTACCGGGTGATTCAGTTGCAGGGATTGTGGTGGCTAATGGTATCCTGAATTTCTTGAACATTTACAATACGCTGTTGGTTGTCAGGCTTGTTTTGACTTGGTTTCCCAACTCTCCTCCTGCCATTGTTAGCCCCTTAAGGTAAGTCTCCAGAGTCTTAACTCCAATACTTGAAGACTTATTTGGTCCAAATGCCATGGATCATTATCAGGACTTTTGTCCTGGAATCGCAGTGATCTGATGGTAATATCCTTGATTGGCTGTCACCATCTATAGTTATGTGAAGCAACCAAATAATTGCTCTTGATTTATATTGCAATTATTGAGAATTTAAGTCAATGGGACATCAAAATCATGTGGATTAAATTAGGATGTGTGGACTTGCAGTATGAAACTTCTTTTTCCCTACAATGACATGGAAGAATCACTGTCTCACTGATTGCATTTTTCATTTTGTTTTGATTTCAAAGCTCGTTCACTTCTAATATGGATGTCATTGTTTTATTCAGCACTTTATGTGACCCGTACTTGAACATATTCCGTGGGATTATACCACCACTAGGAGGGACTTTGGACCTCTCTCCCATACTGGCATTCCTTGTTCTAAATTTCTTTACTAGCACTGCAAGTGCCCTTCCTGCTGAACTTCCATCTACGGGAGCATCTCAAGAAAGACCATCTCACACAAGATATTCTAATCTTACTACATCACAGGAGAAATGGATGAGAAGGCTCTGTGGAAACGGGTCAAAGAGCTCCAGTGGTATCAATTAGCCCACAGTTTGCCTCAATCTCTTGCTGTTTTAATTTTATGCCTTCTTGACAGTGAAAGTCTACTAGGTATACATTCTGTGTATTCTCATAATTTCTGAGAAATAGATCGTAATGTTCCGGCTGTTATACATTATGTGTATTCTTTTCTTATACATTGATAGTAGATATATATGTATCATTTTTAAATCATCAAGTTGCGTTGATTCCATTATCAACTGGTATCTAGTCTAAATTTGTTTGACAATAAATTTGAATGAGAATGCAGCATCTATTTTCTATTATTACGGTAAGCGATAGGCATTCCAGGCTCAAAATAACAAAAGGTTGCAAGTTAAGACTACCTGTCCATTTCTGCCATGCCATCTTCCTGACCATTTAAGGCAGTAGGGTTCAACTTCTCTCCAGTACCCCTCCAGTTTGGCTCTCAAGACCCTGGGAATCATCTTTTCTTGAGGCAGAGAACTCAAGACCCTAAAACTTGTAAAAATTGACCAGCAAAAAGAAAAAAGAAAGAAAATCTGGGATAGTTCCATTTTACACTAGGAGAATGATTAGCTAGGGTCCGGATTGCACAGAGACCCAAATATCACAATGCATTTCTATTGCATTATTGGTTGGTTTTCATCTTTCTGTTGGCTATTTTGATATTGCATTATTGGTTGGTTCTTCTCAAGAGCCAATCCTTCTTTAAAACCAATCGTCTTTATGTACAAATATGTTCACCAATTCTAAAAATATAAAAGAGACAGCATCAGATTCCAAATACCATGCAGTCATGCAGTAGCTGCAGAATCAAATTTTAAAATTTTGGTAATGGAGAATAGTCTTTATCTTTTTGCCTCTACCCTTTATCACCATCATGCATAGTCTATATACTATATCTAAATATCCAAAACTTCATGAATAAGCTGCCAACGTACTCCTATCTTTTCCAGAGAACATAATCAATCTTCTAACTTCTGGAAGGATTCCTTAAGGAGAGAGAATAGAAAGAGAGAATGCCCATATTATGGACTCTCCTTCTCTGCCATTCAATTGGAAAAAGCCCTTAAGATCTGCGGTTAAAAACAAAACAAAATCCAATGTATAGTCGTTCATCCAACATGCTATCATTGGTGGTGTTGGCTAGATGATTCCAAATTTCCAATTTTAAACTAAATTATATTTTTGTTGTGGCTCATTTAGAAACTTGTGATTCATCATTTAGAAATCCTATACCGTAAGCAGAGTCAGAATCATTTGCTTTGATTTTTCTGTGCTTAGATTTGCTTGAATACCTAAGATTGCGACACATCATCTGAAATGAGAAATGAATGATATATTTGGATGATGTGTCATGATCTTAGTGAGTTAATGAGACATATTCAAACATTTTTATATATCGTTAGTGGGTTAGCAAGATGAAAGACGGGTACCTGAAATGAATAGAGCATCTTAAGAAGATTAATAATTTTTTGATAGTTCGAGCATGTGAAAGCGGTTTCCAAGCAGGTTTAATGTATTATATTCCAGTCATTCATGCACTTTAATAGATTTGGTAAGAAGAGGTATCCAATTGAGTATAAGATCCTCCTTGAAACTTCCTAACAAAATTGATATATTTTGCGGATGGTTTGAGCCCACGCTTTAAACATTAAACATAAACAGCATCTTCCACTTCCATTATTTGAGCATAGGATAAAGAACAGAAAGTGTGAGAAAAAAAAAACACAAAAATTCCTTGAGCACGGGGAAGCATTTTCCATAAGAGAATCAACCAACTTTGCGGGTTAGAGAAGAGGTAGATTAGGTGAATGGAGCAATCATGCAGCAGCAGCAGGAGGAGAAAAGAGCAGAGTGGAAGGTATTATTATTCATATGAGAGGCTGGCAGCAATAGGATTGGGGCTTCTGGCCGTGTTTTCGCCTCTGTATATGGACAGGAGACAGGCTGAAGTTGAGGCAGAAATTGAGGCGGCGGCGGCGCCCATGAATCCAGGGAGCTGGCTGCCTCTAATGTTGGCTGTATTGGTGGTGGCAATTGTTTTTTCGCATTACTTAGATGAGAGCTTTTCCAGGTTTGATCCTTATTGGATTCATAGAGTGGGTGGTTCTTCTGTTGGGATTATTGTCATTCTCATTCTTCTTTCTTTGGTTTTGAAGTGTAGAGAGGGTGAGGGTGGTTCTTCTGTTGGGATCATTCTCATTCTCATTCTTCTTTCTTTGGTTTTCAAGTGTAGATCAGCTTAAACTCTTCTGCTCTCTCTCTCTCTCTCTCTCTCTCAGGACTGGATTCTGTACAACAGATCATGAAATTATTGATACTGCTGGAACCAAAAAATCTGCAGCATTCCAAAAATAAAGAAAGTAATTTCCTTCATTTTTCGTTTTCATTTTCAGCAAATTAAGCATTTCCTGGGGATGTTTTACAGCGCAACAAGATTTATTAAAAACTAAATGCTAATTAT
>JAESVK010000935.1:762453-789513 GCA_017140935.1 Hamamelis virginiana
CTCTCTCTTCCGATTTCCACAATTTCCGCCAGGTCTCTCTCTCTCTCACTCTCTCTCGCTCTCTCTCTCTCTCTCGCTCTCTCTCTCTCTCTCTCTCTATATATATATATATATACATATATATATATATATATAGTAATGATCAAGTCTAATAAGATTTGGGCAGGTGTGTGTTTGTGGCTGGACTATCTAATTTCTCAATGTCATTGATTGACAAAGTGAAATTCATTAATGTTTTTAAGGTTAAAATTAAGAAATACAAACACGTGGCATAATTATAATATGACACCGTCATATCAACACAATAAATTAAAAAAGAAAAATCAAACATACAAGATAATGGAAACATGCTATTAATTAAACAATAAAAAAAATCAAATAAGTAAAAAAAGAAAAGGAAAAAGAAATGTCGTGTTAAAGATGTAGTCTAGCATTTTACTTATTATCACTTATGTCCTATGAGGCTCTGAGTCACGCTCGAGGAGACTTGATTGCTCATGAGAGAGTGACTTGGATAAGCCACAAACTGTGAACCACAGTTTGCTACATTCTTCCATCTCCAATATAAAAGAAAGGAAATAGCATTTCAAGAATAAATCTGCGAAATTAGGCTCAGGCTCATTAAAACAGTATATAAATTTTTGTTCAATCTGATCATATGAACAATTCAGTATCCCACTATCCCATTCATCCTATACAATTTCCAGCAGCATCCTGCAGCCTACATCAGTAGCCCGTAAATATGCTGAATCAACAGAAAAAATAAAACAAGACTAGCTCAATCTTGTGACAAATAGGAAACCAATTAAAATGACATGTAAGACCCCTCAACACTGAATGAAACAGGGAAGAACTTCAGAGCATCATTTTTCTATATTTTTACTATATAAATATATATATATATATATATATATATATATATTAGATTATTTTCCCCTCTTTTTTCTTTGGGTGTGGGTTGGGGGTGAGTGTGAGGAGGTGATAAACAGGGTAGGTAACATTTCTTTGATTCATATATTTGGAAGAAATTGAAGGTCTGATTTGACAGTCAAAATATGGTGGGTGATTTTTTGGTTCTCTGTGTTATCATATATGTCAAAGAATGAGGATGGTTCAAGGAAAGAAATGAGGAGAAACATCTTCCCGAACAGCAAGAGATGTCAGGTTGTAAATTAGAAACATCAAACATTTGGGTGATCCAAACTATGAGATTTGATAGAAAATGCAAGTGGGGAATATCGCAATGGAGCTTCCTGAGGTTCAAGTACATTGAGATGTTTTAATACGGGCATATTTTTCAATCCGATGATCTGCACACTGGAGTTTGAGTGGCCATTCAAAAACACATCTGTAATCTGCAGAAAACACAGCAAAACATCATTAAACTATACCATCTCATTTGTTTCCATTGCGCTGTCTTTTATATGCATTTTAAACCAATGGGAACTAATGAATGGTGTGCATACCAAATTTAAAAGAACTGTAATGCTGATATCCAATAACTGACAGGAATAAGTATAGAAATTTTATATGAATATGTAATACCGCAGCAGCGTGTAAAGACACGAAACACTACGCACCCAGCCAAATAATTGGACTTAGATGAGGTAAATCCTAAACATTTTTTTCCCCAAAAAAAAGGCCTTCTATACATGCTATCTAAATGTAGCAGCTGATCTACCAGCAAAGATGAATATCATCAAGACTGTTGGGTATGGGCCACCAACTGCCAAAATTAATGAGTTGAAAAGCTACGAAATGTAGGCAGTATTTGGTTCATGTGTGATTCATTCCCTGACATGTGGTATGCACCCACGCCCATCCCCTCATACATGCTGTACCTCATCCTTTTATGAGTCTCCGCATCATGAATTAATCACATAGGTAACTGAGCAGTTGATCCTGTGACATTTTGCACCCAGACCACAATTATTATGATGATATACTCCAGTGCGGGGTTTGCTGACTTTGGATGTGGGGACGGTCAAGGAGAGAGTTGCCACATGTACGAGTATCTAAATGCATCTGTGTGATGCATAAACCACAAAGTGTGCATGCACACCTCCTATTCAATTCCCATACGCAATATATACATATAATTGAACTATTACCCAACAAATACCATGTAAAGTTGACACCTCATGAAAAACTCACTTCTTGATGCCATATATCTATAGTTGGTGCTGGTTCCACACTTCCACATACAAGAAAGTGGGAAATATGCACATCAATCTAAAGAAGATGCCAGGCTGGCACTCACAGGCAGTGCAAGCAGAAGTTCAATAGTAAAATCATATAAACTTTTGGAAACAATATTTTGGACCATACTCAAATTAATCTTTTACATGAGACTTTTTTCTTCTTTGCTGGGGTTAATTCCTTAGGCTCTGTTTGAATCTTAGACACGACGAAACTAAGGAAAGGAAAACATTGAAAATTACTAAGAAAACGATTCCTTTCCATAGTATTTTTAAGCTTTTCCTTCTCCTTTTCCTCAAGTTCTCTCTGAATCCCAACAGAGGCTTGAGTCCTAATAGAACATTCACAATAATTTCTATGGGCGACTCCACAATAATTATCATGTAATTACATTAAGTCCAATATGTGATTGTTCCAAGATGAGGTGGATGCATAATTCACAAGGTTCTCATTTATGTAACAACAGAAATGTGTTTAAAATGCCATATGACACATGAATCCAGCTTGCAAATGCATTTAGCAAATATGAGGCATGCATACCTGTGTACACCCGAAGAGTTTGAGGAGCCTTAATGACAAGCAACTGTCTACAATTAGTCCTAAAGCCTCATCCATCAACTTGCGACACCAGGATAGATCCAAACTCAACAAATTTCTTGAATATTTGGAGATTGCCATGGCAGTATTGGGACCAACCTGTTAGCAGTCACTCATTAGTTCTACCTGATGATGAAAATAGGTGCTCACCAAAAATATAAGGGATGCAAATTGGCCACTCACCTCCCCTACGAGAATTGCTAGTGGTGGCCAACAGAATAGAATAAATTGTTTGAGGATCATATAGAATTGGGAATTGAATTATAAGATCTTATATTGCAGAAAGGTTATCAATTTATATTTTTTGGAAAAATATTTGCAATTCTCTTATACATTGCTATTTGCGGTATAAAACTTTATCATGTAAATCCAATTTTTGTGCCTTGTTGGAGCCCTTGGTTTTTGTGATTTATGGAATAGGAGTTCATGAATTCATGAAATATAGAATATGGACTAGACAAAGTAATTAGAAAGTAGAACTACAATACTTTGCTTTGTCATGTGATTGATCATTGATGTTAATTTGGAACCTTCTAGGCTTCATTAGTTACAACTTCCAAGTCACTAAGAAATACAAAATCAATAATATTCTGATTTTAGGAGTTACAAGTGCAGAGTAAAGCCAAATGAATTCTAATTTTGATCTCTTGCAATGAACTTTGTGACTCATGAATTACAACAGGTGAGTTCTCTACCCTTTATATTGCATTGTCATAATTATGAGGATTCCATAAACAAGAAGAAGAAGAAGAAGAAGAAACAGTGATGTTCTTCAAATGTGGCTTTCTTCATTTAGATGGCAATGCAGAACAAATTTTGACGATTGATCATTTAATCAGAAGGAGTTTTGTTATGTAAAATTGATGCATTATGCGTAAGAAGCGGCTGGATTGGTGTATCACCTTATACTTCATAATAAAATGCCTTGTGACTTTTGGGCTTATTGATTTGGCATGTTTGGGGTTAATTAGGTCTTGCCTCGAACAGTCCTCCATTGGTTGAAGGTTGGTGGTGTAGAAGTGCAAATGCCTTTCCTTTATCAGTTTGAAAGATGGTGCCTCAAGCAATTTTTTGGACCATTCGGAAGGAAAGAAATAGTAGGATTTTTTATAGAGCACAACTGTCCATTTTGAATCTAAAACTTATCTTTACTAGCAAACTTTTTGTTTGGAAAGGTCAGGTTGGTATAGGAAACTGGGTTTCTTTCATAATTTTTTTTTTCAATTCTTTATTGTTGTAATTGCTCTGTTTGGTTTCCTTATATACATAATGTGTACCGGGGTATTTTAATATCCTTCTTATCCCTCTTTATATATAATCTTTATTTGATAAAAAATAAAAATTAAATTGAAAAGATAATACTCCCTCCGTCCTACAAAGATAGGCCTTCTTTCCTTTTTTGGCTGTCCTAAAATGATAGTCCATTTTGAAAAGTCAAATTATATTTCTTTTAACTTTCCCATATTACCCTTTATTATTCAAAAATACCTTGACATTACACCAAATGTAATTGTAAAAAAAGGGTAGTTTTGGAAATAAAAGGTAAAAAAAACCACAAATCAATGCATTAATGAGTTTTCTTAATATACGTGTTTTTTGGAAGAGGCCTATTTTAATGGGATGGAGGGAGTATAGTTAATATTTTTCCCATTTTGTTAACTATTACAATTTTTCTTAATTTTGAACATCCTACATCAATCCAATGTGATAGAGATGCTGCTTCAACATAACAAGGCCAAAACCAATGAGGCTGAGGTGCATACCTTTTACAGACAAAAGAAAGAATATAAAGGCATAAAGAAAAGAGGTCAGAAAAGTATCAAAAGTAAAAAATATTACTTCGGTGATCATTGCTTAACAAGTGGTTTCTCTGGTAAATAAATCAGAAAAATAATGCACAAAATAACTTCAGGTATAGGACGTTTATGTCTCACCTTACTAACATTATTCAGTGAAAGTTCTTTCAAAGAATTCCCGGAAACTTCCAAGAATGCAGCAATAGCTTCGTCACTGACATGAAAATAACTTTCTACAGTTACATCACAAGTAAAAAAGACCAAAGCAGTATCTTTATAATGTTAATGCAATGAAATAATAAAATTCCTTCAGAAACAAGTGAAATTGCAATGAACCACAATATAACTTTAAATTCTCACAAGGAAACCACAAGAAGCTAGAACCTCAAAGTTAAGTAGTAGAAACACATAAATCATTATCTTTAGAGTTTACCCACAATGCCATATTTCCAACTATTTGGGCAGTCATCTTGCTCTAAATTCCAGCCTGTTAAAAAATATGTCTTCGGTTAAAGCATGGCAATCCAAATCCCTTAAATCTATATATAATATTTTTAGGAACAATAGGCCCCTTCTATTAAGCACCATCAATTAGCACTAGCTCACAATTAAACCATCTACATTTGCATTCTATTCTTATGATTCCCAAGAGTGCCCATTTCTAATAAGATCTTTCCTAAAATTTCCAATCATCCATGTCAATATCGTCACTTGGTTATCCTTAAAAACAAGATCTTCTAATGCCCTAAATCCTATGTAGCTCTGCCATAAACATAGACCATTCCTTAGGGCCTGTTTGGATAAGCTACCACTTCCAGGTTTTTACTTTTAAAAGTAACTATCCACAGTCCTCTCTTTGAACTTGGCTTCATCCGCAGCCGCACTGATGAGTAGTGCGAGATAGGCTAATCACCAGACCTGCTCTGGAATAGGTTAATTGCCGGAGACAAGAACGAGTGAATCTATTTTCGAGAGCATGCCTTACCATAATATGGGGTGTAGAGTTTCTACGTGGTTATTAAATATCAATACTTTACTATCTCAACTTTTAAAATTAAAATAACAATACTTTACATGGTCAACTTTCATGTTTTCTTGCTTTTAAAAGTTAGAAACAAAAAGTGGTAGCTTATTCAAACAGGCCCTTTAATTATCATTAGAATGTGGCTGCCGTGATGTGGCAAACACCCTAGCTGCACATACCTTCTTAAGCCACCCAACCCTAAATCCATGAGCAACATCCTGAGTCCATGGATGACTGGAATGAGGTTGCGAAAATGGTTGCTCTGATTCTAAGTCATCACAATCTAGAAGTGAACGTATCAAAAGAAATTGCTTAACTCGTAGAAATGGATATGATCAACTGAAGCTCAATTTTCATAAATGTAGTCCACACAACTCAAAATCCTCTACTGTTGAGAGAGATCAACATGGCAGAAATATTTATACTTCAAATTTCTTTTAGCCATTTGGTAAAGTTCTTTTTTTTTTTTTCTAATGTCACTTGATCTGCCTTGATTTGCTTATTTTCTTCTTCATTTACCCAATTTGTTCAGAGATATACCTCAACTTAAAATTCTCTCACAAACAATATAAGAAAACAAGTATCAGCTCTCCCAGCAGTTTCATACATGTGGATTAGTTTTGAAAAATGCAAAATTTTACTTGGATGAGCCAAAAATTAAATTATATGGAGATTTCTATCCAAGGAATGGCAGATTCTGGTACACTTGGTCAAGCTACAGCTAAATTACAAGAACAGAATCACCTTTTATTTTATTTTATTTTTATCAGAAGAATCACCTTTTATTGAACTGCCACGAAGAAACCCTTTTTTCACTTGCATGAACAGGACAAGCATTCTGCTTTACAAATTTGTGGAATAAAAATAATGACAATACCTAGTGCCAGGAAAGAGAAAAAAAGGAAGATCATTGTTTTTGTTGATACACCACTTTAGCTAGTGATTGAAGGTCCTCAATAGCCAATCCCAAGGTGTAGTGAAATTATCATGAAGCAGGGCCGGCTCAACCTATAGGCAGGTTAGGCGGCTGCCTTAGGCCTCATGAAGGAAAAGGCCTCCCATGTATATATGTGTGACTATATATAGGTTCTCCCTATCACTTATTTTACCATTATTTCTACTGCTTGTTCCCAAACTATTAATATGGGTCGATTATTTTGAAAATTTGACGTTGGATTAGATATCTTTTTTATGTGTGTCATGCATACCAAAAATCATAGTGATCGAACGGTCATTTTTTGAAAAATATCACTGTATAAAACTATTATAATTAGAAACATCATATTTTTTTATAGTGTATTTTTTAAAATCTAACCATTGTTGGATCAATGTAATTTGTGTCATGCATGACATGCATAAGAAGGGTAACTAATCCAACGGCCAGTTTATCAAAATATTCGATCCACATTATTGTTTTGAGAATGGGTGGCAGAAATAATGGCCGGTAAAATGAGTGGTAAGAGGAATCTATCCCTAATAATAAATGTTCAAAAAAATAAAAAAAAAATTGATAACTTTACTTATCTTATCTATTGAAAGACCCAATTGATTGCTAAGCAATTGAAGACCAAAAAGAAGAGTCATATATGTACAATCCGGCGATTTCAAAATTTTGATCATCACAACCACGTTTGTAATTTCTTTTTATTATTTTGATTTATTTTTACTATTTAAAATATTTACTGATTTCCTCTAGTTAAAGAAAAATTATGTGGTGAATCATATATCTATTGGTTGTCTCGATCTTGAAAATATCTTTGGTGAGTTCGATCAACTATGTCACAAGAAAGATTATGTGATTAGTAATATTAATTTTGCATCTCAAAAAGCTAGAAGAAAGAATTTTAAATAATAATTTTTTTACTACATAATGAGTTGACTAATGTTATGTATATTAATACATTAAAGATCAAACAAACCTTGTTTAGAATTTTCGCCTTAGGCCCCAAATTACATTGAGCCGCCCCTATCATGAAGTACACTATGCAATAGTTGTAAGCTCCACATCCTATCATCTTTATGTGAATCAAATGCCAAACAATTTTATTTTGTTTTCTCTAAAGCAAGTGTAAAGTAAAATAATACTTCCAACAAAGCTACTTTTATATTCAAAAGTTTTTAGCATATAGTTCACAAGTATGGCAAGATTAAACATTTGTGGCATAAAACCATAACACAATACTTAATTTAATTCATGTACTAAAAAAAGCGGGAAACTAAGAAACCTGAAACCATTGCGGCAAAGTTTGAGTGCTTGAATTGATCGGCAGCCATCGGCAAGATATAGCATTGCAGAATCTGTCAATTGATCCAAGTTAAAAAGATCAAGGACACATAATCTGTGACAAGTATTTCCAATGACTTTCAGAGATACATCAGTCAATTTCCTGCATCCAGTGAAAAAAACAGACCCTATGATTTAAAACATGTATAAAAGTTGGCATTGAAATTGTTAAGCTCCTATATTACTTGTAACTTGTAAGTAAACCAGGAGAACAAGTAATGGGGACTTACACACAATCAGCCAAAACAAGCTCCTTCATATTTGGACCTAGTGCAGTAATTATTTCACTGACGAAATCATCACAAACTGTCTGAATGCCTGCTACTGATAATATTTCCAGATGTTTAAACTTCTTCAGTGCAGGTAAAATAAGCAAGGCATCTATGTTCTGGCACTCATCTATATACAGCTCCCTCAATGTAGGTCCCAAACAATTGGCCAGAGTGTCGATGCCAGCAGAGGTAAGAAGGGAGCATTGGCCCAAATTTATAGACTGTAATGAAGGTGCGGACGCTGTGAGTGAACTTAGCCCAATATCTGATAAACGACATGCACCCCTTAACGATATGGTGGCTAAGGCAGGAAAGCTATTTGATGAACAAGCTAAGGTGTTACGCAATGTATAATCAGGCATACATCGCCCACATAGGTCAAGTTGTAGCACCTGCTTCCAGAATACGAAAAACATTCAGCTTAACTATAATGTTTAAGAAAGGAAAAGAAATTACGATGTGAGATGCAAAATGTGTCATACTTGCATTTACACTGCAACATCATGTCAAATGAAATTGCCAATAATAGGCCAGTAATGATTGCCAAAGATAGGTTAGAAAAACCAACTCTTGGCCCAGTCAGTTGCATACAGATATGTGAATACCAGGGTATGATCCCTGGTATGTTTCCTACGAACATAAGAGATATGTGCAGCAATTCAGGTGAGTAATGATCACATCTCTGTTCATTGCTATGTTTCCTATTCTATGAGATAGTATCTTCCTCCATGGCAGGATACCCTAGTCAACTCCCTTGCATATCTCTTCTTCATTAGAGATGTCTTTTGTGGGTTGTAGAGAAAATGTACTAAGGTGCTTTGGGAAAATGCCACTCTTCCACTGATCTGGTTCATTTGGACAGATAAATAGCAAATATATCAATTAGATTGTAAATTTCTTGTGGAATTTACCACAGAATTCAAGTTTCTCAATGGGCTGGATCCGATTTTAAATAAAAGCCATCCAATTACAATACATGGTAAACATGGCGAAAACCAGACATCTTGCCAGTGTTGTGAATATGAACTATTTCAATTAAATGATGTATTCACTTCTACTACTACTACTACTACTACTTTAAGTAAGGAAATGGTAAGAACGGCTCACCCTCAAATTCTTAGTGTCACAATTCCCCATGATATTGCTGAACTGATCTTCAGTCATCCATGAACAGTCCTTTACACGTACCTCTGTCGGAGATCCACTCACCAGGAGTTCCAGAAATTGACCATTCATTTTCCGATAATCACAGACCGCTTGACTAAGTTTGTGCTTTAGTGCATCTGGGGCAGGTTCAAGTGAAACAATAGCTTCAGCATTTTTAGCAAGAACATCTATGGATAGATCTAGCAGTGATGGAATGTGAGGTGCCAAAATGTAACGGTCCTGGTCCCTTGAAGGCGACCACTCAATCAACAAGGTTTTCTGTTGAGCATTCAGCTTCAAATTCCGCTCTTTAATTATCTTCAATGCAGTAGAAAAGGGACCCGGAAAATCTTCTAATTCCTTGCCACCCTCTACAGATGGCATTTCACCTTTTCCATCAGAAGATCCAATTAAGAATGCTGCTTGACCCGAATTAACATGTGCTAGTTCAGAAGCACGTTCTCTAGCAATTTCATGGTTCCTTCTAGCATCTGCCCTTCTACTCGAGGCTTTCTCCCGTGCCTTTAACACTGCCCGCTCCCTTCTACATTCTAATTCCTCAATTTCCTTCTGCTGGCTAGTTTTCTCTGGCACAGCAAATTCACTCAGAAAAAGAAGCCCGGAAACGGCAGCATCAAATTGATCATCAGCCTCCGGTTCCAAATCAAAGTCCATAGGTTCTGTGGAAATTGACAGCCAATTATCCCCTATTTTTCCCTTCCCCTTTTCTTGTTCACTATATCTCCTTATGCCATTCATAGAATCACTTCCATCGGAAGTTAAGTCTATATCAATTCTTTGAAAATCAAGATTAGGACCCCCTTTTCTTTCACCATTGGCAATTGTCAGCCAATTATAATCTACTTTCCCTTTCCCCTTCTCTTCTTTGGTATATCTTCTTCTTCCACTCATAGAATTACTTCCATCAACAAATGGGTTAGCATTCATTCTTCCAAAATCAATATCAATACTCCCATTTCTTTCACTCCCAAATCCTCCCTCTTTTCCTTCACCTCTACCTCTAACATCCACTCCATGAACTAAGCGCTCACCGTCTTCTCCGTCATCATCCGAATCAATGCAGATAATTTCCACTTTCTTCTCATTAATTACAGGCCCTAAATGTGTATTTTCTATAAACCCTCTTTCACTTCCACCCTCCTCGGCTACTTCCGGAGCTGGAAAATTAAGATCAAAATTCAATTCACCGAAGATTGACCCAATTTTCCCCAATTCTCTCACACCGCTCTTCTCACCTCCGCCCTCTACTCTCTGTCCACTCCCACACGCTTCACTTCCTTCCAAATTCACATCATTTACCCGAGAAACTGTTTTCTCGAGAAACCCCCCACCTTGCTCCGCCACTACAGTTCCCAAACCCTCATTTTGTTCAATTGCATCGAAAACCCTAGCTTTCTTGCTCCTCGCATTCTCAGAATCAGAATCTAAACTTCCGTCACTCTCTCGAGTAACTGATTTCTTTCGCCTACTAGAAGAAATGATATTCTTGCCACAACCTTGATCGGCCATATCCGACTTCAAAGCGAGACGGCGGCTCCGTCTCCGATTGGACCCGGATACCGAAACGAAATCGGATCCTAAATCATTGGGTTTTCGATCAGTGAGAGAAGGCGATTGAGAAGAAAGAATAGCTACAGGAGTTGATCTTGAAGGTGTCGAGAGTTCAATTGTTGGGTTATTTAGGGTTTTTTGAGGACAATTCATGAGTGTTGCAGGAGTATCTTTGACCGTCATTGACGGAGATGTATATAGAGATATCGAGAAACCGACGATGTAGAGAGAGAAAGAATAGAGATATATGTAGAGAGAGAGAGAGAGAGAGCACGAGAGAAAGGGGTCTGAAGACAAGGGGAAAGCTGGTAACACGAGGAGAGAGCAGCTTCCCACTAGCTTATATTTCCCGCGTGTGGTTAACTGAAATTTTAGGATGCTGTGCCAATTAGTTACACAATTGTATTGTCTTCTCTGCACTCCAATAATCATCATTAAGTAAAATTTTTGAATTTTTTTAATTTTTTTTTTTTCAAAAATATGCAAGACCTAATTGTATACAAGAGTCTTTTGTGTGAATTATATCCTTTTGATTAAATAATTTTTTATGTGACACCAAAAAAAAAGAAAAAAAAAACTTTAGTAGCAGATATTTCTGACACTGTAGAACATAAATTCTATTCGATCGGTACTTTCATGAAGGTGCTGACTAGCTTATAGGTAGAGAGATATGGGTCAAAGTCTTAATTATACCGAAGACTTAAATTTCAATCCATCTTTGTAAGGATAGATACGATTTAAGAGAAAGAGAGTGGTATCCTGTATTATTAAATAAATATACTTTTTGTATATATCTTGTACACTGAGTCACATTGATTCGACATCGATAATCATTCGATCAACAAATTCATATTTCTAATCAATAAAAAAATATCACAATAATAGATGAAGTAATACGATTAAGTATTGAATCAAACCCCTTAAGAATGATTTAAAAGAAAGAAAGAAAAAAACATGTGAGGTAGATTTTAAAGAAGGGCCCGTGATAAGATAGAGTCAAAAATTAACTCAATTTGATGTGAGTCGCAGTCAAAGGAAAGGGTAGGGGAAGGAAGATGAGATGAAATTGATGGTGAAGGAAGGAAGGTGAAGACAATAAAGTGGTCCAATTGATAGAAAATTTGAAAGACCAATTGGGTTGAGCCAGAAGTTGCCATCAGCAGCTGGGAGGGCCGGACAGAAAGTGACAGCACCTTTAGAGTTAGCGGATTCATATATAGTCATCAGTCAAAATCCCTTTTATTAAAAAGCACAAGCTACCATTTCACTCTTGAACCAACGCCCATGTGACTGTGTGGGTGATCCAGCACGGAACAGGACAGTAAGGAAAACTTACAATTTTAAATTTTATCATAGAAATTTATTTCATCAATATTTAGTATGGAACAGTCGACGGTTTAACCCGGTATATCGCCGGCGAGGTTGCAGCGGGCGGACAAGTCTGGCTGGTGAGCCTTCCCTCACCTTTTTTTTCTCTCTCTCTCTCATCTTTTTTATCTTTTGATTTGCCGTTGTGACCAACGTGTTTTTGTGCCAAAGCATCCCAATCCGTTGGATCACTTCCCTTTTCATCCAGTGGCTCTCATTAATTGGGTTGACCCAACCTCTGGTCAGGAGATCCTGACCACATCGAAAATATATATATATATTTGCCAGAAAAATTAAAAAAACTATATTCAACTAAAATATCAATATAAGAAGAATTATTCCTCATAACACACTCTATCCAGTCGGGTGTTTTTTATTTTTTGGCACGTGATATGCATTAGTGTTAGCTGTTAGTCAATTAGTAAGGAAGGGGACACCGCAATGCAGAATTTGTAGGGTTTATGTAAATTCAAGTCCATCACAAACTCGGGGAAGGCGAATTTGTGTAATATTAAAGTTTGAAACTAAATTCAACTCATTCTATTCACCAGCACATTTTAATGGGACGAATGTTAGGTAATTGACTTTAATAATCCGCATGAGGATACGCTAATGATTTGATCGAGCACACGTACCATAAAGGATGGAATTTTATGACCACAAGTCTGTGCCTCACATGCCATCTTTTGACAATAAGTTCAATCTGGAAACAGCTCTCCCTCCAACCAACCAGAGACCGGCTCTAAAGTCTAAACCACCAATAATTAAAGGAAGTTTCCAAAAAACATTTAAAAAATAAAAATTAAAGGAAAAATAACATAAAAATTGAAAGATTTTCACTCTGTTCCTGTGAACATGCTGCATGCCAGTTAAAATAAGAAATAGAAAACAATTGCATAATTAAGGGCATGAATATGAGAGAAGTAGAAGTCTATTTAAGCAAAAACTGAAATCAGTTATATTTGGAAATTGTTTTTTAAAAGAGCGGTTGACATTAAAAGTATTTTTATTGTCTGTTTGGATAGTATCCGATAAAACTGCTTGAAATCCTGAATTGACACTGTTACCTTTGTAGAAGAATGTTCTATTTTCTTACTTGGCAATAAAATTCTAAATAAACTTATTTATAATAAATTAAATTTATTATAAATAAACAAGTAAATTTAATTATGTTTCATATAAATATTAATATATGTTTCATATAAATATTAATATATAAATGTAAGTGAAGTCCACAAGGGCCTTAGTAAAGTTGGGACAAAGAGGGAATTATATTTAGTGAAGTTAATGTTTCAAGGATAAGGTCGGTATTTACAAATTTTACTAACTAAAAGGAACTTGTACTTTTATGAAAAGTATGTCTCTAGGTGCTTCAAGCATTTAAGAACAAAAAAAATACATTTTCTACTTTTTTTCTACTTCTCTTTTTATCCAGACACACCCGACTTATACTTTTGGACACCAAAAGCAAATGTTGTTTCTACTTCTCTATCCAAACAAGCACTTAATGCCACATGTTAAGTGACTCGCAGCAAGCATAATTTCTAGGGATGTCAATGTGTTAAAAGGGTAACTCGTCCCGTCCCACCCTTATTGGGAAAGGTTTGAAAAATAGATTTAAAAATCCTATAGGATTTGAGAAAAAAATTAAAAATCCTATAAGGTTTGGGACGGGAATGAGATATGGCATCTCTAACCCGCCCCGTCCCGAATATTTATGTATATATAATTATACTAAAATCTTTTTCATTTATTTACAATATTTAGTGTTTTAAGATTTTTATCATTTCTATTTTTTT
The DNA here is from genome assembly GCA_017140935.1 of Hamamelis virginiana. Lineage (NCBI taxonomy): Eukaryota > Viridiplantae > Streptophyta > Magnoliopsida > Saxifragales > Hamamelidaceae > Hamamelis > Hamamelis virginiana. Next base: position 776,511 of record JAESVK010000935.1, read on the forward strand.
CTATTCTTTTCACCATGTTAGTGTGTATAAATATATATTTTAACTACAAATACTTATAATCCAAGATAGAAATCAAAATTTGTCGAGATTATGGTTAAGATTCATTACAAAATAAAATTAAATTAAAGTTTAAAAAATATTTTAATTATTTTTCTCAAACCTGATGGGAAAACCCGCCCTGCCCCGCATAATTTTCGCCCCGCCCCGTCCCATTTTAAGTTGGTATTGGGACGGGTTTCGAAAATGATTTTTATTCACAGGATGAGATTGGAAAAGTAAAAATCCGTCTCGTCCCGCCCCATTGACATCCCTAATAATTTCATCTTAATGCAATGATAGAGGAATTAAAATTTAAAACAATGCCCCGTTCCTCTTCAACTAGTTTACTGCAATTAAGTTTGACATTAACATCTAACACATAAATTATTGGGTTTAACATTGCCATTGGAGTGACTAAAATTGAAAAAGTTGCGCTTGGTAAAGTGGTGCATTGGAGTTGGCCTAATAGCGCAAGCTTTTTTTTTCTAGATAATATAAGTCAGTAATGATAATAGTTAGTTGTCAACATAAAAAAAAAAAGGTAACAACACATGAATCAAATCTCATCCATGAAAACTTAAACCCTACTCAAAGTAAAGAAAAATTGCCCTAAGACAACCTATACTTTATTGGCATCGGACATAACAGGACTGGCACTATGCCCTACTATTTGGTCGCAATTGCCTTTGTATGCTTTTTATACCTTAATGTGGACTCCAATTATTGTTGAACAATACCTACCGGCTTGTATATATGGCAGGTTTGGTTATCTGTCGATTTTGTTTATATATTTTGCACACATTTTGTCACAGATAAGGAAATGATAATAATCCTATGATAAGCCCAGGCTTAATGATACCAATTAAATTGAATCATGAATCACCCCAAGAAAGAAAGTTGATCGAACACATGAGCAGCACGGATATTGAAAAAAGGTGTATACATTGTATAAACTTATGGTCCGTTTGGAATTCTTTTAAGTGAAAAAAATTTGATTGTTACTTTAAAAAATTGAGATAGTAAGAAATTTCTGCTTCCTCAACTTTTAAAAATAACTATCAAAATTTTACACTATAGAAAATATAAAAAAAAATTATTATTTTACTTTTAAAAGTAAAAAAACAGAAAGTAGAAGCTTATCCAAACGCGCCCTTTAAGTTATAAGTTCTAACACAAAAAACAAATAAACAAATAAAAATCATTTATCAATAATTATTTATATGAATCCACTTAATTCTTGTCTTTAAAATCCCTTTCAACATTTATCATTGTATGTAAGTTACAAGACGACATACTTATAAGACCATAAGGTTAAGCAAAAGCTATCATGGACCAATCCAAAGTTTTCCCTTACTCCTATCGAGATCAAGACTCCATGCAGTAGCCAATGACAACCAGCCATCATTCACCTTTCCTTTCCCCTTCTCTTCTTTACTGTACCTCTTTCCACTCACACAATTACTGCTGCTCCCTTCACCATCTACTTCCTCAATTCTTCCCCAAAACGACCCCGTTTCCCACAAACTCAAATCGTTTTCTCGAGAAAATTCCTCATGCTTGATTGCTTCCAAAGCCGGAATATTAAGATCAATATCAATCTTTCTCACTCTTTCTTCCTTATCTTCTGTATTATTAATTACCATCGCTTGATCACTCTGTTCTGCAGAACTGCACTCAACAGAACATGATCCCGCTTCCTCTAAGCTCGAATCGTTTTCTCGAGAAACTGTTTTCTCGAGAAATTCACTGTCTTTGATCTCCACCGTTAAATCGCTCTCCTTTTCATCAGTTGTATCAGAAACCCTAGCTCTTTTCGCCTTCATAGTCTCGGACTCGGATTCAGAAGCACTACCGTTCTCGAGGGTTAAATTCTCGTCACTTCCTCGGGAAAATCTTTTCGTTTCTCTCAGACTATCAGCGCTCAAATACTTGTTAGTGAAATCTTGAGTAGACATCTTCGACCCGATCTTAACCTGGAAAAATAGGGTTTTGAGCAAAGAGAAGGTTTCAGAGGGTTGTTCAATGCTTGGGATTTATAAGGGATTTGAGAGAATTTAAGATAGTCATTATCTGAGGTACATGAAGATGTATAAATATATGGAAGGTGGTGATTTACAATTATATATAGAGAGAGAGAGAGAGCGTGCTTGAGTGGAGAGTGTCCTGAATAAGGAAGGTGCAGCGTACGACGCGGCGATAGCCCGTTTTGGAAATACAAGCTTTCCATATTATCTTACTTGGACGAGCGAGAATTTCTCTTGTTTTTTTTTTTTTTTTTTTTTTTTTTTTTTTTTGTATTATAACACAGAGGGAGTGACAGAAGCCAATTTTAATCATCCATATATATACATTTTTTCTAGTTACAACAAAAATAACTAGGCTTTAATTAAGCTGATTGTGCAATGTTTTTTTTATTTTTTAATCATCCATCAATTAAAATAAAATGGGTATTAAAATAAAAAAGTAGGGGCAAAGTTATAATTTTTTTAAAAAATTAAGTGATCTCAAGTTGAGACACAACAAAGTAGTGACATTGGATTATCCAATTCATCCAATTTTTTTTTTTATGGGAAAATAATTACACCGTTTGGAGCTTCTTTCTCAGAATCCATATCCAAAGATGGTATGGGTGAGAAAATGACTACAGTATTGGAGATACTCTTACATATACTTAAATGTGTATGTATATATTTGTCGTATTTTATAACGTATAGTCTAAAGTGAAACCGATTGATATTTTAGGAATTATTTTGATGCATTTTATAATATCAGAAGTAAAGTGAGTCTTGATCCAAATATCATGGTTTTTTGTAATACATCCAAAAAATATATTGGCGCCTATTTACTTCTGGAAAATTTTCGCAATTTTCATTTTCATTTTCAATAAAAACAGAAAACGGCCTAAAAAACGCATTTACTTGTAAAAAAATGTAAACTATATATTTTCAAGAAAATGAATTTAGATTTTAAGAAAATGTGAAAACATCAAAAAGAAGTTTTTTGTATTTTTACGAAAACTGAAAACAAGGATTATACCGTGACAATGCTTATAAACATAGAAAAAAAATATATAGACCAATTGTAAAACCAAAAAATAAAAATAATAAAACATATTGAGATAATATATAGTTTTAGTAAATGTATTTACACTATTTTTAGATTTTGAAAATAGTTTTAATTTTTATAAAGTAAACACATTTTCTGAAAATAAAAACTGTTTTTAAAAAATTTTCACGTAGTAAACATGCCTCTAAATATCCTAACTCACTCCCATGAGGAGAGGACCTGAATTTATAATGATATTTATGTGACTAGGTGTGATTTCACTTTACATGAGTTAGAAGGATTTGAATACAAAACAGTTGGAAAATTTAGCATTTCTCATTCAATTATTATACTCCTTTTCGTGCACATCCATAATTAGAAAAATCCGCGATAATCATGCAAAGTGTACTATGAATTTAGAGAGACATGATCGGTTAATAATTTGGGGTTATATATCCAGAAGTTTCTAACACAAACATTTCATACCATTTGAATCTCATGGTCCATAGCTCTAAATTAAGGGACTTCTGAATATTTTTTTCCTTCCAGAGTTTCGTGACAGCTGAAGTTTCCAAAGCCAAATTATTTTGCTGCTATTCTGTTCTAACTATTATTAAAGTAGTAGTGTTAAATCTTTTGGTGAAAGAAACACCGGCTAGCTAGAACTTTACGGTTTAAGATAAATCTGAGTGTCAATTCACCGGATGAAAGCTAAAATATAATGATTTTCAACTCAAAATGACCAATCATCAATACAAAGCTGTATGTATATATAGTTGAAGGAGATAAATGGCATAGATCTCGCACTCTGATGCATTCAAAATGCAATGAGGATAATAAACAGAATGAATCATAGAATTAAGAGACCAAGCCAACGAATACAACAAACAAAAAGCAGGCTCAAATGAAGCATTCTGTAGGTGCATGATCATAAACCAAAGGCATAAGTAATTGCAATCAAAGCTCCAGTGGCATATGGCCACAGCCGACGGGTTTGAGACCAATCATTAGTACCGCTGCAATCATCATTGGCACCACTAAAGCACCCGGGTCTTGTTAACTTAGCCACACCTCCCTCTAAAACAAAGCTGCTGTTGGGTTTGCCGTTGCTGAACAGCACACACCAGAAATAAGGAGACCCGCCATCAGTGCCGCTCACACCAGCCCCTACTTCCGTGTGATTCTTATTGTAGAGTATTTCTATGCTCTTGTTGTTTATCATCAGGATTTCTGAGAATGCTTCCGCAGCATGGACATATTTAGACTGGCAGCCGAGTAAACGACCGGTGATTTGGGAAAGGGTTGAAGCTTGAACCCCACAGTTGGGTGCAAAATTTTCAGCAAATTCTGATTCTGCAGGCTTCTGGGCATTGGGCCCTCCCACTGCACCACAATCGCCTTGGAATGCTTTAATGTACTGTAAAGCGATGCAAGCAAGGCCCGGATTGTCATAAAGGGCTGATACTTTGTGTGCAGTTCTATTATTGTTCAGAACTACCACAAGCTCATCGGCAGGGTTTTCTGTCACTTTTTCTTCATTTTTTTTTAATGTCAAAAATGAGTGCAAGATACTTCGTTAGAATCCGAGAAAGAAAATACTACTTGAATGATGAAAAAGAAAAGATCAATACATAGGCAGCCTGGATTTGAAACCTCAATAATAAGATGATCATATAAGAGCATAAAAGAGATCAGAACAACAAACATGCTTTACTGTCTTTTACCTACTCTAAATGACTAAGGAAGCAGATATAGGGAGAATTTTAGATAAGATGAGGAAAAAAAATTAAGACTCCATTAGGTTCTTGAATGAGAAAACAAAATAAAATGCCCAAGTGGAGAACAGAGTTAAGTAAAATGAGAGAGAGAGAGAGAGAGAGAGAGCATTCATTTTCATATCTTTAGTTGGCATGTAAGAATCTAAAGATAAGATCAAAGGGTATTGGCAAGCACATTGTTTTTGTTTGACATGTAAGAAGCAGGCAAAAGATCCAAGTAAATAGCCAGCACCAAGAGAAACCAAGATGGGAAGAAATAAAAGAGTACAATTGGGAAAATTACCAGGCCTAGGGAAAGCTCGCAGCCAAAGCTCACTAAATTCTCTGTCTAAAGAGCCAGCACGGCAGCACTATCGACAAAATGCACATTAGGTAAACAATGGAAACTTTTATTCCTACACATCAATGATGACGTTGAGCTCTTATAACCCCTTAATCCATAAGGTTGACAAAAGCAGCCCATTCCTCACCGTTGAGGGCTCTTATAACCTATCAGCTCTTGTGAAATTCCAAGGACTGACCAAAGTACATTCTCAACATTCACAAACTAATCTTGAGGCACTACAAGGCCAATCACTGCTTTCTTTCCAGTCAAATAAGCCAACTGTAACAAGGCAGCTCCATAATAAAGATCTTTCTGTTTTACTTAGCAATTTAAATAACTATCAAAGCCAATCCTAGCATAACTTGTGCCCAAATGTTGAAATATAATCTTTTTTTAATTTTTATGACACTGTTAAGTTTGAAAGTATATGGGTAAAAATTTTCCCACGAATTTGGGGGTGATAATAATCCAAGGAGAAACTGATGAACCTCTTTCAATACACCTGAAGGATATCCTTAAGGCCAAATGTCTAATCATCCTCACATGCTTAGGGTCTTCTCTTCTCAGAACTGAACAGGGACAGAAAGGAAACAAATAAGGGAAAGGGGACTTGAACTTGCTTGAAGGATGACAAGGATGTTCCACTTTCTTGAAATGGGTAAAAATTCTAAATCAAAAAAGAATATTGCTGTGAAGATGAGTGAAATGGAACAGTATATAGAACTTAAGTAAACATCCCACAGAATTTAAGAAGTGATCAGGAAGTGTTCATTGCCCATAACAAGCTTTGTATCATAGGATTAGCTCTATACTTCACAATTCACATGAAGCAAAGGACAAAAGAAAACTAAATTAAGGAAAGAGGATAGTTAATTAGAATAGGGCCATACTTCCAATCTAATGAGGGAAACTTTATTTTCTATAGTTTTTGACAGTCTACCTGTTGCTCTCTAGGCACTTTTGGTGGTTAATAGGGTTGGGGTTGCTATTCCTCGTCCATTCTCCCATCCAAAAAAAAAAAATTCCATTAATTAAATGGAAGGAAAACAGAGGAGCATAGCAATTAAAAGAGCCATACTACTAGACATCTTGCAGGGATTTGAGGTTGCCATATTGTATAAGAAAAATGGGCAGTTATCAAATGAACCAACAAACTGATGTTAAGTTAGTACCAAACGAAGAAATGTGAACTGTGCGATAAGAATTAGCAATGGCTAACACTTGAAAACCAATTTGAAATGATCATGGCATCTTTTGGAGGTATACCTAGATGAGTAATTGGATTAACCAAATCTTGAAAAGGAAAAAAGGCAATTTAACTGAAGGGAAAGGAGCAAAATAACCCTATTTAAGTAGGGGTCCAAGCTAAGCAATAATTTATATTGCATTGTCCGACTATCTGTTATGTAATGTGGAGCCTGCCAGTAGTCCTGGGGATTTGGGGCTGGGGAAGGAAAAAGTACAATGTCCATATAATCCTAAAGGTAAATTTTAAAAAATATTTTTCTACGGTTCTATGTTAGTCCTACTCCGTTATGAGGGTATGTATAGTTTGCTAGCCACAACCTAGTTGTTTTGTGGAACAGGGTGTGACCAGTGGACATACCTTAATGTTTTGTGGTTAGCTTCTTTATTCAATTTCTTCTTTTTTCTTCTTAATTGCTGCTGTGAGTGGTTGAGAAGGTGTTTTTTTTTTTTTTTTTTTTTTTTTTCTAACCCCAACACTATCAACCATACTCAATTTCATTTAATAGTATAGAATTATTTCAAGAACAGGATTCTACACAAGTATATATATATATATATATATATATATATATATATTCCGTTCCGTTTGGTAGTTTAAAAGAACAACTGAAAAGAAAGGAAAATGCTTAATTATGACTTCCCTTTCTTAAGCATTTACATGCATTACTCTTTGTCAGAGAAACAAACTGATCATTATATAATATGGATTTTGCATTAAAGTATAAGACCTCCAATCTCAGAGATCAATTAACTATACAATTTGGTACTAAACGATAGAGATCTGAGGCCTAAACTGCTCCAAAATGAATTTATAATCATCACAAACACCTTCTTTAAACCAAAATCTCCTAAAATTTACAGATGCAAGTGGTAATCAATGCAAAGAATGTAATCAACGATCTCGAGTGAACTAAATGGCTGCATTTGGAATCAATCGTGAGGAAAACGTATAAACAAACAGATATTCAAAGTTCATGAGCAGATCAACAAACTTGCTACAACTGATACTAAATCTGTTAAGTAATACGTTGATCATAACGATTATGCACATATAAATGTATATTATGTATGTATAAGAGGAGAAGATGAGGGAGACTTACTCTGAGTATCGGCAGAAGCAGAGACGAAGAGGAGAGAAACTAACAGAAACCATATAGACATCGCCATTGTTGCTATTGAGAGAGAGAGAGAGAGAGAGAAATGTGAACCAGCTGAACCAGAGCTCGCTGGCTAGTGTCTACTTCGATCTGATGTGATTAAAAAAGTGGCCAGGATCTAGTAAGTAATTGCGGAGATGCCACCAGACTGGGTTGCCGGGTCCAAAACGGGTTACCGGTCTCGTTTCTCAGTCAATTACAAAAACACCCCTTAAACTAGCATTGGAAATAAATGAGCCAAAGCTTTCGAAACACTTGTTATAGTTGTGGCATCTACGAGGAGGAATGCATTTAAAAGGGAAGTTCTTATAATATAGACCTGAAAAAAAGGTTGAAAACAAAGCTTAGAATTGCAATGAGCCAATCAAAACTAATTAATTACTAAAAAAAATTATAAGTTTTGATGTAAAATTGAATTTTAGTGTATTAATTTCATATTATATCTCAAGCAAGTCTCTAATCTAACCTATCTCAAGTAGAATTCTTGAAATGTTCATAAGAATTGAAGTCAAATTATACTCAAACTTGATTTTAAAAAGAATTGTCAACGATTGATATACCTAAAGAACATTCCTTAAATGAACCTCTAGTCAAGGCCCTCTCAAATATCTATGATCCCATTTTTAGTATTTACAGCATTATTGTCCGACAAGTAAGGGTGTTGGTCTTATTATTATAGCATGGTAATAATTGCATATGCATGGAGTAGGGTAAGGCTTGGAGTTTAAGTTTCTATTACTGTTTTTTTCATGTAGCATATCATCTGCTGCTAGAGTTGTATTTTTCAAATTAGCTGAGTAATGGCAATACTGTCTCTATCACATGATAATAAATCCCATGAGTTGAATAATATTCTTTCAGAGTGTATTAAGCAATTTGGTTAGAAAAAACTATTAAAATTGAAGACGTTATTACATCAGCAATCAAAATAATACTCTTGAAAAATAAATTAGACAACACTAAAAATTGATTCCTCAATCTGAGAGAAGAAGCGATTTATATTTTTTCTTTTAGTGTATAGGTGTATAGGATAAGGTTTGAACCAATATGATCAGATATTCAGATCTAGTCATAAATTATTAGTGAATCAAGACAATTGTGGTATTTGGTCACCAATTTTTGTTTTTTTAAAGGATAAGTATAGTTTTCGTTTAGTAAACAGTATCAAAGGGAAATTTGGTGAGGGCGAGATTGTAATTCCACCATTCAAATCTCATGAAAGACAAGGCGAGTGAGGAACGGATAAGACTATATACCGCGACAACTCCGGCGGAAGAGTAGAGAGAAGCAAGGTGTGATGTTCTGTCGGCATGGCTACAACTCCCACCACCGCGCAAGTTAGCACCAGCCCCTTCAATTCAACATTCCCTCGTTCTCTCGCGCCAAATTTTACATTCAAAGGAACGAAGTTTTCCCGAGTGAGGTGCGCATCGTTCCCCCCAAAATGGCGGGAGAGCAGGCGATTGATCTCCATCTCCCTCATTCTTTCACATTGCCTATCTATCCCTAAACGTACGCCTCTCTCACCTTCTAATTGAGTAATTTCCTCTAATGCTACTAACATGCGCATGGAAAGGTACAATTAACTGCCTCACTTCGGTATATCCAGATTAAGGTAATTTAAGGTCGCGTTTGGACGTCCCTTGGAAATCAAAATCATTCCTCTACTAATTCAATGCCTTGGAGTTCAAATCACATGGGACGTCCAAACAAACTAGATTAAATAACTTCACCTAATTCTTTGGCAGTTAAATTCAGTTATTAGTCTGAGAAATGACTTTAAAGCGTTCACAATAACCCTCTGTTTGGTGGAGGAGAAAAAGAAAATAAAGGAAAGGAAAGGAAAATATTTAAACAATGTTATATGTTTTTTTTGGTCTCCAAGAAAATGAAAATCTCAGCTCAACTAAGCCAACTAGTTGGAAAAGGCCTTTTTGTTTTCTAGGGTCCTAAAAAAAGGGAGGGGGGAATTAATTAATTGTTTTGTGCGTGCGTGTGGTTTTTTTTTTTTTTTGCCTTTCAACATTTTCTAGGCAACCAATCAGTCTTAATGTGTTCCTTTTGCAGATGCTATCGCGGACGGCTTTTTCGATAATTATGTGAAAAGGTAATAACTATTTCACGGTTTTACTCTCTCTCTCTCTCTATATATATGTGTGTGTGTGTGTGTGTGTGTATTTTATTGAATTATCACAATAGATAAGAAATATGCAAGTGAAAATATATTATTCTATCCTTTTTGATACTATTAGAGCAGTAAACACAGAGTCAAGCTTGTTGAAACATCATTGAGCTAATCATGTGACACCAGCTCATTTGCTTCATGAAACCACCTAGTGTTTAAAACTGTAATGTGCCTTGGGCTCCATGGAAATCAAACTAATTTGAAAATCCTTTTTTTATTTTATTTATTTTTGTCCTTAGTTGAATCACCTTGTGATATATAGCAATTTCGGTCATTTTTTTAGAGTAAATGGTTTAATTCAATCAGAAACAACTCCAGATTCAATAATTGGTGTATCATGAATTGACTTATCGATCATCTAGATTTTTTATCGGCTGGTAAAACACTTTGAATTATTAGCATAATCCAGAAGTCTCATTGGGTTTTCCTGTAGTTGTGGTTCGGACTTAAACAGGCTCGTTGGATAAACATTGGATGCTTCATAATAATTTATTTTGCTACTAATTCTATTTAAAATGTATGAACCAGGAAAAAGCTCGAACCGTTAGAGGCTTATGTACCTGCTGTTATATTGACTCAGTTACAGATTAAAGATTTAGGTAACTCCCTCTTTTTGCTTCACCATTTTGTTCCTAAGTGATATTATCAAAATATGACCTGTTTTCTATTATTTCATTTATTTTGTAGGGTCATTTTTATTTAATTTATGACTTTCCTGTTGTGATTCATGTTTTGTAAATGCATCTCGAAAACACTCAGATTATGTTGGTTTGAGAATTTCCGATTCATGGGAATTTAAGAGCGGATAGATTATCATTCATAAAACTGCGATTAGACAGCAGATTGGCAACGTACTTAGCCAAAGGCACATTTTGTATTCATGCATAAATGTTCTCCTAAAAGTGGCAGATGTCTTTGACTATGTCTATATAGCTTATCTACTCCTAGATTTCAATTAATCTAGGTGAATTGTTGATATCTTTCTCCATTGATAAATTACTAAGATAGCTTCCCTCATTTGAATTGAATTTTGTAATTCCTTCCTCTGAATTACTGGTTGTTTCCATATCCTACTTTAGTTTCGTATCATGTTATCTTTTCATTGGAATCTCAATGGTATTTCCTCAGTTTTTCTGCTGAGATCGTGTGGAGACATTGATGTCTACTTCAGGGTTTCGTCTATTTATATGCTCTCTTCTTCTTCTTTTTTCCAGTGTTAAAATCCTGCTATTGCTTCTTTCTCTATTGTTGTGATATGCATGCTTAAAGTAGGAGATGGACGTTTGTTTAGAATTTTTTAGAATATATAAATAGGATGGCATGAAACTGGGACATTATCTGTCTTTTTATGTAGAGAAAATTCTTGAAGTTGACCAACCCCAGTATGCTATCTGCCGATCTCTATTACGTTCTGGACCTGCAGCATCATTTCGTGTAAACATTAGAGCGGTAAGTTGAGGCTTTCTTGAAATTTTGAGTTTTCTTTCTACTTTCCTCTTTCAGCTCTGGTCTGCTTCATATTGTTGGCTCAATGACGTGCTTCTTTTGTTACTTTGCCACTTTTTCTTTTTCTTTTTCTTGAACAAAATTTAATTATTAGTTAAATTTTTGGTTTGAACTCTGATGGCTAGGACCCTTTTGACTCCTTAAATTAGCATTTAAAAACATATAACTTTTTTGGATTAAGAAAAGTAGAATTTGCTGATATTGTCTCTTAACTGATATAAGTCTCGCATGACACTTTGGTGGAAATTGGGTAACATATATGGCAGTTCATCTCAACATTTTGGGCTATGTTTATGATGATTAAAATTTTGGAGCACCGACTTGATAGAACTCTTCTCAGGAGCCATAGGCTAACATCAAGAAGCCGAGATGTCCCCAAACATGAGACCAACTAGATCACTGTACATTCTACATTGGCAAGGATACACCTTAGGGCTTGTTAGAAACCAGGATCCAACTCAATAACTTAAGTTACCAAGTGGAGGGTCTCTAGAACTTATTAACCACGCTTGGGTGGTGTGAGAAACCGATCTGGGACAAATCTTTCAACAGGGCTAACATGGCAAGGATAATTGATTTTTGCATAAATGTAATTTTAGGGTCAATGGCAGTATAGAGAAAGTTTTGAGTAAATGCGATTTCATCATCAGTGCATAATCCATAAGTATTAGCCAAGTTTTCTGTCTTCCAATAGCCATACTCTGACCACCAAAAGCACCATACGCAGCCATGTAGAATGCAAGAGCCTCTTGGATTGTTGAGATACACTTTTGGCTGGGCATGAACTGAAACGTCAGATGTATTTGTTGGAGTACAATATTTACTCCTGAACAACTAAAAGAAGCAAGCCCTCCAAGTGGAAAAGCCAGAAACATAGCAACAGCCAACTTAAATAGACCAACCAGGAAGGAAAGTTGTATACTGGGTCAGTAGGTGTCGTGTGACCGTAATGGCATGTCTTCCAGTCTTAGGGCTTTGCATGCTTTTCACTAATTACAGAGATCAAATAAATGCAGTCTTGTACAGTTGTACTGTTACTTTGGTTGCCGCTGTCAGCCTGTCACCAATGGCGTTGTATTAGAGGCTACAATAAAATAGAATATCCCATTTGGATATATATAGGCTACAATAAAATAGAATATCCCATTTGTATAATATATATAGTTCGTAAAACACTGTTAACAGTATTTACCGTTGGATGCTATAACAATTGTGTAACAGTCTGTATTTTGAAAATCGACCGTTGGATCACAGTGATTTTTGATAGACATGACATATATAAGAAGATTATTTAATCTAATGGTCAATTTTTCAAAATACCAATCCCAATGATGAGTGGACCTTAAATTAAGGTTAAGGACCTGTCGTTACTTGATCATTTATATATATATATAAGCATACCATGTGTTATTGCAGCTTCATTCTCATTTCCATTTGCTTTATATGGAAATTATTGTGTACTGGGTTCCTAAGAGCTTTGGAAATTGTCTTTTGGAATTATAGGTGGCACAATATGCATCGGACAATGGCAATGGTAAAACTGCTTTCAACAACGTTGATCAATGTCTCAGGTACCACTATCACTTCCTTCAATAAGAAGGGTAAATTGCACAAGAACCCCCTCAACTATAGGTTAGTTTCACAAAATCCCTCCTAGAACTTTAGAACTGAATAAATAACCTTATAACCCCTAAATTATAGGTGAGGTTCACAGCCCCCC
>JAESVK010000935.1:860311-905436 GCA_017140935.1 Hamamelis virginiana
ATATATATATATATATATATATATATATATATATATATATATATATAGAAAGGATCCTGTAAGGATATGTTCAATAGGTAATAATCAGATACATATTTTGAAAAACTGACCGTTGGATTAGATATTATGCATTTGCATGTCACGCATGTCAAAAATCATAGTGATCCAACGGTCGGTTTCTCATATATGGCACTGAGGAAAATTGTGACAGTTTTCAATTGTTAGGTATTTTGAAATGCTGACATCGGATCATTATGATTTTTTTGCATACGTGACATCCATAACAAAAATATCTAATCCAACAGTCGGTTTTTTAAAATACAAATCTCACAATTAATTGAAGGCTTCATGCTGACTTTTGCCATATGTGCACTAGATGGGCTAGTTGGTGTGCAGGTGCTTACCTAGTACAGAGAAAATTTGATAATATTATCTCATGATACATAGTATTTAGCTCCAAATTACACTACAAACAATTCCCTCTTTTGCAATGAGCTTATTAGTAACCTTCATATTATAATTCAGTTTTTGCGACAAAAATTCACTATCAAGCACGGATGTAACTTTTGCGATGAGTTTAATAGTAACAAATGAATTTTCATTGTAGATTAAAAATAACTTTTTGCATAAAATTTCACAGTCAAGCACGAATGTGAGAGTAGTCATTTTGTGTAATGTCAAAAGTTAGTGTTGGCCCAAGTATATACCTCTAGAGGGAATATGACAATATTAATCAAGTAATAAATATGATATTGTCAAACAATAAACATTTATTCAAAAAAGTTTGGCAATAAACACGAATGAACATCAAAATATTCATATGCAATATATCAATATATTCATATGTAATACAACAATATTATCATGTGCAATACAACAATGTATTCATATGCACATGAGAGATCAAAACACAATGTTTGTTATCATCGATCAAAATCATTTAACAAATATGGGTGGGAGCCATAAAGCTAACAGTTAGGATCATATCCATCTCACCATTTTGAGGATCTTTGAAAATTTGAGTTTTGAGAACAACTATTTCATGTGATATCAAATGTTTAGATTATAAACAACTTAGACTCTTAGTCTTAGAGTCGTTTTCCCAGGATCAACATTGAATAATGACATATAGGGCCTAATGGCATTAATTTTATCGAAAATCATTTTTAAAAAACCCTCTTTCCTCACATCTCTTTTTTAGAATTGTGTCCAAATTTACCCATTATTTATCAAAATTTTTTATACTAAAACTGATTGTGGTAAAAAGTGGGACTAAGTTTTGGCTAAGAATCTTGTAACTTTCAAGTTGTTAAAAAGTAACAATCATCCATCTCTTTTCACATGATCGAAGTGAAATTTTAAAGCTCCAAAATTGATTTTTCGTAAATGTAGTCCAAGGACCTTAGCCTTGAACTAAGAGTTAAGACAGGGACAATGCCCTACGGAGCCCAAGGAAGATAGTTCAACCAATGTAGACCTACTATATCAATGTCACACATGGCTCCTAATCTCCAGACCTATACCATGTATAAGATAAGATACCATTTGTCTTCTCACTACTCTTCCTAGGACAGAACATAAATAAATCTGAAATAGCTAGGCCATTGGAAATGGTTAATTTTGAGGAAAACTATACATATTATTCCTTGTAGTCACAATCAAAATTGAAAACATATATAGAAGAAGAAAGGGTAAAGAGATAGGATGAAAGCTAAGGTACTTATATACATATGGGAGGGGATGTTGACACACCATACAATTATAAGCCCACCCCCCTTTTTTAGTTTCCAAAAATGCCCTTAAATGAATTGACTATTTAGGACAAATTAAAATATTAAATACCTAATGTATCCTAATTCTAATTGTTAAGCCCACCTCCCCCCCCCCAAACCCTTCAGACTTGCAACATTTCCCTTCCCTCCCATACGACACGCCTCATGCGATCAAGAAATCCAAGCTCATGGAAGCTTTGAGAGAGGAGCAGTTCATGGATGCTTGACCGGAGAAAATACAGAGGAACTGGAATGAAAAAAAGAGATTTAGGAGTTGCTACCATTGAGTTCCATTTGATATGAAAAAAAGAGATTAAACCCACTTCAAATCTGATTTACTCACTTCAAAAAGTGAGTAAGCTTAATGATGGAGCTTAATGAAGCAACCAACAGTTATGATGAAAGGATTTAGAAGCTTTAATGGTGTATTTAATTTTTTTGCAAAATCTCGTCGTGTTAGGTTACACAGAAATTAACATTCTAGGAATGTTGCGTAGAAGACGACTTAACATTCTAAGAATGTAGCGTTTTTTCTAACCGAACATTATAAGAATGTTGCGTTTTTCCTAACTGAACATTATAAGTATGTCAGTTTTTCAATTTCGCTATGTTAGGTTGGTTGAAACTTAACATTCCTGTAATGTTAGGTTGGTAAACTCTTAACATTCATGGAATGTTAGGTTGATCATAACTTAACAAATCCGGTTTGTTGCGTTTTGACTAAGCTAACATTCTAGGAATGTTATGTGGGACAAATCGCAACAACGCGAATCTGTTAAGATATGATCAACCTAACATTCCTAGAATATTAAGTTTCAACCGACGCAACAAAACTTAAAAAAAAATTCCATTTAGTGTTGCGTTACTTGAAACTTAACATTCCTATAATGTTAGGTTGATCATAACTTAACAAAGCCGGTTTGTTGCGTTTTGACCAACCGAACATTCTAGGAATGAATAGGGCAAATTTCGAATTGGGGGGGGTGGGGAAATAAACTTTTGAGAATAAATTTAGGGGAGGGTTATTTTATGGATTTCATGGGGTTTACAAATAAAAGAAGGGGGCTAACTTATAATAGGGGGTGGGCTTATAATTGTATGGTGTGTCAACATCCCCTCCCTATACATATACCTTTAACTTGTCGAGGTGGAAAGCAGGTCCAATCAACCTTCTGCGTTTGGCCCATTTCTCTCCTTCCAAGGTTGAGATTCCAAGTTGTAGAAGATCCACGAGAGGGTTGAGTGGTGGCTTTTGGAACTGACCATACTTGTCTTTTAATACCAACCCGATCATTTCTGGCTCCACCATTATCAGCCTCGGTCTTGTCTCTATCCAACTCACACATATTTTTCCTATATATATATATTTTCCCAATATTAAAACATATATTCGTGCCATATATTAAATATTTGAAAATGATCTTATCAAGTTTACATGCAGCTAATAGCTAATTGTGAGATATAAATTTTGAAATAAAGAGCAGAATAAAAAGCATACCATATTTTTGGACCATTTGATGATAGAATGGAAGGACACGTGGCAGAATCGGTTGGTTTAGAGACATGGGTCTGGATTGTGCCTCCTTGGTCACCTTCACAATCTCTTTCATGTCACCACTCAAAAGCTTATAAGAAGTGCCTCTGATCCCTTGCTGTTTTAATTGCTTCCCTAGACTTTTGGGCTTCCACCAAATGATGTGAACAACTTTCAGTACTCCATAAGGAATCAGCAATGCAAAAGAGAATGCCAGGGTTTTCAACATAACATCTTCCATTCTCTCTCTCTCTCTCTCTCTCTCTCTCTCTCTAATATTGCTTGAGCAGAAGTATGTTGAATTGACTCTAATTTATGGTGATTGCCTCTAAAGAAATGAGTGGTAGCCAAGTAAGTAACTACTCCGATCCGTATATGCCGCAATTAAAAACAGAAAAAAAAAAAATACAAGGCTGTCTAACTCATTGATCGTGACCCTCCATTAATTTACGATAGTGATTAATGAACTTTATTTTTGAAATCCTTTTTATTTCACTAATTAAAAGATGAGTGGCATTGTTGACTAAGAGCGTGTTTGGGCATTCATTGGTAATTGATTTTTTAATTTATTAATTAATTAATTAATTAATTAATTTTTTTTTTTGTATTTAATTTTATATTGGGTGTTTGAGCAGATCATGAAATCAGATGATTTTTGTAATTTTTATAAAGTGGGCCGATTATCCTTACGTCGATTACCTCAATTTGTAATATGAGTTGGGATCAAAGATATATATATATATATATATATATATATATATATATTTAAATGGAGGGATATCCTAGTTTTTAATTAGACTAATTTAAAATAGTACTGTTTCAAGAAATCTTAAATTTAATCTTACAATATCATTTATGTTGATAACTCCAATTTAATTCTTAAATGACTCTGTTTTGAATGATTGACTTATTTTATAATTATTAATTAATTCTTAGGAAGCCATTCAATTTTTATAAGATGTTCAAACCGACACTAATTTTTGTTTTTATCCCAATAATAAGATTTAAGGTTACATAATTGTATCAGCCATCTGGATACAGTATACTTGCTCTTGATATTTTGTCCTTTTGCAGAATGTGACGTGTTTCTTTCTTGCGGACCAAGCCCTAACAAAATTTTCCACACAATCCACAAAGTCAACAAATTTTTTGTTCATTTTCTGTATTTTCCTAGACACCCATTCACTACTTTTGGCAATAGTAATGCCTTGCTCCCCAAGTGTATGTCAGCAACTAGCAACCACGTGTGATACATATGGCTTCATTAATATTTTCAAACTAAAATATGAGCTCCTTGGCTAAGTGATTTATTACGTCTCTCCCTTTATGAAATAAAATTATAGGTTCCATTCCTTATGGATAATATTCTTGACCCATTTATTCATTCCCTCCCTATTAATAGTTAACCATTGACCCTGCTAATGTATATCTTCTAGCAAAAAAAAAAAAAAAAAATTTCGAAATAGGATGTGTTTGGCAAGCAGTAGGAAAATTAATTAAGCATGAATCCGGTTATACCTGAGAAGGAGTTATTTGGAATTTTTTTCTTTATTATTATTATTATTATTATTATATCTATTTTGCATTGAATTTTATTATTACTTTTTTACATTGTTAATAGGGGTCTAGAAAGTCAAGTGAAAGACAAACCTAATCCAAGTTTAGGGTTGTACACAGCTAGGTTTTACTTAGGGGTGGCAAATGGGTGGCTATGGGTTGAGCTAAATGAGTTTGGCCACAAAATGACCATTACCCATTTATGATCCATTTAACTAGTACCATGTACGTCTTGACTCATTTAGATCTATACCCATATATCATGGGTCGACTCGATCCGACCAACCCATATATCATGGGTTGACCTGTATATATATATATATATATATATATATATTAAAGCATATACACACCAACAAAAAAATTTAAAATAAAATAAAATAAAATTGCCACTTTTAACAACAAAATTTAACATGTCACATTTAAATTCTCAACAAAAACAATTCTCTCTCTCTTCTATGTATAAATCTTATCTAGATAATCCTATATTATCCTTCACCTGAAAAGCAATTGAAAAATTATTAGAAATGGATGACAATTGATGATTCACAGGGCAAAAAAAAAAAAAAATCAAACAGCGAGCATAATCCAATCTTAGGTAGTTAAAATAACCAAGATCTAAATTATATAATAAATATTCGCATTATTAATAAGAGGCCATTCCTTTCAATTGCTTATATCTGGATATGTTAATTACATCAAAAGCTATGCATATTAGCTTAGCATCTCAATTTCAAAACTTAAAAATAGTGAAACAGAAAATCATCAAATTAATTTATGTGTGTGTGTTTTAGATAGACTCACCCAACTAATTTTTCCACATGAAAAGATAAAGCAACAAACTCGGAACATTAGCTCTCTGAACATTCAGATCATACGAAAAATGAGTTTGAGTTCAAATCACAACACAAGAACATGAAATAAATGAGGTGAGATTTTAACACTCAATCGTTGGGTGGCTTGCCCAAGTTTGGGTTCCACCTTTTCTTGTTAACAGTAAATTTCAATTTAATATATTTTGGCATTCTACACTTCTGTAGAGTCAGTTGTAAAAAATGTTTTGAGAAATCGACATTGAATAAAATATTTATTTTATGAATGTCATGCCTGCCAAAAATCACAGTGATCCAACGGTTGGTTTTTGAAAAAATTGACTGCAAAAACTGTGTTCTTACAGTTATTCAAAATGTCACAATTTTGCCATCAGTTTTTTCAAAAACCAACCGCTGGATCATCCTGATTTTTGGTAGGAATGATAAGATGAGAATTTTATCCAATGGTTGATTTTTTAAAATATATTTTACAATTGCCCCTATAGAAGCCCAAAATGCCAAAATATATAAAACTGAAGGTTTTTTTTTTTATATAAGGGCACACAACAATCGATTTTTTTTCCACGTCTTCTGCATGGTGGGGAAAAAAATAAAGGATTTTAACTTGATAATATACCTTCTAATAATGAAATGAGATAAAATCATAACTTGAAAGTCTATGAAATCTTGACAAATGTTTTTAAAATACAAATAAAGTAATTTCATAAAGTGTATATGCTTGTTAATATAATCAAGTATACTAATTTTTCAAAAAGAGCTAGAGGAGATTTTAAAATTTGTCATTCTATTAATGCTAGATAAAATTTGTCATTCTGGAAACACAAAAGCTGCTTTGCTGCGATGCTTTTGTACAACAGCATCAGGAAATCTCGAACAATATTTGTACATAGAAGAGAGAGCGAGAGAATTGTTTTTTGTTGAGAATTGAAATATGACATATTAAATTTTGTTGTTAAATGCTACAATTTTATTACCTATTATATTATTTTTTTTTTAAAAAGGGTCGACCCATTATATATGGTTGTGGATATAGTTGGGTCAAAACATGATATTAGTTAAATGGGTAATGGTCATTTTGTGGCCCAACCCATACCCACCCCTAACCTCAATCTTCCTTTTTTTGAAAGGGTTGATCATTGACCCAATGGGTACTCACTGGGTACCCATTTATTACCCACTTATAAATGGGTTTTTAATGGATGACCCATTTATTACCCATTTGTTCATTTGTTAAAATGTACCGACCCATATCCATTAATATTAAGTGGGTATGGACGGATTAGTGGGGTAATGGGTATGGGTCCAATTTACCACCCCTAATTTTACTGTCCAAATTGGTTGGCATACTTGTGTATCTATCATTAGGTTAAAGGATAGTGCTTTAACTTTCTTGTCTTGTAACTTTGATGATATCTCTTCTCTTATTATATAAATAAATGAATATACATATATATAATTCAAATTCAAAACTTGAACTTTTTTTAATGTGAACAAAAATTGAGTTTGGGGGTTAGAGTCTGGTTTTAATTTGGGGAACTTATTTATGAGAGTTTAAAGGAGTGGTTGTGATTAGTTTCATTTTTCAAGGAGTAAATGAAGGAAAACTTTATATCTTGATAGTCTCTTAACAATATGACATGAGAATTCGATCTCTTTCTTGAAATATTCAAAAACTTTTGTTATTAATTTAGAAAATAAAACAAAATAAAATTTCGATTGTCCATCTTTTTGATAATATATATATATATATAAGGCATCCTCCGGATAATTCAAATTGAAGTTATATTAAATTAATTTTTAATACACTTGATATGTTAAATAGAATTCATCCTGTGAAAAATCCCATTTGCTACATGAATTACACATTCGAGTTTAGGGGTGGGAGAGCGTACATGGCTCAATTGATCAAACATTAGTACATGATGGCTTGATTCGGCCCAAGAACTATTTTGAATTTAAACCCAAATTTTAAGCTAGACTTGGACCTAAGTTTGGTCCTACTAGACATTTTTCATTAAATAAGCTCTTGTTGCTAGTCAATACTCTGATGACATTTTTCATTATAACTTTCAAAATTATAATAGACCACCATGTTGCTGCAACTAATATTTTTGGTGGCTTTTACTCTAAATAGCTCATACTCTGATGACAAATACCTTTCTTTTTTTTCTCATTCCGGCGGGTCGATATTAGTCTTTAGAGATAAACGAAATCATATACAAATTTCATCCATCACAATAATTAAAATCTCAAAATTTAATTTCAAAATATGTAATAATTTTACGACTAATCGTCCTTAACTGTTTGAACTATCTTATGAATTTGACTCATAATCTGATTTTGAGATAATCTTTTTGTTTCTTATGTAATCCTGTCCGTGAGATGGGTACCTATATACGTATATATAGAAATGATCAACTAAGAATTGGTCCTTAATCTTAATTTAAGGTCCATTCACCATTAGAATAGGTATCTTCATAAACCGACCATTGGATAAGATAAAATCTTCTTATGTACCTATATATGTATATATAGAAATGATCAAGTAAATACTGTTAGAGAGTTTAACGAATTATATTTTGAAAATCGATGGTCAGATCACTATGATTTTTAGCAGATATAACATACATAAGAATATTATCTAACTAATACAACGGTCGTCGGTTTTTCAAATTCCCGTGTGAGAAAATAGTGAATGGATCTTAAATTAATTTATGATGATTTCTATATATATTATTATTATTATTATTATAATATTATGATACTACAAATTTAGAAACTCTGAACAAATATGCCAAAAGCTTTTAAACACCTTGGAGGGTTGCAATTTAGCTGAAAGGGAATGCAGGGGTTGGTTGAATTGTGTTAAATGGTAACCGTTAGATGGCTGTTGGGATCATCAACAGACACAAAATTTAATGGAGAAGAGCATGAGGACAACATACTGTACTCTTCACGTGGACATCACTTGTCTACTTCCTCACCCCACAACGTACAGATGTTCCATGTCTGCATTTTCAGACCCATCAACTCTACACGTTTCGATCTTCTATTAGTCCCCCTCACCTACGATGTGTCCAGTCATGGTCTAGGATGGGGAGATGGATCGAAAATTGAAATTCTGCCCTCCTCTTAGAAATCTCTATGCACTACAATATCCTATCGTATAATTGACCAATCAACATTTTAGCATACTAGCATTTATTTATATATATATATATCAAATAAAAAAACATTAATACAAGAATTTCATTTTTTTTTTTTAAATTTCAAATTTATTCTTAAATTCTCAGGCATTCGGACAAGTTAATTAGGTATTATAATTCTGACTTTCGATATTATATAAAGTGATGTATTCGTGCTTGGCATTTTTAAGAACTTATTGGGTGATAATATAATGGTCTGTCTTAGTACATCTTACAAAAATGAGTTGGCTTTAATTGATTATTTCAATCACTTGGTATTTGTGAGATTCTTTAAACAATGAGAAAATTTTGAAGATATATGTTTGGTTAAGAAGAGTGCATGCAATTGGCATAATATATATATATATATCTTGGGCCAGCTTGCGCGCACCAGACTAAATCCTACAGTCCGAACAAGGCTTGCACTTTGCGGTTCGTGGTTCAGGATATTAGTAGTTAGTGGAAGCCGAATCCAGGATCAAGGGACTTTGCACGCCCTTAACCCTTCTCCTCAACCACTAAGCTACCCACCCTTGGGTTAATTGGCATAATTAAGCTTGCTAATATAATGCGGTCATCGCAAGATTGTGTTTCTCATTGATAATTAATTTATAGATGAGGAATCAAATCCTTCTTCAAAATCTATATTATGAAACATATTTTAATAATCTAATTTACAAATTTTATTTTTTAAAATAATGAAAGAAATAGAAAAAGAAAAAAGAAGGTATCTATGATTAGCAAGTGAATTAATTAAACTCATGTGAGATTTCTTCAAAGTCATTAGTCTTTAGATGGACAGCTTCGTCCATCATTGCAAGTCGGTGGGTGTCAAAAGGATAAAAATCAGGTTTTTAGGACCGAAATGTCCCTCTAATGAATTCCATCGATGTGTCACACCATGCTTTATGGATGGGAATTTGGGTGTTAAGATCCGGATATTTCGTTGAAAAAACTTGGAAGAAAAAGGAATTTGAGTATATATTAAGGGCGTTTGGATTCGCTGTTGATCGGCTTACTGTTGAACGCGGTGTTGATCCATTCAGATGGCGCCACATGTCCACTGGAGTGAATCCAATGGTCTTTTTCACTTGAACAATAAAAGACGAATATTTTTGAGCAATAATTCTATATTTTTAATTCACATTTTTTAGCAATAATCATAGTGATCCAACGGTTAGTTTTTGACAAAAACATCACTGTGGAAAACTGGAACTATTTAGTTCTTCAAAATATCATCATTTTTTGTCATTTTTTTCCATTTCTGACTGTAGAATCACTGTGATTTTTGGCAGACCTAACATACATAAGAGTAGTCTCTAATCCAACGTCTATTTTTCAAAATTTGTTTTGTAATTGGCCATATGAAGGTCTATTAGCATTTTTGTATATATTATTATTTTGTTTTTAAAAAAATCAGCTCAGATGTTTGAATTTTCTGTTGATTGTTGCTTTATAGTATGATATTAGCGTGAACTTCACCACACTGGATGGATCAACACCTCGATCAGCAGCGAGCCAATCAACAACGAATCCAAAGCCACATTAAGGGCGCCGCGAGCCAATCAACAACGAATCCAAAGCCACATTAAGGGCGCCGTGTTACAATGGTACATGGTAATGGAATTTGTATGTGCTTAGGGTTCTTTCTTTCATTTTTTTTTCTTCTAAATAATGATGATTGTGTTTAATGCTGGTGACAATTTTATTTTCCCAACCTAGGAAAAGCAAGGATGGATAGAATTTTTTTTTTCTCTTTTTTAATTTCCTTCAAATAATAGTGATCTCAATTTATTTAAATTGATTTTCTTTTGTACGGGTCCATTTGACTAACCATTGAAAAAGGTTAGGGCTAAGCCACTGGGACTAGCTTAGTGGTGGGAGAGTGTAACGGGTAAAAGGTTATGATTAGGATAAGGATAGGTCGAGGGTCGAATCCCTTCCAATGTAAAAGAAGAAAAGAAAAGAAAAGAAAAAGACTAGTTAGGGCAGGTGCATTGTAACTGTAATCTTGATTTTAGGTATGAAAATAGTTTTGATGCGTGGTCAAACATTATTTTTTGCCTCCCCTTGCGGGTATGAGAACAACTAATTGAACCAAGTCTGCCTTGGTTTCTTAAGAATCCAAATTGTTTACCGAATTATATGGTTTTGATGCCTGGTCAAACCTTATTTTTGTTTTTTGTTTTTGGGTGTATCCTCCGGCACCCCATCCCAGGGGCTAAATGGGCACTATACCAAGAAGTATACTTGGTGCCCTAAAAGATTTTGAAATTTTAATTCCAAATCTCTCTAAGCTAGTGTTATTCAAGCACCAACCCAATATTATTAGAAATAGAGACGTACTCTCTGCCTCCTCAATCATACCTCCTTTCATACTTTGTCCATATAATTGGATCATATCAGCACCAAACACAATTGAAATCCATTGGCTAATGAGTTTTTAGTAAATGATTTCAGCCATTTAATTTGATTGCAACTAAATTGTTTGAATGGTGGCAAGACTTCTACCGCCATATTAGGAAGAAAAATAAGTTCCAATTAAAAGACCAAAATCACTTTATTTTGCACTCAAGTTCAATTATTGGGCAGGTTTTTTTTTTTATTTATTATTTATTATTTTGCAATTTTTTTATTTTTTGTAATATTTGGTATCCTGAACCTATTCCCGTTGAAGTTTGGGCTTTGACTAATCTCTAATGACGGACGATATCACTCATAAACTCTGTTCATTTGATACTAAAAGTGCCAATATTTGATTGAGGAACTCCACTTCTTGAAGTATGCTCCTTTAATTGCTTGAACTACTTTGACGGGTTTAATATTTTGCTGGTTTATTTTAGGCCCATTTATAAACCAGAGGCATGGAAGAGGGCATAATAAAAGAGGCCAATGATCTCTAGCTATTCTGCCATTGGATCAATAACCAGATGATTGGTGAGTGGAGCTTGGGTTCAAGAAGCCCAATCTGGAATTAGCAAGTGCTTAGACGATAGGAAATAAGATCACCAAGTCATCAGTCTTTTTACACTTATCACTCTCTCTCTCTCTCTCTCTCTCTCTAGGGTTTTTCAAACATAAGAGGAGGAGAAGGGTGGAGGACCATTCAGCCGTGCTTTAAGTGATGTCTTCTTTCATTAAAGAAGACGCAGTGTTTCAGAAAGAAAACAAAATCAATATGCAGTCGAGTTACGGAACTGCAGAGATCCATCAACAACACTTCATGGCCGACGATTCTTGCCCATCAACAGTAACAGCTTTCTCTCTCTCTAACTCTATCTCTCACAATAAGCAAAACCACCTTCTTCACCATTATCATCATTCCCATCACCAATATCAACAACAACAGCAACAGCACATTACTCAACAATTATTTCAACACCCACATCATTTTCAAGCTTTCCAACAACAACAACAACAAAGATTGCACCATAATTTGTGTCTTGGACACGAAGAGGCGGTAATAGAGACGGTAGGTGATTGTGGCCCACCCACTCTTCCCTTCTTTACTGTGAATTTCAAGTTGGGTTTGAACGAGAATAATGGCAATATTAGAGAACGTGTTTCCAACAATGAAGAAGAACAAGAAGAAAATGGGTGTTTGGTTCGTGGGAATGAGCAACATAATATTCCCGAGGGTAGACCTAACTCCCTAGTAATGCAGCACTGTTGGCCGCCCCAAGAAGATTCTGCCATTAAAGAACCTTTATGGTAAATTATTTATATCAACAATATCCACAGATTTACATAATTTTGTTTGTTTTCTTTTTGTTTTATACTTTCCTTGTTGCCATTGTTCAATAATTCTGTGTGTTTATGCTGAATTCTTTTTTTCTTTTTTCATTTTTGTTTCTCGGATTTACTTCAAATGAGAAGAAATATTATAACCTCCTGTGAAAGAAGCTTATAAGACAATTCAATGGCTGAAGTCAAAACACAGAAACAAATTCATATACATCTGTTTTATGATATGAAAATTCTAATATCCGTGTTTAATGTTAAAAGGAAACCCTTGAGTACAGAACTCTTCATCAGAGACAATAAACGGCCCAATGAACGCGAGCAGGAGGAGGAAGCACCAGACCATGGGAATAGAAACAAGTACTCCTCAAAGTTTTCTGATCATGTTAATGGAAATTTAAACCACCAAGGCAAGGGAATATTATTGGAGAAAAAATATAGACACTTCGGTGAACTTGAAGCCATATATGGCCCCACTAGAATGGGGGAGGACACTAATCAAACAGGCACTGGATCTGTTCTTACTGCTGAAAACTCACCACCAAATGCCAGCCTGCAGCTGCCAATGTCATTTGACCATCCACAGTGCCTAAATGTCACAGCAGCTGGTGCTGATAATGCTGCATTAGTTGGGGTTTATAATGGGTCAGAGACATCAATTGGAGAAGAAGCATCATTATTGAAGAAGAGTACTCAGAAAAGGAAAAGGAAGAGAAAAATGAGGGAGAAATTGTGTTCCATGGCTTTGTTCTTTGAGAGATTAGTAAAGCAGCTAATGGATCATCAAGAGGGTCTTCATGAAAAGTTCTTGGGAGTAATTGGGAAAATGGATCAAGAGAGGAAGAAGAGAGAAGAAGAGTGGAGGAGAGAAGAGGCAGAAAAGTATAATCGTGAAGCTATTGCTAGAGCCCATGAACAAGCTCTATCTTCATGTAGAGAGGCTGCAATAGTGTCTTGTTTGGAGAAAATTACAGGCCAAAGCATCAATCTTCCTTCAAGGGCGACACAATTGCAATTGGAAAATGTAATTCCAGAGGAACCCATCAAAGAGTTGAGACATATTGATGCCCAAAACATTAATAGTCTTAATATTAATACAAACAATAGATGGCCTAAAGCTGAAGTTGAGGCCTTGATTCGAGTTCGAAGTATCTTAGAATTGAAGTTTCAAGAGCCAGGATTAAAAGGGCCTTTATGGGAAGAGATAAGCACTTCAATGGCTTCAATGGGTTATAGTAGGAGTGCCAAAAGATGCAAGGAGAAATGGGAGAACATCAACAAGTACTTTAGAAAGACTAAAGAAAGTGCAAAAAAGCGTTCTCAAGTATCTAAAACTTGCCCATATTTTGAACAATTGGATCAGCTATACTACTCAAGTCCACTCATAATGCCTGGTTCTTCTACTACTCCTTCCTCAATTGCCAATGATGTTGTTGGGGTCCAAATGAGAAGTAATTCAGAGCTTCTAGAAGCCATTATTGCTAGAAATGAACTCGAAATTTCACCAAATAATCCTTCTATTGGGAACTTTAAAGTAGCTGAAATGGGTCGTCTTAATAAGCTGGATTTTGATGGCATTGTTGATGAAGAAATGGAACTCCAACAAGGAAGCAATGGAAAGCAAAAGGAATACCATGATGAAGACTCAAAGGATAATGAAGAAGACGAGGAAGAAGAAGAAGATGATGATGAAGAAGAAGAAAAAGAAGATGGTGGTGATGGTGGAGGAGACTGAGAATTGAAGAGACTCAAGTAACACAAGGTGAGTCAGTTGCTCATTTCACTATGTATATTTTTAGCCTTGGATGAGTTTCAGATTCAATGGTACTCCATGGTCCATTCGTTTCTGTTATTTGTTTTTAGTTTACTGCTAAAGCTTATTGAAACGACCTATAAGAACAGCCTATTTTATATATATATCTTTTCTTTGAAAGCAGAGATTCCTTGCAACATTATTTGGTTTAAAAATTTTAGTTCATCTAATAATTTTATTATTATTATTACTGGTTTGAATTGACAGATTGAAATAGCAAATAGTCCATTCAAATTATCACTTTACCTTTTCAGATATCTTGAAGAATTTGCCATAAATGCATGATGAAAAACATACCCTTAACTTTGTCAGTGAAATTAATTAGGAGGAAAGAAAAATATTTGTTATGAAGAAGAGAAGATATAAGATTTTTGATTTTTTTACTTTTTGATAAGGAGTGTAGAAATAACAATTTCATTAATTTTTATATGAATTTTTGTGAGTGCTTCATCTATTTTAATTATTGCAATTTTTAATGAATTGGGTTTAAAATTAGGCCGGGGGGCTTTGTGCAGAATGCGTTTGGATTTTATACTTGTACTTGCATATACTTGAGTGATTTGGCATGATCTGGATGGTCTGCTTTTCACTTGAATGATGTGCAGACCATTCAGATCATGCCACGTCATCCAAGTACCAAGCATATGCAAGTAGAAGTAGAGGATCCCATCCCGTGCGGAATGGGTGTGTGTATGTACGCATGTCCTGAGTTTTGTTTTTGCCCTTTGAAAGCTGCAAATCTGAGTACGGTTTTATGGGATTGCGGTTCTGAACAAATGACATCAGTGATTAAAACCCACACGGTGACCATGCACGTGCTGCACCTGATAATTGGGCAGAACACTTTTACTTGTCCCCTGTATTCTACCTTTCTCTGATTATACACTGTCACCATTTAAAATCAAGTGCTCTCTGATTGTACTGTCACAATTTTAAATCAACTGCTATTGCCACACCTGATTTTCGTCTTCCACGCCAATTTGGATTGGGCTTACGTTGTTGATTTGTCATTTCTCTAAAATTTGAGATTTTGATTCTCTTATAAATTTTCATAGTTAAGGTTTGACCTTTCATTAATGGATATTCAAATAATGTTTTTCAGAAGGATATCTTTAACCAATAATCAAGGAAATTAATTCAAGATTTTTCCCCCATTACTCAAGGATTAATAAAATGAAAATAGATTCTTAGAGGGTACCAAATTGTAGCATGTATGCCCTAATTTAGGAAGGTTAAGTAGCTTGTTATTGGGGAATGAGGATACTCTGTTTGGGTTTGCTTCATGCTTGGGTGATGTGTCATAATTTGAATCATCTGCACATCAACCAAGTAAAAAATAAAGCATCTAGATCATGACACATCACCCAAGCATATCCAACCCAAGTAGAGGATCCAGGCCCTCTCTTATCAGAAAAAAGGTCTCCCAATTGCAATAAAAGCAATTTACAAAGTGTTACTGTTTCCTCATATTAATAGCAAACCATATCACATGCTATGATTAGGGTGAAATAGGGTAGGGTTCACGTTGGGTTAGGATGTTTTTCAATCAGGCCAAAGAAAAATGGTAACTTTTTGAACTTGTCACGTCTCGATCCCAATAAGTGTGGGGTATGTAGGTTGAATGATCCAAAAAATTGGATTAATTGCCATCCCTATTCCTTATCACGCAAAACACTTGACATTATGAGTCCCCACTCGATTGATTTCTCCCCGAACTTAGACAAAGGCTTGACATTAAGGGCCCAGTTTACTTGCATTTCTTGTTTGTTTTATAAAAGAGTAATAGGTTTGAAATGCAAGGCAGCTTGTGAAGTGTACCATGGAATTGAAGCAAAATATTATAAAACAACATAAGAAATAGTTTGAAGTATAAATTTATAAATTTTTTGAAATATTGAATAACTGGTAACTATAATGTTGTTTTGCGAATAGTAT
The DNA here is from genome assembly GCA_017140935.1 of Hamamelis virginiana. NCBI lineage: Eukaryota > Viridiplantae > Streptophyta > Magnoliopsida > Saxifragales > Hamamelidaceae > Hamamelis > Hamamelis virginiana. The sequence continues at coordinate 876,682 of JAESVK010000935.1, forward strand.
AGTGGGGCAAATTTAAAAAATTTTGAAATTTTTTAAAATTTTAAACTAATTCCAAATGTTTTTGAAATTTGAGTGGGGACACTTACACCATTGCCCCCACCCTAAATCCGCCCATGTCTCCGGTACTGGTATTAATTAGAAACAGTGAAGCAAAGCTCTAGCTGTTTTTGGTTTTTGTTTTATAAATTATTCTCTCTCTCTCTCTCTCTCTCTCTTTCAATTTAGTCATGGGTTTTGTTTTTCATATTATGTAGAAGGTCTTTGATAGCTAAAGGCTACTGGGCTAACAAGATTGCGGATAAGCTTGCTTCATTCGCCTGTTGTGTCAGTATGGAACCTGTCAACAATGTGTTATTTATCTTTAATTAATATATTTATATTTATTTTGCAATAAAAAAGAAAAAGAAAATAAAAAGGGCGATTGGGGTGGACTGGCAGTGAATTCAAAACCATATATTTCCTTCCAGCCGCTCAATAAGTTCTCAGGATTCATATAATTCAAAGAAAAAAGCCAAAATTAGATAAGTGACGTCTTAGCGATTGCGAGTAAGACCCCTTAATGACAGGTGATAATACCAGTATTATCCCTCAGAAATAAATAGAAGGTCAATTGAAGGTCTTTATATATATATACATATACATAAATGTCCTAGTCAAGGGTACCTGACTTTAACTAAAGTCAGTTAAAAACACAGACCCTTAGATTGGAATCTTGAGATGAATTATCTATTAAGTGAATGAGAATTCAAGGACTTGTGTTCTTAGCTCACTTTAGTTAAAGTCAGGTACCCCTAACTAGAACACTTCTCTCTCTCTCTCTCTCTCTTATTGATAGGATCATATATATATATATATATATATATATATATATATATATGATCCTATCAATACGTGCTGATTTTTGTGAAAGTATATATATATATATTTGAATGCTCTGAATTATTAAGTGAATTATTAATGAAGGCCGAGGGACAATTCAGTACACAAATGGACGTCGTTGTTTAATTGTTTGCGGGGTTGGGCATGGGCTGATGGTCCAGCTTTGTACGTAGCTTGAGAGGACATAGCTAGGTTTACTATATATATATATGACCGAAATAAGTATCTAAAGCCTACCACTCCAGCCCAAAAATGTACCCGAGTCTTATAATATTGGTTTGTGGTTGGCTCATTATTCAATTGGACTGTGTTCCAAAGAAATAAAATCGGCTACAAGTGAGCTGTAGTTCTCACTTAACATTTCTCTTGATATTGAATTTTGAGGTTTTGGGTTCAAGTTGTTATGATTGACTCACTATTTCAACCATTGAACCCAGCTGTGTTCCAAAAAAATTAAAAAAAAATCATCTAGCTTGCCCAGCTAGTACCCATGCTCACTCCAATATAACAATGGGTACAGCAATATTTCAACTTGTACACTGCATGTTTGGCTTCCCATCACCAGAAAATTAGTGGACGAAATTATCTAAGCGGCCACCAACTATGTAGCCCTGTTAATAATAATAATAATAATAATAATAAATTCAAGCAGCTGGTGTGGGTGAGTGGGGACTCAACTTTTGGGTTAATTAAGGTCCAAGACTGGTTCCCAAAAAGAAAAAAATTGAATCACATCTTTTTTATTTTTTGTTTTTTTTTCTCTCTAGCTTTCATGCTAGACCATATAATCCGGAAGTTAGTTTTTAATGGTGAGTAAGTAAATAGGGAACAACACACGAGTCAAACTTTTCCATGAGGACTTGAACCTGAAACTTCAAAATTCAATATCAAGAGAAATTTTAAGTGAGCTACGCCTGATCACAGGCCGTCGGTCATAACTTAGCCCGATTTTTTTTTTTTTGAAACACAGCTCGATTCAATGGTTGAAATAGTGAGTCAACCATAACAATTTGAACCCAAAACCTCAAAATTCAATATTAAGAAAAATGTTAAGTGAGAGCGCTACAGCTCACTAGCAGCCGATTTTATTTCTTTGGAACACAGCCCGATTGATCAGCCAACCACAAACCAATATAAGACTCGGGTACATTTTTGGGCTGGAGTGGTAGGCTTTAGATACTTATTTCGGTTTCTGTCTCTCTCTCTCTCTCTCACACTCTCACACACACACACACACATACATACATATATATATATATATATATATATATATATATATATATATATATATATATATATATATATATATATATATATATATATATAGGTATGGTAATCAATGGAATCTTGAGCCGGCTTGCTCACACCAGACTAAGTCATCTTCCTCAATTCGATCAAAAGTAGGTCATCCACACCGAGGATGAGGGATTCACGAGAATAATTCTCAATGCTTGGATAATATTGTATGTAAATAAATGAATTAAATAAATCATACAAATAATATTTGTAATACAAAATGTACGTATGTTGTAATATATATATGTATATTAATTCTGTATTACATAGAATTATATACCAAGTAAAAAACAACTACTTAAAAAATTAAATGAGAAGAAGATGATTAATACTAGAATAAGAATTCTATGAAGACTAGAATTTTATTAAGTAACCAATTGCACATAAGATAAATAAAAGAATATAATCAATAGGAAAATTATCACTTACCTGTTATCCACATAACAGAAATGTAGAAAAACTCCATATAGCAGAAATTAAGAAGTCTACGTTAGTTTTGATCAAGGTTAGTATTTGATACTATATCCTTAAGACAGATTTCATCCCTCCTATTGGTACTTAGAGTTTCTCAGATGTCTGCCTTCCAGGATACAATAATCAAAGCTTGAAGAAGAAGCATAACAATCTTCAAGTACGGCGAACCAGAATATGCCTATCTTTTTCTCTAAATGCAAACTAACAGAATGGATACAATTATTGATACTCAAATGACTTTGCATGTGGCATATTTATAGACTTAAAAATGTCTCTGCAGACAGACACCATAAATAGACATAACTTTATGTATGGACACAAAGAAAAGACATGACGCTAAAGAACAGTTCAGCACAATTTTTATTCAAAATATAACAATTTTAATTCTAGGACATGCTGGTTGACAGCTTGTCCCAAGGACCACTTGGGTTAGCCCTTGGGGTTAATCTTCTCCTAATATTAATAAATGAATATTGTTAATATATCATAATCCCAAAATACTCTCTTCAAAGTTAAACTACCAAATTAACTATAAGAATGTAAGAAGAATAGAGTCCACTCTAAATACCAGCATTGGGCCCTCAATCTAAACTTTTAGTTTGATTTTTTTTTTTTTTGGGTTACATGGTATACATCAATAGGTTAGTTGTCAGTTAATTAGTAGGGGTTGGGACACCACAATGCGAGAATTGTAGGGTACATGGGGGTATAAGTCCACCAATTAAAGCAAACTACCACAAACTCGTTAAAGGCAGTGTTATTAAACCCGGACTGGATCGGCCGGTTCAACCGGAAACCGGTCCCCTCTCCGGCTGGTTCAACCCACAAAAACCCAGTTTTCAAATAAATCGTTCAACCCGGCGGTTCAACAGGTCAAAAAAACGGTTAAAAAACCGGTCAACCCGGTTTTTTTTTTTTTTAAAAAAATTTAAATTTTTTTTTAAAGGTGCTAAAATGATTAAAATAGTCCCAATATTTGTAATGACTGCACATAAATTAAAATATATGAATTGATTGTACAAACATTTTAAAAAAATTATATTTTGAATCATTTATAGCTTTTATTCTAATAAATAAATAAATAATATATTTATGGCGTCACGGATCAACCCGGCGGTTCAACCGGTTAAACCGGTTGATCCTTAACCCGGTAACTTTTCCGATTCGATGAACGGTCCGATTTTTAAAACACTAGTTAAAGGAGAGAATCGAACCATGAACTCCATAATCTCTTAAATGAGAGTCATGGGCCCTGACCAACTGGGCTAACCCGGTTTTTTAATTTGATTGAAGAGCCCATTTTTTGTTAGCATAACTTCTTGGGGAAGTTGCAAGACCCATTTAAACTATTTCCTTTCCTTTTTTATTTTAAGAATCTGGCGATAGAAGGGAAAAGTTATGGTAAAAAAAAAATCAAGATTTAAGGAAAAGAAATGGTTAGTTTATTCATTTTAAAATTTTCCTTCGGTACAGTATATCACCTCATGTCAATGTCGTTGGCTTATTCAAATTTGGGTCTGTTTTTTCCACTGTCATTTCTTAACAAATTGGATCTTGACACATTGACTAATATGAGAGACGTGATTTAATTACAAGTGATTTTGTCAATCTCTAAGGATTGGTCTGGACCTAAGTCTCTGTAGGAGTAGATCTAGAATACCCAACGTACGTTAGGGGAAAAAAAAAAAAAATCCTCTTGCCATAGATTTAGCTAAAAAAAAAAACCAAACAAAACAAAGCAAAACAGTAAATAAAAAAGAAAAAAGAAAATGATATTGATATCATTAATCTCATGATATTAATTACTTCAAAAAGTAGTCAGAATGCATAATTTCATAGAGACGAGTCATATATTGTTACAATCTCCAACAATCATGTCGTTAAACTCGCAGAGCTTCCAGAAGTCAGAATGGATAATTTCATAAAGACAATCCTGCTCCACATTAAAGTCCATCAGGATGTTATCATTCCCACAAGTTATTGGCAGCAACCCATCACCATCACCGGAATATTCTGATTCCGATGGTATATTCTTCACTACATTGGTGTCAAGATCATGCTCATCGTTGCGTAGTGGTGGAGGAAGACTAACATCATCAGTGCATCTCATTTCCTTGGTGGTGTTCAAATTTAAAGTTTCATCAAATGGTTCCTTCATGGGTTTGTTCTCATTTTTTGACTCTTCTGATTTCTCGCCTTCAACCTTCTTTCTTAAGGTGGAGTTCCAATAGTTCTTGATTTCATTGTCCGTTCGGCCCGGAATCCTTCTAGCTATTAGAGACCATCTACGAATATAATCATGTACAGATATGAAAAGATAAATAATAATAAAAAAAAAATTACAGACACGCATATAAGGATTCTAGACTGCTTTAGGCCGATAAAACTTCTTGTTAGATTAGATTCTCTTCTCATGCTAGTAAAAAATGATATTGTTTCACCTGCATATCGATTTCTTGAAATTATCAACAGCAAAAAACAGTGACATAGTTTTGAAGAATAAAATACATGACAGTTCTTCACAGTGATATGTTTGTAAAACACAAGGATTGATTTTTTCAAATCAATTTTGCAATTGGCCATAACCAGGTCCATTTTGGAATTCAATCAAAAACTCAACTCAACTCAACCCAACTCAGCAAATAATAATAATATAAAACAAGGAGAAATTAAAGACCTGTTGCCTAAGAGCCTGTGTAGTCTGATGATAAGATCCTCTTCATCAGGTGATATGTTACCTCTCTTTATATCAGGTCTAAGATAATTTAACCAACGAAGTCTGCAACTCTTCCCGCATCTCTTAAGACCTGCACCCCACAAGCAAATCTGGTTTTCTTAGAAATCTGAAAATCAAAATCGCAATATCATTTTTCTCAACAAAATGATAATAATATTCTCAACTCAAAATCAAAAGTAGTTAGCTATTTCACCGGCCTGTTTTATTGGGAACCTTTGCCCACCTCCCTTCACCATGGATTTTAACGTACTCTTTGAGAATTTGGTCTTCAATTGCTGTCCAAGCTCCCTTATTCAGACCCTCCTTGGAGCAAAACGGACTTCTACCCATTTCAAGATCTCTCTCTCTCTCTCTCTCTCTCTCTCTCTCTCTCTCTAAATTACATATAATATAAGTTCTACTACTATGGAGGAATGTGGCTGATTTTATATAATGATTTGTCATATGTTTAAACCCTGTTGCTGCATTAAAAGTTAGGAACTTTTAACTCTTTAAGTGGCCTCACGTTGTCTTTAAATAGGGACTAATAAAGAAATCAATTAATGAAAATTGCAAGAGTTTTTGAACTACAGACTTGCATGTGTATGTTACAGTATTTCGCTCTGTTGCACTTGTTACATACCTGCTCACATAATGACAATATTGTTATTTTGTTATTTTATTTTTCTCGTACTCAATTAACAGTGGTTTTAATTGGACTGGCCGCTACCCGCCACGACAGTGTCTTTTCTCTTGCACTCGTATACAGATATTACCAGCTTCTTGTCAAGTTGTGAGGCAATTTAGTGTAAAGAGTGAGTGTTTTCCTAAAATAACCTTTCAGAAAACAAATTTCGACTTTGAAAAAATATTTGAGAATACGAGGCTGTTGACCAAGTCAATGGACACGTGACAATTTGATGCACTAAAATGCTGTTGTAAACAGTGTTTTTTAGAAAACTAGAAAAATTCTGTTCACAACAGCATATTTAGAAAAAAATTTCACAAAAAAAAAAAAAAAAACTAAAATACAAATATATATGGGGACTTCTTTATGTGAGGATTTATCTTTTTAGCCAATGTAAGATGAAAATTTTGGAAAACCGACCATTAGATTAGATATTCTCTCAATGTATGTCATGCATGCAAAAAATAATAGCGATCTCACAGTCGGTTTTTAATACAGAGACTATGAAAAATTGTAACCATTAGATACTGTCATAGTTTTTCACAGCCTATATTTTAAAAACCATTTGTCAGATCACTGTGATTTTTGGTATACATGTCACAAATAGGATGAATATTCAATCCAACGGCCGTTTTTTCAAAATATCTATTTTACATTGGCTAAAAAGCCAAGTCCTCACATAAGCTTATGTGAGGACGTCCTCATAAGAAAATGACTATAAGCTTATGTGAGAACGTCCTCATAAGAAAATGACTATATATAAAATCCAGATTGTAAGAGATACACGCTGAGACGCATAAGAATACACAATCACATTATTTTCTGATAAATACAAATAAAAGTAAAATAAAAACAGTTTGGGAGTGTAAGAAAGATACTTAGAATTTGAATGAGGATAAAATTCACAGAAATAGGCCTTAAACACCATTCACGTAATTTTAAGAATAATTTTTGTTAAAAAAATTAGAATAATTCAAATTCATCCAAAAATTAGAAAAACAGAGTTCAAATCACAAACAATCACAGAATCCATTTATCATTTTCCACTATTATCTGTTTGTTTGTCTCAATTTGGAGATGCTCTAAAATAGGGTTCCTTTTATATTAAAATGACATTTTATGTCAATAATCATAAGTTTTTGGAATACTACGTGAACGAACCAAATCCAAGATAATTACATAAATATTTTTTTTGGACTAAAATACCATTATGTAGACAAAATAATAAACATTTTATCGAGTAAACAGTAAAAAAAAATTCAAAAATTTTGTTAACAATCCCCAATATTACATTGAATACCCAATTTAGTATATAATCCTCAATCCTTAAAAATGAACAAAATCCCCAACTTAACAAAAAATCAGCAATCTCCAAATAAACATAGAATTCCCAATTTTACAAAGAATCCACAATCTCCAACTCCAAGCCCATCATTATTGGGGGGACATGAAATGTGGGGCATTAAATATTGATTTGACATGTTGGGGATTGAGGATCATGCATAAATTTGAGGATTTTGTTAAAATTGGGGATTGAGAGGATTATATGTAAACTTGAGGATTAAGTTAAAATTGGAAATTATGTGCAAAAATTAAAAGTTGAAGTCAAATTTTAACCGTTTCAATGACATTTTGGTCCAAAAAAAAGGTGATAAATTCATATTCGTAATTATCTTTGAATCAGGTTCGTTCACATAATATTTTGAAAACTTATGATTATTGACATAAATAGCCCCATTTTTTTTTTTTACATTTGAGAGCCAAATCCCGTATACCAAATACACAGCATTGCTCAACCCAAAAATAAAAAATACAAAAATACACAGCATTACTCTTTGCAGGTTGCACTATAATTGCTTGACAAGAAGCTGGTAATATCTGTATACGAGTGCGAGAGAAAAGACACTGGGTAGCAGCCAGTCCAAAACCAGTGTTAATTAAGTACAAGAAAAATAAAAATATTGTCGATCTCAGTATGTCAGTACGTATGTAACAAGTACTGCAAGAGACCCAAAAACTGCAACATGCAATTCAAAAATTATTCCTTTCTTATTAATCTCAATTTTGACGAACGTTGTCATTTAAGTGAGGCCACTTAAAGAGTTAAAGGTTCCTAACTTTTGATGTAACAATATCAATTAAAAAAAATGACAAATCCTTGAATAAAATCAGCCACCTTCCTCCATAGTAGTAGAGAGAGAGAAATCGATCTTGAAATGGGAAGAAGTCCGTCTTGTTCAAAGGAGGGTCTTAATAGAGGAGCTCGAGCTTGGACAGCAATTGAAGACCAAATTCTCAAAGAATACGTTAAAATCAACCACGGGCCCTTAATTTCTTGTAATGAAAATACTGGTAATCTTATCAAGAATTTCTGTATACTTACATTGGGTGATGTAAGTTACATCTCATGGACTCACAGAGTAAAATTATATACTGAGTGTACAAAGATACCATTGACAAGACTTGCCCTGAATTTAACTTCACAAGTTCACATGGAGGCAACTCAGGTGGTACTTTAATTATAAGCCCGTGGCATGGAGCCCCCATAGATTGGACATTTGTTTCAGTACGTACGAAACATTATTTAATACTATATATATATATATATATTATAAAGAACCGTAGAGAGGTCATGTCCAAAATTATGTAAATGCACGCCCAGTCGCCCACAACTATCCCAAGCCCATGCTGAGGCAATTTTACTTCTGATTGCTAAGATCAGGTCACTGTAGAACCCAAAGGTATAAAATGAATTGAAGTATTCAATTTTAATGTCACATCCCGCTCACGCTGAGGAGTTGTTGTGAGGGCCACAGTAATATTCAAGAAGATTCAGATCAAGGACAATTTCTGTCGGTCAATGCTTATTGTTTCGTACAATAGGTGGACCCTCTTCAAATTAATTTCTATACCAAAATTTCTTGGTTTCATAAAAAATTCTATCATCTTTCAGGTGAGGTAATTTAAAAATTGTGATTCTTTTAATATATATATATATATATATATATATATATATATATTGAATGATAATTATAATTGAACAGCAAACTCTCTTAATATTAATAACGAAAATTAAGAAAGCCACCTGAAAATTAGGATACACGACCTGAAAGTATATATATTTACAATGGAGAAAAATCAAACGTCATCCAACATAATTCAATCATATTTTCTTACAACCCTTTACTATTTTACTTTGATAATTCAAAGCACTAACTCTCCCATCTTTTTAGTATGAAATTTTTGATATATGGAGACATGATCGATTTGAACATAATTTTAAGGAGATATATGAAAAAATAGTTCTCCAAAAGTAATTTAAACAAAAACTAACCTAAACGAGCCCTAATCCTTGGATTTAAATGAATACTGTTAATATATTATAATCCCAAAACTCTCTCTTCAATTAACGTTATGCCACTAAATTAACCGTAAGACCATTCAGTCCTTATTTAATTTGATTGAGGAGCCCATCTTTTAGCATAACTTCTGGGGAAAGTTGCAATTCGATCCCCCATAGACTATTTCTTTTCCTTTTTTTTTTTTTATTTTCAGAAATATCTGGTGATAGAAGGGAAAAGTTATGAAAAAAAAAATCAAGATTTAATGAATAAAGTTGGTTAGCTTATTCTTTTTTAAATTTCCCCTTCGGTACATTAAAATATCTCCTCATGTCAATATATGTCCTTGGTCACTTAGCTTATTCAAAATTTGGTATGTTTTTACTTTTTTCCATTGTTTTAAAATCCGGACCGTTCATCGAACCGGAAAAGTTATCGAATTAAGGGTCAATCGGTTCAACCGGTTGAACCGTGACGTCATAAATATATTATTTATTTATTAGAATAAAAGCTGTAAATGATTCAAAATATAATTTTTTTTTAAATGTTTGTACAATCAATTCATATATTTGAATTTATGTGCAGTCATCAAAATTGAAAATTGATAATTACTATTGATCAATCTTTATTATATATATTTTTTAAAATGCAAGATAAGAATATTGTATTATTAAATTAGGTGTTTTGGTTTCTTTTTGTTATTTGGGATTTTTTAAGACTAATTTGCTTTTTTAGCCTTCTTGACTTTAAGAGATTTTAAAAATATTGGGACTATTTTAGTCATTTTAGCACCTTAAAAAAAAAAAAAAATGGGTTGACCGGTTTTTAACCTGTTGTACCGGCGGTTGAACCGCAGGGTTGAACGGTTTTTTTAAAAAATGAATTTTTGTGGGTTAAACCAACTGGAGAGGGGATTAGTTCCCAGTTAAACCGGCGGGTCCGATCCGGATTTGATAACAATGCTTTTTTCCACTGTCATTTTTTAACAAATTGGTTATAAGCTTTTGGGTGGTGGTCCCGCTTATGGGGTCAAATCCAAGGACGTCTTCGGCATCTAGGGATCGTGGACCGACCATAGAATCTTGCTATGGTCAGTGTCACGCATTAGCTGTCCGTTTTTTAATTTTTTTTTAATCGTTTTTTTAATTATTATTTTTAAACCTCTCCTCTCAGTGTTAGGCATCAAATGAGATGGATGGGAGAGTTGTGGAGAAAAAAGTACATTTTGTACTCATCAATTTTTATAAATTAATTATACTTGTCCGTATTTTTTCTTATCTTTAATTTTTTAGGATATGAAATTTGTGTGTACAAATTTTCATGTTTGACATTTGTCACTTAACATGGCCAATCTTGAACTTGGATTATTGACTAGTCAAACTTTTGATCGTTGATCAATCAGATGGGTGATCAGCACCTCACTAAATTTTTAGTGTCTAAACATCTTCCTTCATTTTTTTGTTCTCTCTATTGTGTCTATGCTTCATATTTTATATGGCACAGGATGGATTGTACTTCCTAATAGATGCTATCAAAAATAAAATGGAATGACGTAGATGCAATCATTTAAAATCGAAACAGCTAAAAATCAAACAAGAATCTAGTTTGAAGTTGGTTGCAAGTTTTTATAAAAGTTCAGGCTACTAAAGACCACACCTCGTAAAGTGGAGGTAATAGTATCAAATCTTGACTCTATATATATAACTATTAAGGAATGAGATTTGAAGGTCATTTCATCATTTTCTAAGATTAGTTTGACCAAACTTAAATCACGGATATCCAATAGGAGGGTAAAAAAGTCATGAACAGGTTTATAAGCTCCCAATAAAAAGAAAAGAAAGAATATGAAAATGATACTCATATCATTAAACTCTTTAGATTGCTTCAAAAAGTAGTGGGAATGGAGAATGGATAATTTCATATAGAGAAACTAGTCATCGTTACAATCTCCCACTACTACAAAAAATGCATTAGAAGACAGACATTTGAAGACAGTTTTGAAAACCGTGGTCAAAGAATAAAAATGAAGACTGTTTTTTTAACAGTCCTCATAGGTTAACTTTTGAAGACATTCTATAAGACAGTTAAGAAAAACCGTGGTGATATTAAACTAATAAGGCTCCGTTTCATCCTTTGGTTCTATGGATAGGAATTTTTTTTTTTCACTTTACTTTTCCTAGCGCGAAAAGAAGGCGCCCATTTTCCCCAAAGCCCGATATTCGACATACCCTCCCTCTCTCTCTCTTTCTCGGCATCACTGTCTGGTTCAAACCCTAACTCTCTCTCTGCATCACTGCTGGTCCAAACCCTAAGTCTCTCAGCATCACAGTTGTTTCAAACCCTCACCTAGCTTTCTTTCTCTATCTATACCTCTAGCGCGACCCTGAGCTGACAATCCAAACCCTAACTCACCTCCGTTCGATCTCACCCCTCATCGATGAGGCTTGCTTGAGTGGCATCCATCATCATCCTCGTGTGAAGGAAATGCCATGGCCACCAATTGATTTACTGGTGGTTCACCAAAAGTGCCATCATCATCCACCATCATCTTCGTGTGAAGGAAGTGCTTCATTGCCGAAATAGCAGAGCCATGGTCACGGCCATTTGAGACTCGTCTGAGCGGCATCCCTATCTCCCAGACATTTGCTGTAAGAAATGCTAGGTCAGTAGATTTCTACTGGTGAGTCGTGGCTAGACTTTGGGTTGCTCTGTTTTGGTGGAATCTTGAGTCTCAGTTGTTTTGGAGGCTATTTTGCTATATATATATTTTTTTCTGTTGAGGTTTAGTTTCCTTGTCGGATTGGGTATCCGTTTGGTTTCAGATCTTTAGCTCTAATGCTCTCAGTTGCTTCTCTTCTTTGATTGGGGTGTTTGTGCTGCATTAAATGGACACATTTTGGAAGCAAGTTCAAGTATGGATGACTTCTAAAGAACTCTAAAAACTTCTTGGATCACCTTTTTTCTTTTTTTCTTTTTCGTTCCTCACTTTTTCTCTTTTTTCTTTTTTCTTTTTCGTTTATGTTTTCTTACATGTATGAATGCAGGCCACGGCTCCAGAGTACAAAGCCTTTCAAGAGCAAGTTCTTAGTAATTGCTCAAAGTTTGCATTGGTACAAATCAAACACATAGTTGAATTTGGTACTGAGACAAGATATCATAAATTAGGCATTGATGTGCGGTTTATCTATCTATTTTTATCTAAAAGATTACTTTTATTTTTTAGGTAATTGCTGTAATGGGTGGCTTTTCATAATGAGGAAGTCATTCAATGAGGGTTGGGATCGTATACTGTCAAAGCATCTTGTACCATTGTAATATTGTATAGGTAAACTTTCATACACTTTTACTTAAATATATCTTGGTTTCAGTAGAAGTATTTCCTAGAAACAATTTATGTTTTATTTATACTCAAATATTTTCCACTATTGAAATTTGGTAAAAGTAAATTATATTTATGCTTTATTGTTACTGAGAAATTGAAGGGGAAAAAGAAATAAAAACTTGGAATCTCATAGCAGATTGGGTTTGAAGCTGTTGTTTCTAAGTAGCTTTAATAGACGTATTTCCTAGCTAGAAGAAGAAAAAAGAACATCTTTTGGAAAATATAGTCACTGTATTTATTTTAATAGACTAAGTAGTTCCAAAGTTGAGTGTTTTGCTGTGGTTGATTATTACCGAAGAAAGAGGAGGGGGGTTGCTTTGGAAAGAAATGTGCATCAAAGAGGCCTTTAAAAATCATACTACTGGGCACAGGGAATCATTCTTTTGTGAAAACACTTCCAAAAGCATCCTACCTCTTCGAAAAACATCCTTAATTGTCATGTTTTGATTGCTTTCCAATCATTTTTTATTCAAATCTCATAAAAAATGAAAAACATAAAAAGAGGAAGGTTCACTTTTTGACTTAATAGGGTTAGATGACTTGGTGAAGCTGTCCTTTGGATCTTGAATGCTAGAGGTTAGATGCATAGAAGCTTTACTTTACGAAATAGTATCTTTGAGGGCATGGTGTAGGTCTTAAAGAAAACCTATGGTGTTAGCCCTCCGAAATTGGTAAATCATCTTATGGATTTGTCTTAATACATTAATCTCCAAATTCGTTACTATTATCTACTTTCATTGTTTCTTATTGAATTATTTGCTCTTACTTTGGATATTTCTGGTATAACTTGGTTTTTGTTAATGCTAACTGGTACCTATATCCTCTTTTTTCTTGAAAACGGACTTGTTTGAACAGAAGTTGGTTGATGAACCATAATGAAGCTCCTTAATTGTTTGTACCAATTAATTGTATTAGTAGGTTATTGACCGCACCTCAAACTTATATTGTCCTCGACTTATTTGTTATATGTGTCTTTATTTTTGTGGCTGAGTGCAGTTGTTTCTTCATTCTTCAAAGACGTACTGAAATGCACAAGCAATGCATAACATATATGAAAAGAATCAAGGAAAAGCTTTTATCCAAATTGGAATCCTTATTTGCAATATGTAATTTGATTTTTCACTTTTTCTGATGTTATTTCTTTTGCCTCTTTCTGTGGCTGTAGAAAGTAGGTAAGAGATTAGTTGAACTTAACTGATAGATAATTGGATTAATGAGGCTAGTGCTATAGGGATGCAATCAAAGAAAATTCTGGTTGAATGATTCACAAAGAAAATAGAATAAACTAGAAAAGGGCAGAGAAAAAGAAAAGGAAGATGAAAAAAGAGGTGTTGTATCACAAAGGCATGTTGGAGAAGTGTTATGTCCGACACGTATCCGATGCCATAGACATCTCGAGAGAAGTGCCCTTGCTTCTTATGTCCACTGGATTTGGCTGTTGTTGCAAATGGGGAAAAAAAAAAATCTCCTACAGGGTTGTTATCATGCTAAACTGCATTTGGTTTTGGCTCCTTTCTGGATAATGTTAAGTCTATGTACGTGAAGGCATGTAATGGGGCTATTTCCACTTCCAATGGAATTTCAATAACCCTTCCTTTTATTGTCAAGGTCATTGTATTGCTCATTGAATTATATTTTGTCCATAATTAGCTCTCCTTATTTCATTAGTACATGATATCCTTGCGAAGATTAAACCTTGGTCAGATATTTCATATGGTTTACTCGTGATTATATATGTGCATATTTGTGCATGAACATGATGCAATGATTTGATTGGCTGAATCACTAATCACCAACAGAGTTGATTGGCTGAATCACTTGGTATTTTGTGGTCTAATGTTCTTGGATAATTTCTTAGATTATCAAACTCTGCCTTGTTATTATGCAGCAGATACTATAGCAGGCTACACAACTCAACTTAACAAAGTCTTAACTCCAACTACAGAGACGATAATTGGATATAAGAAAAAATGCTGAATATTATTATGGTGCTTGTACTGCATAGTAGTAGTAGAATTTGCTATGAAGAAATTAGAGAAGTATCCAGAGGAAGTTGAGGTAATTAATGGTTACAGGCTGTGTCCAAGTTGATAATTGCTATGGTAAGTCATATGGATTAGGATTTGGATGAGTCTGAATCAGTAATTATTGTTGTCAATTTTCAGAATGGTGAGCCTAGCTACATTTAAGGCATTGTAGGTTGTGTTCTAAAGTATTTTGTTTGCAATATATTCTTCTACACGATTAAGTATACTAACTGTAATACAAATAATTATAGAATAGGTGAATTCCATTGAGTTAGAAGAATTTATATTTTCATCCTCAGGGACATCATACTCATATCATTTTAGTCTGTGCCATTGATTATCTAAGTTTTTCATTCAACTCATATTACTGTGGCCTTTGTGTTTTCTAGTGTACTTATGATAATGTTTATTGGCAGTGAAGAACCAAAATTGATTCAACCTTTAGTTAAAAGGGTTTTGGCAGAATTGAGCAATACTCCAGTGGGTGTGGCTACATATACTGTTGGACTTGATTCTTGTTTAGAAAAATTGATAAGGTTGTTTGATGTCAAATTCAATTGCATCCGTGTCTTGGGATTTCACGATATGGGTGGGGTTGGTAAGACAACTCTTGCCAAGGCTCTTTATAATAAACTTCTGAGTCACTTTGAATGCCGCAGGTTTTTTTCAAATGTCAGAGAAACTTTGGCTGAATCTATTGTATAGGCTATATGACACCAACTCCTCCTTTGCTTTTCTAATTTATAACTATTTATTGTTTATTTTTAGTAATTAGTCTAGTTTTGCATTGTTTATTTTCTGATCGGGGTAGGTCTACATTCAGAATTTTTTGAAATGCAGTCCCACCCATGTTTTCATTGGCCATACTTTACTTATTACGTATTTAAAATGATGATAGGTTCTGAAGTGGGAGGATGTGGAAATAGGAGAGCCAAAGGCGGTGTGATCCGTGTGAAAAACAAGGCTATTATATTGGGCTTAATTTTATCGATGTGTACTTTCGCAAGGGTGTTTATAAGGCTGCTTTGATGCCCTTTACTCCAGGTATGGTTTTAATTCTTTTAGTTTACTAGCAAGGAAAATTTTATACTATATTTCATAAATTTCAAGGAGGAATGGCTGCTAATATCACTAAAATGATTTGCAATGGCCCAGTTGGGGCACATATTATGTGCTACTCTGTATTACTTCATTTCCAATACCTGCAATCGTCAATTATAGCATGATGCATTACTCTGCGATGGTTTAGTTTTCCCTATGAAATGATTGGTAAGTTTGTTCAAAAAACTTGTCTGTTTAGTAATTGCAAGAGTTCGTGAAAGAAATAAGAAGGAATTGCCGGGGATGAACACCTTATTTTCTGGTACCTGTTTTTAGAAAGAATTGTGAGGATAATATAGTGTTTAGGGTTGCATCTTCAAGGAAATACTTCTCTCGAACCCTCATTGATTATTAAACAAGACACAGATTCACTCAAAATTTGGGGTTGTGAGCATTGTCCTAATGCAAACTGTATGACCTCAAGGCATTATAAATATATAAATGTGATATCTAGGATCTGTACTGAAGTTACATATTACACTGCTAGTGCTATTTCATTTCTTCATTTTGTTACAATTTTACAATTTGCAGGCATATATATGGAAGGATTTTGGGTGGAGATCTTTTCATTTTGCTAACAATTTTTCTTTTTTGGGAACATGCTGTTTTCATTTGTTTAATATTTCTTGAATAGAAAACAGAGGACAGATATTATAAAAAGTTTCAGTGGATCTTTTCTTTCATTTGTGATGGATATAAAAAGCTTACCAACTGCTATCTTAAGTTTGGCAAAGAACTAATAGCTTGAAATTTTAAGAGATTCAAGTCAGTGGATGGAATAGGATGATGATTAAAATAATTTGAACTCTCTTCCGAGTGAGTTAATTAATCACATTTTATGAAAATTATTCCTCTTTTTTTGCTAGTTCGAAATTTTACTCCTCTTTTATATGCTGGATTCATAAGTTTTGTATTTACTTTTTTTAATTTATTTTTATTTTTTGTTTCCATTATGCAGGTTCATGCGTTTGTTATTTTTCCCTTGAGGTTCAATACACCATATATCCATTGGGGGGCTATAATAGTGATTCTCTAGCTAAGGTAATTGATATAATTATTTGTGTTGTATTGTTTACTAGTGAAATTCTAATATCAATAAGTTTTTTAATGTTGATTGATAGATTTTAAACATTGTTCAGGCTGTCCAACTTTCTTTCATGTTGCATCTTCTAATTTTTCTTATTTAACCTGCCTTGTTCTTCTTGTTGAAAAGGCTAATTTATTTTATCATTTTTCCAATAGCATGCCTTAATTCTTAAACAGAAAATGCTGTTAGCTTTGAAGTTATGTTGGTTATAAAGAAGTAAGAGGGAAGATGGTGATAATTACAAAGAAATAACTGGGAAGGGTATCAAAAAGAAACAATAGGTCCAAGTGAAATTTACTTGTAGGAAAAGGGATTTTGAACACCTCTAAGTCTATTTTTGCCAGAAGATCTTGAAAATTTTAAGCACTTTTTCATTTTATGTGATTATTTAAAGGATGGTATAGCAGCAGACTTTAGCTTATATTACGTTTCCTAAATAGTTGTACATCTATGTGGAACTTCAAAAAGGCACTGGGGAATATATATTTATAGGAAAGCTATCGTATTATATTTTTACCAAGAGTTGCAAGGATTAGTATTACTAACTACTTCCATGGTTAACTCTAATTTCTTTATTGTCTGCAATTTCCATTTGGTGACATTTGCATTTTTTTTTGTTCCTATGTAGGCTCCTACTGCATTGAAAGACAATCTTAATTGCACAAGTTCCAGTTGGAATGGGTACTGGCTCCTTTTGCAGTACACATATATGGGCATGTTTTGTAACTGAACATTGTGGAGGTTCTTTAGCTTGGTTGCGCTTTATTCGTCGAATAGATGTAATTGGAAGGGGGATATTTCAATTTTTAAACACTTGCTATATAGCTTGTATATATGTGACTTTTGATATGTGGGGTTTGGTGTTATGTAAATTGAAAAACCTTTTATTTTATCAGCTTCCTTTATTTTAAGTCATTATATTTGGCATGCATGTAATGGCATTAACAGGAAACAGGTTGTCCAAACAAGCATAGTAGTGAGGGTTAATAAAAAAATTGCATAGATCCATACCAATTTAAAACAAACAAAAAATTATTAAAAAAAATATTTGGACCTTTTAAGGACAACTTATAATCGTCTTCAAAATATGTCACTATGAAGACGGTTTAAAACTGTCTTCAAATGTGAGTTTTGAAGACTGTTTTTAACCTTATTTGAATGAGACTTTTGAAGACAGTTTAAAATCGTCTTTAAATTTGAGTTTTAAAGACAGTTGAAAACTGTCTTCAAAAGTCAAGTTTTGAGGACAGTTAAAAACTGTCTTCAAAAGCGCCCGCGCCAATAAAAACACGGCCTGTTAGGACAGTCGTCCAACTGTCCTCTAATACCTATGAGGACGGTTTTAAACTGTCCTCAAAGGCATTTTTTGTAGTAGTGTCCAACAATAATGTCGTTAAACTCGCAGAGCTTCCAGAAGTCAGAATGGATAATTTCATAAAGACAAACCTGCTCCATATTTAAATCCATCATGAAGTCCCATGAATTATCATTCCCACAAGTTATCGGCAGCAACCCATCACCGGAATATTCTGATTCCGATACTATATTCTTCAATACCTTGATGTCAACATCATGTCCCTCGTTGCGTGGTGGTGGAGGAAGACTAATTATAACATCACTGCATTTCATTTCCTCTGTGGTGTTCAAATTACAAGTTTCATCAAACGCTTCCTTCATGGGTTTGTTCTCATTTTTAGACTCTTCTGATTGGTCGCCTTCAACCTTCTTTCTTAAGGTGGAGTTCCAACAGTTCTTTATTTCATTGTCCGTTCGCCCCGGGAGACTTCCAGCAATTAGAGACCATCTACAAACACAACCATGTATGATTAATGTATATACACACGCAGGGATTCTATTTTAAGAAGAACCTAAAACACCGCGAATTTGGCATTTGGATTGGATTATCTTCTTATGCACATCACGTTATCCCATCATTGGTTGTCCAAAATGTCAAAAATCATAGTAATCTAACACTCGGTTGCCCAAAATACATATCACGAAAAACTGTAAATTTTGAAGAATTGATTCATTGTATCACTAAAACTTTTAGCATGCATGTCATGTATAAAAATGATATTTATTCTGGCTTTTGGTTCTTTCAAAACTTGTTTTATAATTGACCACAAATAGGTCATACACATCTACCTCCTGAATAGAGATTGAAGTTGAAATAACCCAAGCGATATATGTTCCTGTTCCCGGTGTAAAGCGATGGTCTCGAGACCTCTGGTGTAAGATCTGAATGCACGGGCGTGCCAGGGCTCAAAAGTCCAAAGACCGTGTGAATACGACCTTTAGCACCTTCTAGGCCGAGAATCTAAGAAAGGTCTTAGATGCCTAGTTGGTCACTTTGGAATTCGAATTGGAATCAGGCGATTGACGAGAATTAGAGGTTGATCCTCTTGGGTTCTAGTGTTAAATGTCTAATAAAAACTAAAATTCGACTCGAATTACATGGTAATCGAACCGATCAACTTGCTTGGAATGAAATTCGAGATGCATTAAAAAGAGAAATACTTATATTGCTTGAGATTACAACGCTAGAAATGGAAATCGACATACTTGAAATTGAAATGTGCTTGGAAATTGAAGTGCGGCGCTTACTTGAAGTAGAAATGCTTGAAACTCGAAGAACTACCAATTGAAATTGAGAAGATACTTGAACTAAACTAATGATGCTTGAAAATAAAATTGAAAATGAGCTTGCTTGCTAAGAGAAAGGCCTAATAATCTACTAGAAAGACTTGAGCATTGCGCTGATTTTTGGTTGTTGGAGATGTCCTTTGCTTGTGCTTTGGATTGGGATATATATAGCCCACGGAAGGTCTGGCCAGCCATGAAAACTGCCCACTATTTGCTCTTGAAGTAGTGCTCCACTACTTTGTAACTTCCCATATGATGCATAGATAATTGCCACATGTCCCACTAATTCAATTAAACTTAATCCTTGCTTGACATGTGGCAATAACCACCCACTAACTTTTCAATTAGCCACTTTTTGATTAACCATCCACTAACTTTTCAAGGCCCAATATTTGATTGACACGTAGCATAACCACCCACCAATTACATAGCCACTTCCTTTAATTAACCACCTAACTATTACGTTAGTGGCCCATTTTATTGATTAACTCCCCACTAATTTAAATTAGTGGCCCACTAAAAATATAATTAGTAGCCACTAACCCACCAACATCCACGCCACATGGCAACTCCCAATTGGTGGTTATTTTTGTGGTGAACAGTTCCTTTTGGATTTTAATCATATCACAATCTCAACTCAACCCAACTCAACGAATAATAATAATATAAAACAAGGAGAAATTAAAGACCTGTTGCCTAAGAGCCTGTGAAGTCTGATGATAAGATCCTCTTCATCAAGTGATATGTTACCTCTTTATATCAGGTCTAAGATAATTTAACCAACGAAGTCTGCAACTCTTCCCGCATCTCTTAAGACCTGCACCCCACAAGCAAATCTCAAAATCAAAACCACGTACAATATAATTTTTCACTACAAAATAGTAATATTCTCTACTCAAAATCAAAAGTAGCTAGCTATTTCGCCTGTTTTATTGGGAACCTTTGCCCACCTCCCTTCACCATGGATTTTAACGTATTCTTTGAGAATTTGGTCTTCAATTGCTGTCCAAGCTCCTCTATTCAGACTCTCCTTTGAACAACACGGACTTCTTCCCATTTCAAGATCTCTCTCTCTCTCTCTCTCCAAATTAAATGCAAGTTCTACTACTATATATATATGGAGGAAGGTGGCTGATTTTATTCAAGGATTTGTCATTTGTTTAATTAATATTGTTACAACAAAAGTTAGGAACCTTTAACTCTTTAAGCGGCCTTACTTAAATGACAACGTGCGTCAAATTTGAGAATAATAAGAAAGATTAATTTTTTAAGTGCATGTTACAGTTTTTGGGTCTCTGGCAGTACTTGTTACATACGTACTGACATACTGACAATAATTTTATTTTTCTTGTACTTAATTAACAGTGGTTTTGGACTGGCTGCTACCCAGTGTCTTTTCTCATGCACTCGTATACAGATATTACCAGCTTCGTGTCAAGTTATTATAGTGCAACCTGCAAAGAGCAATGCAGTGTATTTTTTTATTTTTTATTTTTTGGCTTGAGCAATGCTGTGTATTTGGTACACGGGATTTGGCTCTCAAATGTAAAAAAATAGGGCATTTTATGTCAATAATCATAAGTTTTTGAAATATTACGTGAAGGAACTCGATTCAAAGATAATTACGAATATGAATTAATTACCATTTTTTTGGACCAAAATGTCCTTGAAACGGTTAAAATTTGACTTTGACTTTTAATTTTACACATAATCTCCAATCCCCAATTTTAACAGAATCCCCAAGTTTACATATAAACCTTAATCCCCAATTTTAATAGAATTTTAAGGTTTACGCATAATTCCCAGTCCCCAATATGTCAAATCAATATTTAATGTCCACTATTTCATGTCCCCATTAATAATGATGGGTTTGGAGTTGGGATTGTGGATTCTTTATAAAATTGGGGATTCTGTGTTAATTTGGGAATTTGGGATCTTTTGTTAAATTGAGGACTCTGTTCATTTTTAAGGATTGAAGATTATATACTAAATGTAAAGTATATCTCTAAGCAAGCTGAAACAACTCCCTGCTCAACACAACAACCTGCTAACTAGATAAGCATGAGTTGTTAAATTCAAAATTTATGCATTTAATTTATAGTCTATCTTATCTTTATCTTTTATAAAACAAACCATTATAGATAAGGACTTGTAACTCATGTATAAATATACTTCATACAATCAGTAAAAGATAATCTTTGAAATAAATCAATTTCTCTATTCATCTTTACTAAATTGTGTATTCAGTGCAATATTGGAGATTGTTAACAAAATTTTTGAAATTTTTTTTTTTACTTTTGACTGTTTACTCGATAAAATAAAATGGTTATTATTTTGTCTACATAAGAGTATTTTAGTTCAAAAAAATATATTTATATAATTATATTTGGATCTAGTTCATTCACGTAATATTCCGAAAACTTAGGAATTTTGACATAAAATGCCCTTTTAATATAAAAGAAACCCTATTTTAGAACATCTCCAAATTGAGAGTTTCCACTCGAGCCTCTTATCTTTATATTTTGGAGAACTAACATGCTAAAATGGAAATTTTTTCTAATATTTAGCATTATTATATTCCAATGGATTTTAAATTAAAGAGGAAATTGATTTGGACTACTTGGGATGAGATTACTATGACCAATGGAGTTTTACTCAAACTTAAACCTATACTGAGTTCTAACTCAAATTTTTTAGTAAGGAAAATATTACCGTTGGAAGGTTACATTCCTTCTCCCCTGCCTTCATCTTCATCTCACAGCCATGGCTGCCCTGTGTCTTCCCGGCGAACCAGTCCCTGCGTCTTCCCGGCAAAACTCTCTCTCCCCGGCGATGCTCTCTTTCTTCTCCGGCGAATCTAGCTCTCTCTTTCCCCAGCAGAAGCTACAGCGAAGGCAGCTTGTGAATCTAACTCTCTGTCTCTCCGTCCCTTGCAGAAGCTTGCTTGAAGAAATAGCTTTGATCTATGGTTGTGATGAGAAAGGGATGTGTTTGGTTGTGCAAATAAGGCAGGAGGAAGAAAGAGCCGTGTTTGGTTGTGTAAATAATAGCATATTTGGGTGTGTTTGGCCGTGTTTGAGTAAAAATTTGAGTAAATGATTGGAGAGCTCCTTATCAAATAGAGTTTTTTACTCAATTTAAGTAAGAGTTTGAGTACATGATTGGAGATGGTCTTATGATAAAATCTCTACTTTAACCATATTTTTTGAACCGCGTAATGGGGCAGCTGATAGAATCTCCACTTTTTGAGCATTTTGAAATGCACAAAAGTAGAGAAATTATCACTTGATCTAACTAATATGATCCCTGTTGCATTACTCTTCACATATTTGGTACATACAGTCCTGATCTAGTCAGTATAAGCTTATGTAACCATGAAGCCCATAAACAATTGTGGGATGCAATTTTTTTTTTTTTTGTTTTTTGAAAAATTGACCGTTGGATAAAATATTGTACTTATGGATTTCATGTATGCCAAAAATCACGATTATCCAATGGAAAAATTTTAAAATATAGCTATAAAAAAATTGTGACCATGAAAACTATCACAATTTTTCTCAGTGAATTTTCCGAGAATCTGACTGTTAAATTTCTGTGACTTTTGACAGACATGACATATATATATAGAAGTATAGTTATAAGTATAGTTACTAATCTAACGATCAATTTTTCAAAATATGTATCTCACAATTATTTATGGACTTCATACTTATATAAACTTATATAAGCATAAATAAGCATATGCTGACTAGATCATTTCTGTTGGTAAATATATCAATATATGGGATTCTAACTATCTCACATGATAAATTAGGAAAGTTGAACATTCAACTAACATCCATCAATCAAATTTTTAATTAATTAAATTGCAAGTAATCTCGTCTAAAATTTCTGTGCACTTAATTAGGTAATGTGATTTGCACTTCGGTCCAACAAAGTAGAATTATGAATATTATGAATATATTTGACGATTGATGATGCTAACGAGGAAGATATTTGGGAGGACTCTAGGAACGTATATTGTCGGCAAAAGCACTGATCGAATCTCACTAATGTGCCTTTCCCTTGAATCCACCAGTCTCAACAAAAAATTTGAAAGTTCCTTGCATCTCTCTCTCTCTCTCTCTCTCTTCCTCTCTCGACTGGGTAAAATTCTCTGTCCATAATTAATGAAGGATTATAATTCATTTGAAATTTTTTTAGAGAATAATTTTTGAGATATATAACATTACTGATGAGGGAAGAATAAGGCATCTTATAAAAACCGATATCATAAATATCGGATCAAGGCCGATGACTAGAGATCAGTCACAAGACGAAGATTACGCCAGTCAAAAGGTCAAAGGTATAGCTGGAAGTAACGGTCATACAGAGAATCCGCAGTATCAGCTATACATCAGGGAAATCAGCCACAATCCAGGAGGAAAATCAGCTCGAATAAACGAAGGACACGCCCTATTTAAGGAAGTAAGAAACACAAACAGAGGGACAGGAAAAACTCTTCGTTTTTTGAGTTTTGAATACTAACTTGATCGTCGGAGGGTTTTCGCCGGACAAAATCCGGCCTCCCTAACATTGTTTTGCAGGCTTGAGACTCGGTGTTTGGACACTTGCTGAAACTTGCATCATCAATTACTGTTGCTATTTTAGCACTCCCTCCTTCATAATAAATGAAAAGTTTGGAATTATTTGGGATATTTAAAAAAAAAAAAAAAATTACTATTATTAATGATCTATATAGTCTGGCTGTTTTAATTTTGGGAGAAATGCCAAGTGAGGTGCCTTATTGGCGATATGCTTGTTGATTTGGTTGATTTGAATGTTTTATGATCGACAAAGGCATTAATAAAAGCGTACGTACATGATCTGTCATTACTGTAATGGGGATTGGGGACCGACAACTACTGTTTTTGATTGTACAAAGAGAATCATAAATAGATTCAGCTTAAATTATATATATCAATTATTAGTATCAATTAATAAAGTTTTGATACATGTTTTTCCGGCCCGACATCCCATTTACCCAAAAGACAAATTAACATTACCCGGTATAACTAACATGGTGCCCTTCCCTAAAACTACCAGTCACTCTCTTGAAAGTTAGTTGCTGCTCTCTCTCTCTCTCTCTCTCTCTCTCATATCTTCATTCATATATAGGCAATAGAGATTATTTTGTGTGAAATTATTTTGAGCCCTCGTACCTCTGTTTCAGAGAGAGAGAGAGAGAGAGTTTTCGCCTAAGACCTCAAATTATTTTGAGCCACCATAACTCTATTTCTGAGAGAGAGAGAGAGAGAAACCAACTTCCAAATCTCTAGAAGTTACATCATGGAAGTTTGTTTAAGGCAAAAGAAAATAATTAGGAAATGAAGATGAATATAAATAAGTAAGTTCGAAAGTTGAAGATCCCCTCTTCAATTTCTTTAAACATCATTGTATCTTCTATTTATTTCACCATACATTATCATATCATATATATATACAACAGTCACGTGCTACCCCCACATACATATGATCAAAGTGTCAAACAAAACAAAACAAAATTGTGGCGTCCTCCTCCCACATGCATGTGCCTCGGGGCCCAAAAAAAAAGAAAAAGAGATGTGACAAAATAAGTGTCATCACATGCATTAATTAATATTTAAAATAATTAAAGCGCCATGTATGAGAGTAGGGGACCAGATTATATATCTCGCATTTATATCATTCAAAGAACATAAATGTTGAGTAACAATAAATGGACCAAAATTTTAAAACCATGTTGCAGTAAAATTGTAAAATAGATTCTTTGCTTTCGTACATTTTTGAAATAATATATGATTTTTAATGATGTTAAAAATTTCATTACAATGAAAATAATTATTTAAATTAAGGGTGCAATTTAGTTCAATTTGATTTGGTTTAATTTAGAGTAAAAATAGAATTGAACCAATATTAGTTCTAATAAATTTATGCCAGAATCGAATCGAGTTGCTTCTAGAATCAAATTGAAGTCGATTCGGTTAGCATTTCGGTTTAACAATATCATTTAAACCTACCCCACACAACATACATTTTGATTGAAAAAGGAATTGATAAGCTTAATTGTTTGAATTAATAAAAATTAAAAATTAAAGACAAAAACATGTATTGAAATTTAAATTAGTGGCATATTTCTTAATAAAGTTAATAAAATAACTAGTGTGAAATATTTCAAATAATAAGGTCTTAATTCGCAGATTTTATTTTTGATTAATGTGAATTTACGTAGGTTGTGTGGTATTGAATTGCTTTACTAAATCAAACCAAATTAACCGATTCAATTTAATTTTTCATTTCTGATAGTCTAATTAAGTTTGCCCCTAATTAATTTCAATGGGTCAAGCAAACCAATTTTTAGCATATAAGCTGTATTAATTTCAATTTAATTTTTCTTTTAATTGATGGTGTGCACCTGACATGCTACATATACTGGGCACCGAAGGACATTGGCCAGTAGACCGGGGTCCATTCTCTTTGGAAATTGTACATATATAACAGATATATATATAGGACGTGCAACTTTCCTTTAGGAACTTGAAACATATAACAGAGATACACGAACGAGAGAGAGAGAGTCTGCAAGTTCAAAATGGGGAGAAGCGCTTGTTGTCCAAAGGACAAGGGAATGAACAAAGGAGCATGGACAGCAGTTGAAGACAAAATCCTCAAAGATTACATCAAAACCCATGGTGACCAGAATTGGAGAAAAATTTCCAAAGAATCAGGTAAATTGGGTTCATTTCAACTGCAATATTCCTTTTCCTCCTATTAATCTTGGAATTCACGAGCATTTCTGGAATTGTACGTAGAAATTGGGGCAACGGGGCCAATGAGTTTTTGGATATGTTCAATTCTACTGAATGCAGTACTCCAGAGATTTCAGGAAACAAGATTAATTCCACGTTAATTTGCAACAGATAGAGCCCAAGAATTGGAAAACAAAATAAAAAAGAAAGTTGTAGATTGATTACATAACACCCACCAAAAATAAAAAATAAAAAATAAAAAGAACATGGAAAAAAAGGTTGGTGTATATAATCATTTTGGTGTCCTTGTGTTTGAATGAAAATTACTGTTAATGGCTGATTGATGCAGGTCTTAAGAGATGTGGCAAGAGTAGCAGGCTTCGTTGGCTGAATTATCTTAGACCTGGCATCAAGAGAGGCAACATTTCACAAGATGAAGACGACCTTATCATCAGGCTCCACAAGCTCTTAGGCAACAGGTATTCTTCATTCTTCTTCTTTTATGTCCCTGTATATATATATATATATTTTTTTTCTTTTTTTTTTCTTTTTTTTTTTTTTGCATATTTATTTGTCCACTGTGCTTATGAGCTACACAATAGAAGGTAGCTCTCTCCTTCCCTTAAATCCTCTCTACCTTGATTAAGTTGGAATTCAAACCTAGATATCTGGTACAAACACCCGAGACATTAACAACAGGCTAGCTGACACCTTTTATAATTAACTTCATATAGCAAGCCATTTTATTTGGGCAATATGGGACAGATTGAATTCTTCTACTGTGTAATTTGCTTGTGTTTGTAGATGGTCTTTAATAGCTGGGAGACTTCCTGGGCGAACAGACAATGAAATCAAGAACTATTGGAACAGCAATTTAAGTAAAAAAGCACAACAAAAAGAATCAAACCAGCCCAAAAATGAGAGAAAAAAAAATACCAGACCACCTCATGAGGCCTCACCAGAGTCGGGTTTGATCCAGGGTGAGGCTGAATTCAATGACACTAAGGTGGCATTGGCACCATCCATGAAAAATGTGGCAGCAGAATCCGAATCCAGTGATAAATATCTGTCCGAATTTACCATGGATTTTATTATGGGAGAGATTTGCCTTGCAGAGATTCTCAATCCAGACAATATTACTAAGTGTAATGATTTTAATTATGATGGTACAAATAATGGGTGCAAAATCCAGCGCCAGCTATCGCCTTTTTCTGATCAACAACTGTTGGTATCTGAGGAAATGGAAGAGAAATGGAGAAGGAGTAGTACTGATTATGTTCAAGCTGGTATGGATTCAGAATTCGGGTCTTTGGCATCTTTTTTTGAACGAGCTGATCATGAATTGCTTGGAGATGATCTAAATATTAATGTTTATCCAAATTGAGTTGAATTTTTATATGTTGTTTTTTGCTCTCAAGCATGTAGTTAATTATATTATCTTTTCAAATAAAACTAAACATATGTAATGTTTTGCGTCATTAGTAATCTTTTTAAATGGGTGTCCGAAATGATGTGACAAATGATCCAGCTGCACGCTGCACATTCTTTTATTTTTTTAGCAAATTCTCTACACCTTTTTGAGAGAAATTTTGGGATGTATAATATTGCTCTATCAAAAAAGAAAAATGTTCATCAATACATCAATTGATCGAAGACGCCTTTAATAAATCTGGTCTTATACATACGCTAGGACAAATGCTAAGGCCGTTCGATAAGACATGATGCCACCACGGTTTCAATTTAAGAGTGAAGATCGACTATTTTCAGTACATGCATTAATCCTTTTTTTTTTTTTTTAAGTAAAATTGATAATCCTTGTTAAGTAATGTTTTTCTGCATAAATTATGAAGCCATTTGATGCAGGGAGCATCCTATCATTATCTTACATTTACATATCATATATTTTTCTATGTATTTCCGATTCTAATTATTAGATTAGAAATTGAATTATTAGATTAGAATCTTAGTCTACATATTTATAATGATTACCTTACGATGGTGGCCCACTAAAAGGAAGATAAAGAATCCAGCTTATTTTAGAGATTATTATTATGAGTTTCTTATTTCTTTTGGAAAAATCCATTCAACTTTCCTTTTTAGCTTTCTTTTCCGTGTATATATATATATAAAATGTGGGACAAGTATTTTGAGAAACTGATTATTGGATTAGATGTTTTGCTTATAGAAATCATGTGTGCAAAAAATCATATTGAACGATCAAACGGTTGGTTTTTCATCGTTTTGAGAAAAAAATGTAAAACATAATGAAAAATTGTGAAAAAGTATTCTAGACTATATTTTGAAAAGCCGACTGTTGGATCTGTTGGGGGGGGGGGGGGGGGGGGGGGGGTTTT